>CM075023.1:15816095-15832618 GCA_037576675.1 Pangasius sanitwongsei
ACCCCTAATTTTTTCACTTTCCCCCCTCCGGCTTTAATTTTTTAATTTTTTAACAATTTTTGTCAAAATTTTAATGGTTAAAAATTTAATTTTAGTACCCCCCCCCCCCCCCCCCCCGTAATATTTGCCTAAATAATTCCACAACTCTTTTTTCTCATCTTAAAAATCCAGACTAAGGATCAAAAAGTATTTTCACAAAGCAGTTTGTGAGAAATTATATGCGAGAAATGCTATCAATAATAATAACCCAGCCAGAAGAAATCTCGCCTCCAATCGGTGCACCACCGTTTCACACCACACTGAATCTCCTACACCTCTGCAGATGAGTGATGTAAAGGAGCTCTAGACAAAACCACAGTGGCCTTTTAATTTAACTCATTTGCACACCGGCTGACGTTAATGGCCGTTAGTGAGAGTTGTTTGACGTTCCCAGGCCCTCGTGTGAAGCGCTCTATCAGGCTGGTGTTGACTCGGTCAGGGGATTCTCGCAGCTGAATGTCACATCGCCCCTGTGATCAGGCTCGCAGTCTTCTCCCTTCTCTCCCACTCAGATAGTGAGAAAGACAGGGTGCAGGAGAAGTCACAGCTGCACTCTGCTCACTCTTGCTCTCCTTCTTTCACTCGTTTTCTGGTTGTGAGATATTCATCACTCATGACACCTCCACCATCAGCACCATAAATGCTTGTTACAGGTCAAAGGAAGAAATAAATAAATAGATATATCTGTATATCAATGTCTGATGCTTTATGTTTTGGAATTTTACAAAGTACAAGTTTCACAAATGTATTATTTACATACAAAATGCATAAGATCTCATGAAATAATAATGCAGTTATAGAATAGAAATATCATCATTAATTAGGCCTCAATACACTTTTCCAATCAAGTCCACTGATACAGCAAAAACTGCTTATTAAATGATAAAATCTATCCTTTATTTATTTTTTTAATTTCAGATTTTTCATCACTGTTAAATATGGTACTTCTCCTGTGATGCCACTTTGTTGCCAAACCTAAATATTTCATAAACATTGTGTTATCATGAAAATTCTCCATGTATCATGACATTGTAGATGAGAGTGCAACTGCAAAGAATAGGAAAATGCACAATTTTATTTGTACTCGTCACCTACACTGAAAAAGCTCAAGAGTTAACTTCTGACCAAATCAAATACCAGAGGATTAACTGTAACTCTGTAGGAGCTGTGTTAAGAGTGTAGGATTTCAGTCCACAGGAGGTGATTTAACACTTGTTTAAGCCCTGCAAAAAAGAAAAAAGAAAAAAAAAAAGTACCAATTCAAAGCAGTTACTCCAGAATGTCACTGAACATCTTTCTCTTCTTCGACTGTCCCGTCTGAAGCTCCATCCAGGCACCGCGTCTCTTCTGGAAGTGCGTGAGGCCAAATTTCGCCCAGACGTGACGTGCAAACTGATCCGAGCGCAGCTGAGACTCACTGGGGACTGAGAGAAAACATGCACACCGATTATTACAATTTATTTGCTTAACTATAGCGCATTAAACATATATACGATGCTGCTTTTTATTTACTTAAATCTTGGATTGCATTGTAATATTTATCAGGATCATGGCAGACAACTTTTTTTTCATAGGTTCACACCAAGATAAGAATTAAAGTACAACAGTGTAGATAAGCCAATTAACTGGAAAAAGCTGAGCGTGAAGGGAAAAATTCATTTCATTTCATTCACCAAATGCAAAGGAAAACTGCTCTCAGCCTTAAAACATGCAGGTTGTGCACTAGAAATAATGTCACTGTGCTCAGGAGAGTTGAGTGCAAAAGTCTGCATCCCCTTAGAACAACGTCAAACAGACGAGTATAGAATAAATCACTTGAGAGCATGCTGTTATAGGAAAATAATCAGTGATGGAGTGGTATGATGTGGCCTGACACAAAGCGTACTTCCTGTTACCACTTCAAAGCTGATTATTTGCCAATGTCTTTTACTCCTCTTATACCACAGCAATTTGCCAACAGTTAGAATTTTTAATTCATTAATGAACCACACTTTCATTTTTTTTTCCATTTTTATCTGTTTATATGTCAATGTCTGCAAAACAAGTTAATTCCTGTTATCTCAGTCTATCTGTATACCTCAGTCAAAGGTATTTACGCTCTAAGTAAGGAATAAAACAGGACAGGAACGATGTGACGCTGCCCGATGAAGAGGTATTGTTACCTATAAACTGTTGTTCCCTTACCAGCCTCTCTTTCTCTCTCTTGAAGTTAAGACAAAAAAAAATGCAGCTTGTCTGTAGCTGAACACTAAAATCTCAAATGAAAACCAACACATTTCTGGGTGTTTGTGCTATCTGTGTATCTCTAAAGTATATGTGTATCTGCATATTCATATAATCTGGTGAAAGAAACAGAAATGCAACTGCCATAATTTTACTCGTATTTTACTCTCCACAGGCTGTGTCATTAAAGTTCGCTAAAGTTTCCCAAATTGCTAGGCTTCTCCTTGCTTGAAAAATTAATATGACAACCAGCAAAAATCCAGTAACTGTTGACCCCTTGGGATTATGTTAAAAAAATTAAATACATAAATAATATATACATTTATGTAAAATATGACATAAATAAACTTTAGTTCATCCACTAATCATAGTATTTACGTAATACTTTATAATAATCTTTTTTTTTTAATTTATTTTTTAAGTACATCATTTTAATAATCTGGGTCTGGGATATTACGCGCCATCTTCTAGTGTATCTTTGTTTTTGTTTTTTTTATGGCCCATGATAACTTTATAAAAACCTGTACACGTTCCGAAAACTGCTATTGTAACTCTAAGTATGAATCTTGTAACATCTGTAACCTGAAAAAAAAAAAATGATGATGAGGGTTAAGTTTAGGTGAAGCTGTGTGTTTTTCTGCATTGTTCTTTTTCCATGTGCATCAAACTGTTCCGTCATTTATAAAATTCAATATAGAAAAAATGTTAAATGTAGGATCTTTAAAACAAGTTTCAAGTGATTTTAAATGACTGTAGATGACGTTATGACATAAAACATAAATTCAGAAGCACAACTGTTCAGTTAGAAGAGATTAGACTTTTTTTTTTTTTTTTTTTTTTTTACAGCTCTGGTGAGCAGAACATGTGTAAGTAGCTACACTCTATTAGCGATCTTTGGATAGCTCACCCAGCTGCTCTGCAATGCTCTGCCTCTGACTGATGGTGGCGCTGCTCCACACGGCCTCCAGCAGACGACTGCCGTATTTGGAGCAGGCCAGCTGAGTATAGAGTCCCTGTGTGAGTGAGACAGAAATGAGAGACAGGTTGAAATCAGTGACAACACTGTGGTGATCATCAGAGTCCCTTCTCTTTTTCTGTCTCACCTCAAGCTTCCTCAGGATCTTTCCTTTGCCTTTGTCACTGGAGAGCGTGATGAGGGCCTGGAGGGCATGGCTGCCCGTCTGCTCCGTGCCCAGGCTCAGCAGCTCTTCTGTGCTCAGGCTGTGCAGGCTGTTCATCAGGATGGAGCGGTCTTTAAAGCGGGCCAGTGCTTGGACCAGGCGCGAGCCGTGGTAGCAGATCGAGAGGGGGCGCTGCGGAGGAGAAACACTGTCCTATCACACCATCCTAATCTCAAGGCCAGCTGCTGAAAAACAAGTGCGTGTCTGCAAACACACTGTTCCAGCGACATGGTTCTTCAACAAAACACAGGCAACAATTACATTCTACTCAAATCTGTGAACGGAGATGATGAGAGTCTGTACACCACAAAGTAAGTTCTTCTAAAAATAACAAGGCCAACAACAATCGTGATGATGACTTGCAGTTATATGGCCCTTTTTTAAAAGACATAAAACACAACGACGAGTGCTGTTATAGGAAAATAATCAACTTCCTCCTTGTTGATGAAGTGTTTTATTCCTCTGACACATTTACATCATTTTTATTAATTAAAGAACGATTTACTTTTTGTCCGTTTATAGTCACGTTTAACGTTATGGAGCGTCTGTGAAACAATTCCTGTTATTGCTTATGTTATAAAAGTAGTAAATACTTGTTCCCTCACCAGCCTTTCTTTTTTTCTCTCTCAGGTTAATAAGACAAAAAAAGCAGCTCATCATTTTGCAGAGAAAAAAAAAAGTACAGAAAGTACAAATCCCTCCTAATAACAGCCTCACCACTGATTTTACAAAGAGCTGACACTGGAGACTCCTTCCATAAATGTTAAATAAAGGTCTCCCCTGTGAAAACATCACCATACCATGCGGAGCGTAATGGTGCTGGGGTATAATACGGAGTAAACACAGATTAAAAGAGGAAGCAGGCAAAGATAAGGAAGGCAAAAGCTCTGAACATAGACAAGTCTAAAACTTTTTTTTTTTTTTTTTTTTTTTATGATAGACAAAAGAACCTCAGTTTGATTTGCCATGTTTTCAGATCATTTCTTTTTTGTAGAATTTCTATGTTCAGAGACAGACATTATGTACAAGCTGTTTTCAACTAATCAACCAAAAATATACAGAACAATTATGCACATACAGTCATATGTTCTTGATTAGCCAAGTAGATTTTCCAGTAGAATGAAAATCATCATAAAGCCTTACAGAAAATATAATACAAACTTTACTCAGGTAATTCTTGAATCTGTATATGTGCTTTTCATACGATGTGTTTATTTTTGTATGCATCATGCTGACTGTAATATAAAACAAAACTGCACTTTCATAACTGTTTCCTGGAAGTGAACTCACACTTTTGGACCCAAATGCTCCTACAGTCATGGTCTTTTTTTTTTTATCCAGTGTTTGACATTTGTGTCAGGTTCTTAAGGAAAGCTGTTTGAGGTGTGTGTTACCTGAGGAACAGCGTCGCCCTCTGCTGCCTCTGTGTTATAGTACACCTCATATGTCAGTAAGGACAGGAAGAGAGGGAGACAGGAGAGGTGCCTTGTGGAGGGCTCACTGCAGTGAAAAGCCTGGGAGGAAATCCGGTTAACACTGTTTAATGCAGGAAAACAGGTTTTTTAACTTTTACTACACACCACGGCCACAGTGTGGTCCATGATTTAGTAGTATGGTCTCTTAACATTATATTAAAATTTGCCTTGTTCATAAAGCCAGTGCCTTAATATAAAAAAAGGTAAATAATAACTAAATACATACATAAATTTACATAAATAAATAAATATCAGGTCATTTAAAAATTTTGTTAATAGTTCTAGAAATATAAATAAAATAATATTATTCATACACAACATAGTAATAATAATTAAAAGTATTAACAAAATTTGAGAATAATAGTATACATATTATTTGAATAATAATATTAATAATAATAAAATACTAATAATGTCACTTAAAATTTTAGTTGATTACACAAACAAACAAAATAAACAATATCATTTATATACAAGTTTTTTATTTTTATTTTTTAATTATATTTTAAGCTATATTAAATAACTTGCCTGAAATGGCGCTTTCACGAAAAAGGTCATTAGACAACAGAAAAAACAGACAAGTCCCTACAAATTTTATGAATATGCAAATTGGGGACACCCCCAGCCCCCAGCTCCGCCCCCATCACTTTGGTAAAACATGTATTAAAACCTGATAGTCTATTATAATTTATGATGCTATAAAATGCACATATACATGTTCAAAACTAAATCAGATTTTTCACTGATATTTCTTTTTAAGCTTGCGCACTTAAATTAATTTTACTGAAAGGATTTAATAATAAAACATGTTTTATAAAGTTTAGGCTGGAAGTAAAATAAATGGCAAATATATCCTGGTAATAAAATGTAAAGATTTAAATAGTCTTAAAAGCCTGTATGCTATGAGGGCTTCTGCAGAGACGCAGTAACTGAGTTTCACCTCTAGGAGGCGCTGCAGCATGTCAGCCTGCCTCTCCTCTCTGTGTATGCAGCTCTCCACCAGCTGCACTATGACCCCCATGTGACCCGCCGCCAGGATGGCCTCGAACCCAGGCGCCAACTCGTCAAACACCTTCAGAAACTAAGAGAGAAACAGACAGAGGTTTAGAAAGCACTGAAGAGCATTAGAAGAGACTTGATGATAAAGATAATGCTGGTTTATCATGCTGATGTGCTTTGTGTAGAAATCTGAAATTACACACCACTTTGTAATTGACCGAGGCTGCTATCAAGGACTGGATGGTGTAGTTTGCAAAGGGATGAAGTGCCAGAGGCATGAGCTGGTTCTTCAGGTGGTTCTTGTAGGTGTCTCGAAGCAAAGCTTTATGGGAGAACTGAAACACTGTCTGGATGAGCCGACTGCATGACTGGTCCTTCAGAAACACCAAGAGGGGGCTGTGAAAAGAGAGAAGGGAAACGCAGAGATGGAATGATACAGGACGATGTTAAGATTCCATATCTCACATCCATCTATCCATCTTTATTCATATTTCTAATCCACCTATCCAATCATCTATCCATCCATCTATAGTCTCATCTCTCCTCCTAAACCCATCTATCCATAAGTAGTGTCCATCCACCTATCCCATCAATCCCTTATGTCCTTAACATCCATCCATCACACTGACTGATCTACTAATCCTATCCATCAGACCCATTTTAACTTTCTTCTATCAATGTGTACAATACATTCATCCACCAACCCTGCCAAATGCCATCCATCCATCTACTGTATCCCTCCATCTGTCAATCACATTGTTGTTTTCCAATCCATTCACATGTCCAAACCATCCATCCATATGATCATCCATCCAGTTATCAACCCCACCCATTCATCACTCATATCAATCCATCTTTTAAACTTATCCATCCACCTGACCCATTTTCCTTCTATCTATATGTACCATTTCCCCCCAGCTATCCATAAGTACAGTCCACCCATCCAATCCATTCAATCCATCCATCTGTCGCATCCAAATGTCAATTGTATCCATCCATCCATCCTATATGTCCCCACCATTCATCTATATATCATATCCATCTATATGTCTCATCCAGTCATCCAGATATGTCCAATCCATCCATCCATCAACAGCATCCATCCATCCATCAACAGCATCCATCCATTTCTCACATCAATCCATCTATTAATCCTATCCATCCCAGTGTTATTTTCCATCTACCCACTGTACCATTATTTTATCCATCCAACCACATCTCCCCCATCCATCCGTCCATTCATCCATCATCCTGACCTGACTCCAGGAGCTGAGCTCAGAGATGTTAGGTATCCCATGATGCCATTGTTTAGTTTTTTAACTAGAATGGGTCTCTTCCTGTGGCAGATGGTCAGTAGGGTCTGGAGCACGGCGCTGGCAGTGGGATTGGTGGCACAGACTGTGACAGCGAGGAACAAACAGAAAAAAAAGAGGAAGAAAAAAAAAAAAAAAAAAAGAGTGTGAGTTCTCCTCTACATTCTCTCTACTTTAGTTAAATAAAAAACCTCGTTGTAAATGTCAGGATAACGAGCTGATTTTGTGACATTTTACTTTAAAGATCATGACTCAGAATCTAGGGTCACTTTCCTCACTGATTATTGCTTGCTGTCACATCTATGTTTTTTTTTTTTTTATCATGATCATTTCTATGGCACTCACCATTAATATTTTCCGTCAGAGACTCTGAAAGGTACTTGAGCTCCCACCAGAATGACGTTGGTGCTTCAAAGTCGGTCAGCTCAGGTTCCGCTTTCTTCTGCTTTTTAGCTATAAGGGGAAAAAAAAAAAAAAAAATCACATCCATTCTTCCATCTTCTATATTTTTCTTCCATTTTTTATATCAGTGCTCTGTATAATAGCTAATCCACTATCACTGATCCAGTCATGGCATAAGACTCAAGGAAAATCTGACCTTGTGTACAAATCTGACATTGGACTTGGTACACGGTCAATATCACAAATTTGCTACTGTAATAGCGCAGAATCTTGAATATTCAAGATATTGAACATTTCCTTTTGATTTAATTTTTTACAGTTCTAAAAGTTTGTTTATTGTCAATTTTAGATAATAAAAAAAGATTTTCAATGTGGTCTCAGATTTTTGGACCCTACTGTATCTCTAATAAAGAGTATAACCAACAAATATTAAAACTAATACTTAGCTATGGATTGGTCAATTCTACAGATAAAATGAGCAATTCATACAGAAATAAATCTGTAGTACACAATAATGATGGTTGTAATTGTATGTGAGAGACTCGTTTCTCCCACCTGGACGTGCATCAGACTGCTCTTGTGCTGAACATCCCGCAAGCACGTGTATAAGCGTTCGAAGCACGTGAGATCCGTGAGGGTCTTTGATGAAGTCTACGATATTCTCTCTCACCACTCGGCACAGAGTTAGCACCTGATCCTCGAGCATCCCGCAGTTCTCGGCCTCTGGTTCTTCTTGTTCATTTCCAGTGCTGCTCTTCTCTTCAGCGTGGACGTCCTCTACAGGGAAAGACAAAGTCCATCAGTCAGATCTTGGTAAACACAGGATAGTGAACAATCGGTGCCATACAGATAAAAATCAACTCATAACACTCATTGTTAAGACTCAATGTTATCGCTCATATATTCAGTATTGATTGTGTTATTCCTACCTGTCCACTTGGCCATCTGCTTGATGGCACTTTCTATCACATGACCCCCACATCTGTCACATGACACAGTTTTAAACTCTGACCCCGTTTCTCCACCCAGTTCAGCCAGGACCTCTGCCACCTGTTTGAGGCTGGCCAATGACAGAAGCTTCTGGAGAGCTAGACTGCCCGTCATATCTGTGGTGACGAGGCCAGCTTGTCCCTTCACCTCTGAGAGAACGTTTTCGACAAAGAGAGCTGTGGGAAAGAAACAGCCATTTTTTTTTTTAAATCTGTGGGTGAAAATTATAATGTATAGTTTCAGGCCTGTAAATAGTCTTAGTTTTTAGTTTATCATAAATCTAGAAGCAAGATCTGGAATGAAATACAGCAGGATAAAACTGATCCAAGAACATTTCTTACTATAACAGTGCCTGTAGGTTAAGACATGACCTTGGCCTCTGTTTAATCTCTTACCTCGCTCCTCATCGTCTGTGAATCCTTCGCTCAGTCTCTCACTCACACGGCGAAAATAGCCCACAGTCATCGCATCCAGACGCTTCCGCTTCCCTCCTTCCTCACCACGGCTGCTGCTTCCTCCTCCTCCTTTGCTCCGATCAGGCTTCTTTTTCATCCTCTTCTGCCCTTGTTCACCAGAATGCTTCTGACCTTTTGCTCCCATCTTCTCCACCATCTCTCTCTTATCAGTGTATCACAGTAAACAAGCAAAATGTGCTCAGCTTCTGGGATGCATTCAGTCACACTTCAAGTTTCCTCTAGTTCTCTGTATCTGAAAGATGAATGCAAGCAATATTAATAGCAAGTGAAAGCAATCACACTATTACATTAATTCCCTTTAAAGGACAAATCCACATATCAGTGTTTATAACCAACATGTGACCTTCAGCTGTGCAAGAGACTTATTTCGTGTTGAAACTCTGAGATGACTTAAAAGAAAGATGACTTGAAACTCTGAGATGACCATTTACCTGTTGGTCTGTTTTCACTTTGGCTAACTGTTTCCCACAATGCAGTTCGACTACCTGCTCATACTGGTTCCAGTGGGATTAAGCCCTCGCTTCATCTCTTAACTACAGAAAGCAAAGCAGCAGAACTTTAATTCTTTAGTCTGTTCAGCTCTCTCATCAACTCATCTGTATACTCCAAACAGATCAGCAATTTTCATGCGAATACAGCCGTCATCACAATCACGCTCGTCATCTCATATAGCACTAGAGTCGAGCCTCTGCCATAACTCAGTGCACCTGCATCGCATAGCTGCATTGCATTCTGGAACTTTGTTCCAATGTCTCCACTATTTCTCATTAATATGATGCTGAACATGGCTAGAAAATGGTGGGTTAGAAAAGACACGCCTGCTCTTTTTTTTTTTCCTTCTTCTTTTTTAAAGCTATCCCTAACGTTTGAGATCACAGATTTTTTTCCCCCCTCCTATTAAACGCCATTGTAACTGTGCTAGCAATAACAATGTCCTCCTGTGACGTCAGCATGGCACAAACCGCTAACTTCTCACAGAAATAATGAAAATACAGCACCAATCATAAAATTATCACCAGCATCACTAAACACATCACAAGTCAGTCAGTATAAAAGTATTTAATATGTTCAGGGTGGAGTTTCCTTTAATATATAACACTTTGGATGACCTTGCTGGTGTGACGTAGTAAATAACCAAGCTGCTTTATTTTGTTGGAAACAATTTCTGTGATAATCCGTAATCCGTGAAAATATTTTGATGACTCAAAGTACAGTTGGGGCCATAAGTTTACACACGCCTTGCAGAATCTGCAAAATGTTAATAATTAAAAAGAAAAAAAAAAAAAAAAAAAGAAGGATCATAAAAATTGCATTTTATTTTTTATTTAGTACTGTCCTGAATAAGCGATTTTACACAAGAGATATTTACAGATAGACCACAAGACAAATTAACAACTGAATTTACACAAATGAACCAGTTCCAAAGTTTACATACGCTTGATTCTTAATACTGTGTGGTGTTACCCGGATGATCAACGACTGTTTTTATGACTGTTACAAAAGCTGCAAACATTCATTAATTCTCAAGGAGCCAACATGATACATTAAGAGCCAGGGGGTGTAAAGTTTTGAACAGGATGATCGGTGTAAATTGTTATTATTTTGTCTTCTGGGAAAAAATGTAAATATTTTATGTAGCTTCTGAATGGCAGTACTAAATGAAAAAAAAAAAAAAAAAGATCTTTGAACAAAATAGTAACAATTTACACCAATCATCCTGTTCAAAAGTTTACATCCCCCAGCTCTTAATGTATCTTAATGTTGCCTTCTTGAGAATCAGTGAATGTTTGCACCTTTTGTAATAGTTGTGTACGAGTTCCCCACTTGTTCTCAGTGTGAAAAGATGGATCTCAACATCATATAGCCGCTGTTGGAAAGGGGTCAAATATGCAGAAGATGCTGGAAAAGCAGAAAAATATACAGGACCTAGAGGATTTTTCTAAAGAACAGTGGGCAGTTTAACTGCTCAGGACAAATAAGGGCCTCATTAACAACTATCACAAAACATAAAAACAGTCGCTGATCATCCAGGTAACACACACAGCATTACGAATCAAGCGTATGTAAACTTTGGAACTGGTTCATCTGAGTAAATTCAAAGATTTTATTTTTTTCATTTAGTACTGCCCTTCAGAAGCTACATAAAATATTTACATGTTTCCCAGAAGACAAAATAATAACAATTTACACCGATCATCCTGTTCAAAACTTTACACCCCCTGGCTCTTAATGTATCACGTTGGCTCCTTAAGAACTAATGAATGTTTGTAGCTTTTGCAACAGTTAAACATAAAAACAGTCGCTGATCATCCGGGTAACACCACAAAGTATTAAGAATCAAGCGTATGTGAACTTTTGAACTGGTTCATTTATGTAAATTCAGTTATTATTGTGGCTTGTGGACTATATGTTAACATCTGCTATGTGAAATCGCTTATTCAGGGCAGTACTAAATAAAAAGCAAAATGCAATTTTTATGATCTCTCTCTCTCTCTCTATCTATCTATCTATCTATCTATCTATCTATCTATCTATAATTATTACCATTTTGCAGATTCTGCAAGGTGTATGTAAACTTATGACCCAAACTGTATCACTCACTGACCAAATCTACTTTCTTTACATCATTTCTCCTCTTAACTTCTTGACTCAAATTCCAAAGTGCAAATTTCATAAATTAACAAACATAACACGCTTTGTGTATCTTTTCTCAACAACTTCTCAAAAGTGAAAAGACGTTAGTAAGAACATACATTATTTTATTTTCTTCCCAAAATATGTATGTGTAACTTATTAAACTGTTAAGTATAGAAACAGCTGAAGATGGAGTTGTCTTAAACCTCTGTCAGTAATCAAACCAAAGCAAAACTTCAGTATTCGTAATCTTTTGTAGATTAAATACAGTATATTATGTACAAAAACCTATTAAAATAACCACATTTTCCTCACCTGAATGTTTTATATCCCTGCGATGCTCATCTCACATGGTCAGTGGAGAAAACGTTGTCGCAGGGTGATGACGACACGTAGTTAGCGACGCGGAAGCGAAACGTCATTACAGGAGTAAACTGTCAAATATTGTTCTTTTTTTTTTAAATGAATTTTGGGTGTTTGAAATGTCTCTAGCAGTACATATATACAATTTGTTTTCCTTTTTTTTTTTTTTTTTTAAACATAACATAACTTTAAATCCAAAGTTTGAATGGAATAAACATCAGCTTACCATAACCCCCATACAAATGTGTATAGTCTATTCAGCTGTATAAAAAATGCAATTAATTAACATTAAAATTAAATTTATAGATATTACTTGTATAATATAACAACACAATGAGTATGTAATAGTTATTAACATCATCAATAAATCTTAATACAGTCCAAAAGCCACGAGTACTTATTATTACTACTACAACGAGACCAAGAGTGCACATCTGAAGTACAACCACTAGAGGGAGCCCTCATCTATTCTTCATAAGTCTCTGAATCCCATCTCCGCCCTGTGTGCGCAGAGCTTGCATGTTCTTCCTCTGGTTTGGGGGTTTCCTCCAGGTACTCTGGCTTCCTCCCTAGTCCAAAGACATGCATTGTAGGCTGATTGTTATTTCCCAATTGCCCATAGTGTATGATTGTGCCCTGTGATGGGCTGGCATCCTATCCAGGGTGTCCCCCGAGTGCCCTGGGATAGGCTCCAGGCTACCCAGTGACCCTGTGTAGGATAAGCGGCACAGAAAATGGATGGATGGATCATAGCAGGCAGTTAAAACACACCTCTGCCTCCTGGGCATCTCCTGAGACTACCATTTCCTTACCTTTACACACACATTCTCCCCAGTAAGGACCAACCCTGAAGAAAAATCCAGCTTGTTCTGACCAGCTGTCAGCTGCAAGACACAGGCTGAGCTGGTCAAACTGGTAGACCATACAAGTTATTTTCCAGCTTCCTGATTACTTGACAAAATTGCACAATAACACTGCATGTTGGTTTTCCAATTGCCCTACTGCTATGTTTTTTCCCCTTAAAAATAAGTTGTCTATGATGTAGCGATAGTTACAATAATTCAGAAATGATTTCCTTTCTACCAGCTCTTACCTGCAGCCAAAGATGGTCTTTCAGTTTGACCAGCTCGGCCTGTGTCTTAGCAGCTGGTAGCTTTTCAGACAAAGTTTTTTTTTTTTTAATAAAATAAAATAAAATTTCCTCTCCAGTAATGACCAAGCTTAAGCTTTGTCTGACCTTAAGTGGTTCATACAAAGACACTGTTTACCATCCATTTCCAGCAGCCCTGTCTAGCTGCGATCTCATCAAGGTAGGGTGAATTTAGACATCTGTATAATGTCGGCCAAAAGTTTCTTTGCACTGGGTCACTGGGTGATCCTATCTGCTTCCAACAGCTTGAGCAGCCATTTCCTACACCAGCCAAATGCTCTTTTTCTTTATAAATTCTGGACAACAGGAAACACCAATTTTAATCATCACACTTTCAAGCACATCTCCTCTCCTAACCTTTGTGCAGCTTCCATATTTGCAATCACGTTACCAGTTAGTCAGATGGACACTTCTCGTTTTTTGATCTAAAGCTTACTATATGATGATGGGTTTCGGTTATCCTGTTCCTCGTTTCTTAATCTCAGGAAAAATGTTAAATTCTGTAGGTTGACTTTCTAATTCTTGCTTGTGGAATGTACTTAATAAAACCACGTTTGCGTGACAGACGTAATTACATTGTAAGTATTATGCTGTAGCAGTGTTATTACAATACCCATGAACTGTGACACAACATAATGAAAATATAATGAAGGCTGCTGGGTTTTGCAGGTGAAAAAAAGAAGCAAGTGGGACAGTCAAAGTCTCCAGATGAACTGTGGCTGGTTCTCCAAGATGCTCAGTAAAACTTACCAGCTAATTTCCTTATAAAATTGTACAAATTGTACCTGAGACTAGTGGGTTTTTTTTTTTTAAAGCAAAGAAGCACCAAATAATAACTTTGTTTAGTTTATTACTGTTTACTGCTCTTTATAGTATTTTTTTATGTAGAAATATTTAATTTCATTATTTTTGAAGGCATCTTTGCTTTACAGCATTTCTTTGCATGTGCCTGAGACTTTTGCACAGTACGTATATGTGTATGTATAATTAAGCAAATAATACATGACAGCTGACACATAGACAATCAACTTTGCACTTTCTAGAAAAAAAATAGGCAGATCACTGTGAACTATTCTCTGGTGATTAATTGGCTATGATGACAGTTGTCATTGGTAATACAAGTGACAGGATGTGAAAAGTGCAGAGCTGGGAACTTGTATTCCTTGCGCAATAAAAGGGACAAATTGCCTAAATAGCAGGGTTGACCAGCAGTAAGAATGTGGAAATACCAGTGAATTGAATATTTCATTCATTCTTCTGACCCAAGCACAGCAAACCTTGCCACTTAATATGTAATGTAAATAGCACTTATAATAAATATCCTCTTTAAAATGAAAGATAGAGCATTGAAATGACTCTTGCACCTACTGTACTGAATTACCTTATAGAACTGAATAAACATTTACAGCCTTTACCACCTACAGTATTGAATGAACTCCTATTGTTGAACTTAAGGTGTTACATTAGTGTTGCATTCTTACAGTATTGAATTAAAGGAATACTCCAGCGTTTTTTCAGCCTAATGTCTATCTACCAAATCTGTACTACATAGTACTATTACTCGGACATGAAGAAGTTTTCCTGTACTCAGAAAAGAATGGACAGCCTTTTCATGCAAAACTTATAAAGGGCAGCTGTTAAAACACATACTTAGTAAAATGCTTTCATAAATTCTTCGGTCAAAGGTATATATGCTTGGCCATACTTGGCCACACGTCACTTCACTTACGCGCTAAATAAGGAATAAACCACAACAGGGGTGGTGTGATGCGGACTTACTGTTATTTTCCAATTATTTTTCAATAACAGCACACCCCAATGTATTTTATTCCTCTTATACTGCAGCTATTTGCCAGTCTTTACAATATTTAATTTATAGATGACATGAATGACACATTCTTTTTAACCATTTTTAGGTACATTTAATGTTGTGGAATTTAATAAGTAAAGCTTGTTATATTACTGAGAAACCAGAATGCATAAAGTTCTCTGACGTGAAGACTTTTATTTAGCGGAAAAATTACTGACCGTTATAAACCGCTGACACTGGAGACTCCTTCCGTAAATGTGTAATAAACATCTCCTTACAGAAAGCTTCACCATATAAATGATTTTAAGTTTCGTTGTCTTTGTTAAAAAGCATAGTTTTTAATCTGTTTATTATTAGCGTCTGTCATGCAAGTCCCTGTGAATGAGCTACACTGTAAAAAAAAAAAAAAAAAAGTTGTAAATTTACAGTATTTATTCAGCAGTAAAATACTGTTTTATAATTTTACAGGATTGTATTGTAAATGATTAGGCAGTCACAGCAGTGCATTGGTGGGATGATATTTTTTGAAAAAAAAAAAAAAATTCCTTGTGTCGACTTGAGTTTAACTTTATATAATATTTTTTATTAATTCAGTGGCAGAGACAGTTGACAGTTGCGATGGCTCAGTGTTTAAGGTTTTGAGTTACAAACCAGAAACTGTGTCCAAATCGCAGCACTGCCAGACTGTCATGGTTGGGGCCTAGAGCATGACCCTTAATCTTTTGCTCAACTGTATCCTACGTTTAGCAAATGTACTGGACTTTGTTGTATTTTATGCTATAAGATATAAAATATATACTATAAACAGTAATATACTGCAAAAAAAAAAAAAAACTGAGGGAATTAAGGAATAATCTGTAAAGATATTACAGTACTTTAAATATGTTTTACAGTAAATTTTAAGACTTTGCTGGCAATTCTTCTGCCAGTAAATTACTGTAAATTTTACAGTAAATGTTTTAGTGTATTACCATAGAAACTATATGAGTGTGTTAATATAAGCCTGTTACTTTCCTCAGCAGTCGGAACCACTGTCAGAACTGCTGTTATAGAAAGTTAATCAACGCCTTCTGACCAGTCGAGCATCCAGCAGCGCTGTGGTGTAAAGAGAATTACTTGTTAGAGGAGTTGAATTACTATCTCCAGTGCTGATGAGTCTTTAAAGTGTTTGTGTGTTCTGCTGGACTGGATCCTGTAAGTGTGGTTTAGGCACTACATAGCTGTGAATTTAACACTTTCTCTGCTGTGCAATGATCAAAAAGAAGAAGTAAAAAACAGTCTTCCCGGCCAAAAGGCATTCATGTGTTCAGTAATGTCACAGTACGATCTAAGTGCTCGCCACACCCAACATTTCTAACACACGCTCACTCACACACTCACACACACACACACACATGGGGGGGGGGGGGGGGGGGGGGGGGGGGGGGGGGGGGGGGGGGGGGGGGGGGGGGGGGGGGGGGGGGGGGGG
>CM075023.1:15836861-15871009 GCA_037576675.1 Pangasius sanitwongsei
CCCCCCCCCCCCCCCCCCCCCCCCCCCCCCCCCCCCCCCCCCCCCCCCCCCCCCCCCCCCCCCCCCCCCCCCTTCTCTTTAATGTCCTTGCCCCTAAACTTCCATCACAAAAACAAAGTCATGTTATACAAATTTTTTACAAGCATGCGCTCTAACCTGCATGACATTTGTGATTAAAATAATAAACATAATCATTACATTTTGATAAACTATGAATCCTAAAAACTTCCAAACTTGCAGTGTAAATGAGAAATATTTATTTTCTTTTTTTTAAACACAGCCTCTGTGTAGCACATCACATATGTGTAATGAATGGAAAATTAAGCCTTACGTTGTCTGAGTGACGGCATCTTCTGTCTGTGAATCGGCCCAGACCAGAGTTATAGCCTGGTTCATAAAATGAATCACTGGATTTATAGGAATAATGTTGCAAGAAAAGGCTATAGTTACGAAATTACTAAAATGACGGGTTTATTCATGTCATATGTTGCATCAAAACACTAAGGGTGAGGCGTCAGAGGTGGTGTAAAATCTGGGAGTGGTCATGATAAGACATCCTGTTAGTTAATGATTTCATAGATGCTGAACTCTTTGCTTGACATGACACATAGCTACATGCACATACTCATGAAAAAGAGTTATGACATGGGATGGAAACATAAGATATAGGAAAATGACTGTAAAAATGATACACCCATGCACTCGCTTAAAGCTTTTCAGCTTTAGCTGTAAAGCCCATAATAAAACATGGCCACTCTTTGAAAGAAAAAAATGCAAAAATGTTTTATTTCTTTACTAGTACAGTGGCATTTGTTGTACTTTGTTACATGTTATACTGGGTTTTGTTTCAACAACTGAACCGCCTCCCACACCACCATCTGATCAGGGCTGGATAAGCCCAGTACGTTAGGTCTTGTTGTGGTTGTACTGGGACCATCGTCTCGCACTCCAGCAGCTGCAGCCAGCTTTCCATCTGGCTTCAGACCAACAGCCAGCCCTCCTTTAGATCTGTGACAGACGATCAGCCGAGAACCAGGCACAGATATTTAACCCCTAATGCCACTGGATTATGGATCACAGAGCTCATGAATATTGTTTGTGCCATTAATGGCTCGTAAGTGTTTTATTTCCAGTTGGCGACAGAAAAGCACCAATAGAGTGAAAGGGACTTGGAGTGCAAACAGACATAGCAGTTTAGGACTTTACTGGGATTGATGGACTTGGTATGGTTCAAAGAACAGTAAGAAAGGTTTCTATGGAGTCTCTCTTTCTCTTTCTCACATACACACATTTTTTCACTCTGTACAGCAGTTTAGCCTCTTCGTCATAGTCACAACATGATGAATGCCTCAGATTTATAGCACTGTCTCATAGGCACAATTCAGACACTGCACTTCAGCCTTGGGCAACATTTTAGCCATGGCTTTCCCAGACACTCAGACTGAATACAGAATAGGGATGTAAAAATTGACCAATTCAAATTGGTACAGCTGTTTGGTGACTGTTGCAACCTCTCCTGCCCAAATACACAGTTTATACAAAGCTCATGTGGTATCATCCAGCCATCTTTCTTGTGAAAAAAAAAAAGTCATTTAAAATATGAGAAGCTGTTTGCTGAAGCCAAAGCTCTAGATGTACCTTACAATTAAATAAACTAACTAGTCATTGGGGTAGCTAATTCTAAACAGTTGGCTACATAATAGTTCATAAAATACAATGTTACACTAAGCTGTTGTCATGGCTAAATATAAATAGCTAAATAGCTAGCTAGCTTGGTACTTAGATATTATCACACTATTAATTAAAACAAGTAGTTATCAAGAAGTACCAGAGAATGTTAACAGAACATTCAGTAAGAAATAGGTTCTAAAAAGGTTATGTAATGCTACAAAAATATCTTTTACCGCAATATTTTTAAATCCGGTAGTAAAATTGTTAGCAGGGAAGCTAGCGTTCCACCAAGAAGCAATTGTTGCTGTAGCTAAGCATAATCTAATTACTGGAGGACATTAGCTAATCATATATAGTTACTGTAGATAATTAATAGTTCATAAAATACAGTGTTAAATATTACTAGTTTTCATGGTACACCAAGGAGTTGGATTAGCTAAACATATATAGCTAAATATCTAGCCTACTATACTCTATGAGATTAGGCATTAAATAAAACAGCTAAGATACCAGAGAATGCTAACAAAACTTTCAGGAAGTAATAGAGTCTAAGAAGGTTGTGTAACACTACAAAATGAACTTTTCTGCAATGTGTTTAAGATGTTAACTAATCATGAAACTGTTGTGACCAATGGTTTTAAGAACAATTTATACTTGTTAGGAGGAATGATATGAAATAAGCTAGTGTTCCATCAAGAGGCTACCACTGCAGTAGCTAAACATTACTGACACAAGCTAGCTAGCTTAGCTTCCTAGTTCCTGCCACTTCCTAGCGAAGGAGTGACAGTTTTTGTGTGTCAGCTTTATTGAAATGCCTTGCATTGCTCAAAGCTAACATATTTTGTAAAATACAGTTGAACCTCTTATGTAGAATTACAGTTTATCACATAGCATGTCTCATTTTTTCACACATTAAGTTGTACACTATAACATCAAACAGTACTAAGTGTGTAATGATGCTCAGTGCAAGCATATAGTAGACTGATAGACAGTTTTTAATGATTAAAGCAGCAGTTCTTAGGTACAAATCTCTAATAAGTAAGAGTGAGTCTTGGACATAAACTGTTTTTTGGAAATGCAGATATTTAGGATGCACATTAGGCAGCTGATCATGTATTCAGATGAGAATCATATGACCTTGACATGGATGATTGAACAAAAATTGGAAACTTTCGCTATTAATGAGAACTGACTTAATGGCAACTGGGGAGACGTGTGAGGGGTTCAACGAACATTTGGATGCATTCTCACAACTGTGCATGGGTACAATAGCGGGCATATGACTAAAAGGGGAATCTGCCGATCACATGCTGGTTTCAGCAGAAAGTCTGAGGGGTATTCTGTGTTTAGGCTGCTGCAAATGGTATTTGTTAATTGCACTTAGGTATTGGGCCAAGAAATCTGTTTCAGAAAGTGGATAGAAATCTTAAAAACACTCTAACTCTTCTCACAGACCCTCCCTCTCCCCTTTCTCCCCTAATGCAGTGCATGTCTGGGTAAATGCCGTCATGTCACAGGAGGGGCGGGTTAGGGAGTCAAAGGCATGCATTCCACAATCCACATAAAGCATGCACACACACACACAGAAACCCCTAGGAATGTGAACCCATAAGAAAGCAAATATGGATATGTGCCATTCATATTGTGTGAAGACTACATAATTAATGGTGATTTCAAGACATGTTTGAACATTAACTACTAAGCATACACTTGTGGCAAGTGTGTGTGTGTGTGTGTGTGTGTGTGTGTGTGTGTCTGTGTTTGGCAATAGTGTATTTAGAATTTTGGAGATTGTTTATGCTCTGAATCACTCTGTGTTTTGGGAGGGCTGTGTTGAGGAACACTAAGCAGCATTAGAATTGTGGGGGAAAAAACACAACAGTGATAAGGCTGTGCAGATGAAGGGATGCAGAGAGGGAGAGAAAAGTCTTAACTAGAGGAAAGGAGATTTGGTGGGAGCTGGGAGTCACACACATGGTTCATGTTAACACACAGTTAACCCTTTCTGGTTGTGTGAGCTCTTATGAGGGCCTGTGTGGCCGTAGGGCAGAACATTCACTTTCACTGTGAAATGCAGCTGTGTGAGAATCAGATATCCGCTGATCATTTGGAGATAAACCCAGATGCTCATGGTTGTGCTTGTAAATCCGATAAAAACCACCCCCTGTTTATAAGACTTGACGCACTAAATCAAGTTTATAGCTCTTGCAGAAAGAGTGATTATGTTAATAATAATGCAGGAACAACAGCAGGCATTGTGATTCGGTGAAGCCTCAGCACTAATGGTTTTGTTTTCGCCTCTCACACATGCATACACACACACACACACATTCAAATTCACCTAAGCTCATTTGGCTTGATGACTTTCTCAAGATCAACTTTTTTCTACTACATCAATACTATGCATCGTTCTTTCATTGGGCAAACTTTTCAACATGTCATGCTGAAGCTTTTTGTCTTCCAATCACAAAATACAATACACACCAATCCAAGACAAAACACTAACTAGAGTCTCTGTTCTCTTTCAGAATATCAGGATCCAGGATGTCAGTCAGAGATGGTTCAGCTGTCGGCCGCTTCCACGGAGCTGTCGCAAGCAATGGCCAAGCAGTCCCTGAGAAGGAGATGGCTACTAGTGAAACGAGGCAGGAGGGAGGCTGTCGTCGCTGGTTACGGAAAGCTTGCCCCTGTTGCTATCGCCGACAGAGCAGCTCCTATGATGTTACAAATGAACTGGACACAGTGGTCAAGGATGAAGAGAAACTGACATCCCCCGAGCCTCCTCAACCTCACACAGGAGACAACGAGCTGGACGGTGAGACTGCTAACTCAGATCTTTACTAATTAGCATCTGTGAATACAACAGGGTCCAAAACACTGAGTCTGTGACCAAGAACAGTTCAGTTTTATGGATATGACATTTGAACACGTAGCCTTCATCAAGCTCAGCGTCAGCAATTTGACTATCTGGCCATGTGACCTTTCAAAGGAAAACATAAATAGAGAAATATTCAAGCCTACTGGACATGTAGTTTGAACGACCCAAAAAAAATGTTTTTAAAATATAAAAAAAAATTGTTCACTCATTGTTATAACTATTGCACAAGCTGCTCAATCTGAATCTGGATTTGATCTGGATTAATTAGCATGCACGGATTATAGAGGATGCAAACACGATCATATTCATTCTTTTCCGTTTGTCTGTACATTATTACATTATTACATTGTTAATTAGCATTTTTTGGCCTATTCAGGATTCTGGGCAACCATAAAATGGGTCTGAGCAGCACATTGTAGTTTTTACTTTCCACCCCTGTGTATCATTACACCAGACACTTGTATTTGCACTTTGCTAAACTTTTATAGACAGTGCTGAGTGACATCTTGACATCTCATGCTATGAAAAAATATTCCTATTCATAAAATATTACACTCTTTATTCTCTTTTTTGGGTCCACTTATCACTACACACCTTGTCTTTCTTTCAGAGCTGTCTCTGGTCGTATGCTCCGTAGACCTGCTCAGCTCAAAGACTGGCCAGAATCGTAAGGAGCACCACACCGAGCAGTACTACGGCAACGAGCTCATCATCCGCCGAGGCCAGACCTTTCAGATTATGCTCGACCTCTCCCGCCCTTTCAATATTAACACGCACAAGCTGCATCTGGAGCTGAAGACAGGTCAGTGCGAAGTGTTAGATGCTTTTACGACAGATGATGTTGTCACACTACCGTGCCGATTGACTGACTTCATGCTGGGAGCGGTTATATGACCAGAAGCCAATATGATCTTATGGGAAGTTTACCTACTGGGTGCGAGTATGCATTAGGGTTCATTTTGCAACACTAAAACCATTAAAAATTAGAAAAGAGACTTTCTCAATATTTCTGTATAAAACTGATTTGAGCATGTTACATGTGAGTACAGTTTGGGATATCACAAAATAGGCTCAACAGTGTGAACATTATTAGAAGAAACTGTGAAAAACCTGCATAAACATCAGCTAGCTAACATACAAAATTCGTGATAAAAAACTAGGTTTGTTAAAGTTAATTTTAACAGTTAGCTACTCTTATATGTTGTACATCTCTGATACTAAAATCCTACTCATCCTCACGGTTTTCTAGGTTTACTACAATTATCAGCTCAAAGTTGATTATTTTTCAATAACAGCACTGTTGAAATCCTCTTGTACCATAGACAACAGTTGCATTTTTTTTTTAAAAAAGTAATTGACCTCTGACTCTAATAAAATGCCAATACTGTAGACTCATTCCCAAAGTGTTAAATAAATAGATTATATCTCCTCACAAAAAAACTTCATATCAACAATTATACACATTTTGAACTGTTTATTTGGAGCATCCATCATACAAATACACTTTGCATTTGAAACCGCTGATGTAGAAAATTATTCAACAGTTATTAACAGTTATTATTAAGCCTATTAAAGCAAAAATGATGCAGTGGGAGACACAGCTTGGTATTCAGTCATTGATAAGGACCTGATTAGCACATGCTTTGAATAATCTGTCATCCTTTCACCTGATACACTCTAATGCTGTGTGAATGCTAGGCCGATATACTCTAGTATAGTACAGACTAAGAAAAAAAAAACAAATTGATGAAAGAAGTTCATCGTAAATTCTGTTCAATTCTCAGCTGTGCAAACAGCTAACCGTGCTTTTACGGTTAATTAAGTTACTATGGAAATGGTTTCTTTTCCCATTTGCTTTTAATCTGATTTACATTTTACAGGCATGTATTGAATGACCAAACCTGATTTCCCAAACTTGTATATCACTCAGCCTGTAAGGAAAAAGAGGTTGCATCTGATTGGGGCTGAGTTTTACACATAGATTTACAATGTGACAACCGGAAATCATAAAAAAAACCCTCTGTTTTAAATGAAAGGAAGTGAACTAATATGTCAGTATTCGCAGTTGAGATTGGAACCTAAGAATAGTTTTCCTCTGCATGAGGGTGGGACGTAAAGAGAGGAAGGGTGGTGAACTCATGATAACTCCCCTCTGTCAGTGTGTGAAATAGTGACACAGAATAAACACGTAAAGTGTTACACTCTGTTCATTTCCCACAAGCACATGAATTGCAAGTGTTGCAACAACTCAAATATTTTCTCTACTATCTCACACATTCTTTTTATCACCAGCTTGCATATCCAAGTGAGCTTGGGAAAATGAATCAAACTTGGCATCGATCTTCTCTATACTCCAGGTTCATAAGGACAGGTTATATGTTTGCTCTATAATAAATCAATTACATTCCTGGAGTTGTTTGTACTTCAGGTTAATGGAGTTCTAGCCTGAATAGCACTCTGTAACCCAAAAAGTTGAGAGGTTAAAGTTAAAAAAAACATGTCCATCACTTTCAACACAAGCGCTCTGAACTTTTTCCTTTAAAGGCCCGCTGCCTCTGGTGTCGAAGGGCACGCACATCATCATTCCACTTGTGGAGGAGCTGCAGGACCTGTGCTGGGAAGCCAAGGTTGTGGAGCAGAATGCCAATCACGTCAAGCTGTCAATCAACTCGCCCCCCAATGCTGTCATTGGAAAATACAAGCTCACAGTCAGCACCCGGAGTACAGAGAGCGAGTCTGTTAATATACATGACCCCGAGAAAGACGTCTACATACTCTTCAACCCCTGGTGTGAAGGTGAGATATGCAAAGAAATAGCTAACCATATTTTTCACACAGGAATATTTCACTCAGAAACTCATGGTACTAACTGCAAGAATAAATAAAATAACTGAAAATGTTAAAATGATGTAAGGTTAATAAAAGATTTATGGAAAAACAACAATAAAATGGTAAAAGAAAAAACTGTAAATTTCTGAACAACCCCCCAAAGAACACTGAATGAAATTAGGAGCAATTTATTATTTCATAAATAAATCCTGACAGTTAGTGGATTAGAAACGATAGAAACGATGGCATATTTCAATAAGTACATCAATAACATTAACATTAATGAACCTGTGATTTTGCTTTACAGCCAGCACTGATGTTAAAGCTGCTCGTATAGGAAATGACCAATCAGAAATGAGAATTCAACAGACACATCTCACAATCTCACATGTCAGAAGCTTTGCATTTGCATATTAAGTCAGTTTCCCAGGCATTAAAGTTTGATTTACAGTACATTACTTTTTTCTGCCATAACCTGCTGACATGCCTGATTTTGCCTTTAAGGCATCTCAGATGGTTTTATCTATTTGTTTTGCTTCTTTACCTTTGTCTCAAAATCCTAAGGCAAAAGTCAGGCCTAGGCCAGTGTGGGTTATCAGGTTTTCATGCTCCCTCCCTTCCTACCCCCTCCCCTCTCTTTCTCTCTCTGTCTGTCTGTCTCTCTCTGTCTCTAACTCTCCTTTTGAGGCAAAATGCCAGAGATGTTGAGTAAGGAGCACACTCTTCAAATTCTCTTCAACTCCTCTCCTTTTTTGTAACTTTCTCTTTCTATGAACGTTCTCTTTCATGTCATTCTTCAGCTTTTCGTTACAAGATATCTCTTTCTTATTCCTGTTTGTGTTTCTAAAATCTGATTCCTTCACAACCTTCACTAAGGAACACTCTTTACCTCTCTTTTTCATTCTTTTTCCTTTCCTCATAGCACTGTCAATATTTTCATCTGTCTTGATCATTGATATAGCCCTGTACATGCTTGCTCATCTTAATTTTGAGCTGCTCTTCAACTATTACTCCACTGCCCTCCTCTTACATTCCTCTGAAACTCATGCCCATGTGTCAATAAAGAAGGAAACAGCCAGTGTTCTGCGCAGTGTAATGTGTGTGTGGAACAGAAACACAGGAAAGCACAGCATCCCACCTCGCTCTGATAATGTCACACAATGAGAGTATTTCTCACCGCAATCTCACTGAAGTTATGCAGGCATTGTGTATCCTTAACAGAGTACAAAACTCACTCTTCCTCTGTGTGTTTTCCATCTTTCAGGGGACACAGTATATATGGAGGACGATGCTGAGAAAAAGGAGTACGTGTTGAATGACACTGGGAAAATTTACTACGGCACTGAGAAGCAGATTGGTGGTCGCACGTGGAACTTTGGACAGGTGCAGTGAGGAGAGAGAAAAGCTCACATAGAGCTTTGGGTTTAATGAAGACCATTAACCCCTTAAACTCCCAAAACTTTGCACATCTATGAGTAGAAATTAAAAATCCTCTCAGAAATTCTACCTATTTTTCATAACTTATTTAACTTGTCATCTTAGCTCATGTTAGCTAACTAGCTTCTACTAACAGCTAAGATTATTCAAATGTAACTCCCAACTTTACATTCCTCACTCTCATAACTACTGTCTTCCTATCATTTTCACCATATTTACTGAATAATATGCTATAAGATGAATAACTGAATAACAAGCCAGGGTTGACAAACTAAAAGTTGTAGCCGTAGCTCCTTAGCTAGCTAGCCAACTTTAGCAATGGAATTTATGAACAGTGCAAATATAAGCAAAAATCCTCTCAGAAGCTCTAGCCTAGCTCACCTTTTTAGTGGAGCTACAGGGCTAATAAAGGATGCTCATATGTATGCTAGCAGGTTAGCAGTGTGCAAAATGCACATCATGCAAATCAGTGTAAAATGTCAAAACATTAATCTCGGTTCAGTAATTTAAAAAAATGTGAAACGCGGCTGGGCTCATTGATAATTTTTTATTTTATTATTGTTTTTATATTTCTTTTTATTATGAACTCTTCACACACACACACCCCCACACACCCGGCCCAAGAGGACAATAAGGACTTTGTTAACAGTATAAACATTTATCTCACTCCTAAGAGAGATAGAGAGGAAAAATGAGAAGGAAAGAAAAGGAGAGAGAGAAAAAATAAAAAAGGAAAAAAAAACCAAACAGGAAATATTTAAAAAAAACAGGAAGCATGTGTGCATGTGTACATCAATAAAACAAAACACAATTTGACAGCAAAACAGGAATAAATACATGTGAGAAAAAAATAAAAAGAGGAGAAAAAACAATAAGAAACAATGGGGTGTAATAAAAACAATGAAGCAGATCAGTTCATGGAATGAAAAAATTGCAATGGAGAGATAGTGGATCTGGCATAGATGTGCGTCCTGTGTTCATTTTATTTTTGGCCAAACTATTTATTTAATGTTCATGTAGTTACAACCTTTGTTTAGTTTACACATTTAGTATCTATAATACTGAGCAACATTTTCATTTCTAGATTATTTGTACCAATTGTGCGTTTCTCTGTGGGTTTCTCAGTTTCAGGAAGGGATTCTGGAGGCCTGTTTGTATGTACTGGAGAAGAGCGAAGTTCCTCCATCAGGTCGTGGAGATCCAGTGAATGTGGTGCGAGTCATATCCGCTATGGTGAGTGAACTTGAAGGCAGATAGGCAGCCGCAATTCATGATTTCAATTTTCTTTTAAAAATATTTCTGTAATACTGTACTGGGTTTATGCCACACTATGGGTTTACACTGGGTTTATGCCACACCATTTCCAAATATGGTAAAGAGAACTCTGACAACTTCGGTTGCCTGTCCTTTTGTGTACTTTGTATTTTGATTGTGGTTGCTTAGCCTATCTACTGTTCTTAGTCTATCTACTATCTACTAAGTAATTAATCTACAGTCTGGGGTAGAAAGAAATCAGCCCTGGCCTCACTTCTTCATACCACTCTGTGTATTTTTCTTACCACCATTATGTCGCTGTTTTACTTGGTTCCACTCCAAGCCAAAATAATCTGCCTTAAGACATTTGTTAACAGCAAATAATCTGATGTGGATGCCAAAAATTAAACCTTATACTGATGTCTTTTTATTTTTGAAAGACCAGCTGGCCCTGATTACAGTATTGGTGAAATATTATTGTAGAATATTATCGTACAATTAAACCTCACTGATTCTGTGTGAGTTTCTGTTTATCCAGTCATTAGTCTTATATGGACAACTTCTAGAACACACACAACTTTGGAAAAGATTGTCTGCTAAATAAATATTAGATAAAATCTATTGCTGTTAACTAAACACAATATTTGCAACACACCCAATATACTGTCCATGTACAGCATCTTTTCTTTTTTGTTGAGCCAAATATTATTTAACAGTCTTTGACAATAATCTTCCACAAGGTATTGCAGTTTTATTTTTAGTTTACCCCATAAACCCTTTCGTATGCAACACTGGATTCTACTCCTGGCTTGGAGATGCTATTTAAAGACACATTTTCAACTCTGTGCTCCAGATCAATTCCCCGGATGACCGTGGAGTTCTGGAAGGAAACTGGTCGGGGAACTATCTGGGCGGGACGCCTCCTACAGCATGGAGCGGCAGCGTGGACATTCTCAAGAAGTATCACAAGGAAGAAGGATCTCCTGTCAAATACGGCCAGTGCTGGGTCTTCTCCGGGGTCACCACCACAGGTGGGTGTGTATGCAGGGGTCTCGACACTGTGTCTCACTGCTCTGCTAGGATATTCATAGCTGCCACTGGCCAATAGGAGCACATCCCTGGACCCAGGACCCTACTGTCAATCTGTCCCAAAATATCCTGACTGCATTCCCGGCAGTCCTCCCCACTGTGGCCCTGACTCATCTGTTAAGGGGGTGTGTGTGTATGTGTGTGTGTCTCTCCTTGTGTTTCTCACACCACCTAAAGCTCTACTAACCCAACAGCATTTGAGTTATTTAATTATCTGGTTAACATGTGCAGTGGCCTGGGAAAACCATTCACATGGTGAAATTTTTGACAATTTGTGCTATTTATAGTTCTGAAAGAGACATGCTTTCTTGAACTTTGTTTCTCTTTTGCATGTATCTTAACCACAAATAAAGCCTGGTTTTCCCCAAAAGATAAAAAAGGGAGAAAATTACATTTAAAGATTTCATTCTAGAGCTTCACAGTTATTTTGGCAGCTGGTATCTGATTACAAACTGTATGTATTAGACTGTATCAGTTTCGCTATGGTATGTAACTATCCAGCAACTTGATAGCATGACAGTAACTGTGTGATGAAAGGTTTTAGACATCTTTAACAAACTGACTATTTTTAGCACTGTGGTAAACTGGTTCCTTTCCTGAAAATAACCTTGGCTAGATTAGAAAGTAAATGAAAATATTTCCACACTGTTTTGTGAAATATACTTATTTCTTAAAGTTGAGGGATCAAAGTATGTTAAGCAGAAAACCCCCATTTTGACCAAAAACATTGTTTTGTCTTGTTTGGTTGTTTGCCAGGATTTAGTCACAGTGACATCCTATGAGTTATTCTGCCACACATATTAACTCAAGTTGTCTCTCTTACCCACTCCACTTTCTCTCTCTTTCAGTTCTGAGGTGTCTTGGTATCCCAACTCGGAGCGTAACAAATTTCCAGTCTGCCCACGACACTGATGTCTCCTTGACCACTGATGTGTATTTTGATGAGAATATGGAGCCAATTAACGAACTCAACTATGATTCTGTGTGGTGAGTTTGACTATTCACACGGATACTAAACACCAAATCACTCCAAGTACATTTCAGCTGATTGTAAATGTGCATATAGGATGTTGACATTGTCTTAATGAAAAGACAATGAAGAAAGAACATATTGAATTTTTTCCAAAGCCTAACTCTTAACTCTTTACCTTCTTTACGCAATGGTTGAATTGTACAAAATCAAGACTCCTTAGAAATCAGTTACGTTGCCTGCTAATGTGATTAATTTGTTGGAGTGTAATTTAATATAAATATAATGCCTAATATAATCTCAAATTTTAACACTAGTACTTTGTCTTGGCCAAAACGCTTACTTGTTCAAATTCATGAATGGTATTGAAATATCGACATCTGATGTGATATAATAATCATATATTATCCAAAATGAATTACAGTTTTACAGTGGTGATGAAATTTATCATATTGTTAATGGGGAACATTATAACACAACCCTGGACTTCTCTCTCTGGCTCTAGCTTTATATATTATAATCCATCTCATTAAAAAGGCTTCAGTTTTACACAAAAGACTATTGTGAATCCCAGTCAAGAGTCCTCGATGACCCCTTTCCCTGTGTACTTTCCACTTCCTTCCTCTCTCCAGGAACTTCCACGTGTGGAACGACTGCTGGATGGCTCGTCCTGATTTGCCGCCCGGTATGGGAGGCTGGCAGGCTGTTGACTCGACCCCCCAGGAAACCAGTCAGGGGACGTTCCGCTGTGGCCCCGCCTCCGTCGTGGCCATCCGCATGGGCCAGGTCTACTTGAAGCACGACACACCTTTTGTCTTTGCTGAGGTGAGTCTGAAAAGGGAAATAACCATCAGTGAGTGGAATGGATGTCCCTTAATCCATCCCTGTTTGTTCTTCTTATGATCACCACTAACATCAACAAACTTTGATGGTCTGAACAAAAGTCTGAAAAGACTTTTCAAGCTAACATTATAGCTCTTACGACCAACTACATACATGTGCAAATTTAATTTTTAATGCTGTTTATGGCTGTATATGAGGAAATGATTCTCTGTGAAAAAAAAAAAATCACCGCCCCTCAAGATAAAAGTTATATTGTACCACCTGAAATACCTAGCTATTCAATGAAATGATAAACAGATGGAAGAAAATAGTGTACAGATGGCTTATTTGACTTATCTAAACTTATTCTTATTAAAACTTATTAAACTTTTTCTTGGCCTTATTCAAATTTCAAAAATGTGTAGTTTAAAAATAAAATCAGGTAAAGTCACTCACATGGTATAAAATGCACCATGTCATTTTAGGTGAACAGCGATAAGATCTACTGGCAGAGGAAGCCAGATGGCAATTTCTCTACGATTCACATAGAGAAGAATGCCGTAGGACACTGCATTAGCACCAAGGCTGTTGGCTCTGACCAGCGCAATGACATCACACACCTGTACAAACACCCTGAAGGTGAGAACGCACAGTACATTCTGTACACTCTAAATGACATCCATCTATCAAATTCTGCTTATGTAATGGCAGTAAAAACAGCTTTATTTACAAAACATACCTGTTTCAAAGTCATATGGTGAGAAATATTGAGTGGAGAAATGGTCTAGGATGAGGACTAGAAGCGCTGGTCATGCCAATGTTATTGCATTAAGGGCTCAGTATATCAGAGCACATATTTAAGAATACAGCTGGAGATATGAATAAGTCAGACAGATACTCAGAACTGAATCTCTGACATCACCAACAAAGTTTAATGGCATAATGGCTCTGACTTTCAGACACTATAGTATGAGCAAGAGAATAAACAGCAGAGTCACCTGGGAAAACTTCTGGAGCTATGTTATGTTGTTGGGATATATTTGTCAAGGCAACATGATTCCTCACATGTGTCATCATGTTCATGGCTGTCATCCAGCACTGTAGCCTGCAGGTCCAATTCCCTTCTTCACCTGCCTAAACTGTAACAAAAGATCTACTATGCTACTCATTACTCAGCAATGGATTTACAATTCAATATAGCACTGATTCAGGTGATCTCCTCTGATTTTATGAATCAGAAGAGGAATGACTGTGGTGAACCCATCTAACTCTGCCAGAGCAGCCACCATTCAGCCTTGATGAGTTTATATCTGAGATTTGATATGGACCAGAAATTGCATTTGAAACACTGTTGAATCAGATTCCAAACACTGAAACCCTTTAATGTGGTCCTTTCAATTCACAATACTTTAAATTCGCAATACTTGGTGAATATTACAGCTGAGCTCATTGAAAAGAGGTTGGAGGCAGATATAAAAGCAAAGTCTTGGCATACAGGTTATTAGAGAATATTTTCATGGCAACCTGGAAAGACTTGGTGAAAAAGGTGAAAATGTCCTCTATATAGTTCTGAAAAGAAAAAAAAAATCACCATTCCTCATGATGCAAGGCTGTTCCAGGTTATATTATACCACCTGAAATTCAGGTAATGTTAAACAGCTGGAAGTTTGAAGGGCTTTCCTGAACTAAAATGCATGTTTCTTTTGTATGGATCTAAACCAGAAGTAATGTTAAAGCATTTTAAATTGTGATCACCCCCAAAAAGTGAAAAAAGAGGAAATTGCATTAAAAGAGTTAATTCCTGTGGTGCAGGAGCATCCCAGATTTTTTCGTTGGCCACTGTCCAATTACAAACTGAATTTATTAGACTATATTAGTTTTGGTACAGCATGTAGCTATCCAACAACTTGATCAAAGCCTGACATTTACTGTGTGATGAAATCAAACTTAATTTGTAAGTTTTTAGACATTTGTACGCAGACTGACTCTTTTTACCACTGGATTTGTTTAACCCGCTCCTTACACCACATGAGCATTGCAAGATGATAGCCTAGACAAGATTAAAAAGTAAATAAAAACATTTCCATTAAATATATGTACGGATTCTTAAAAATGAGTTGTCAAAGTATGTTATAGATATTAATTCAAATTCATCATTCAAAATCCTAATCCAAAATCCAAAAAAATCGATTTTTTTTGGCTTATGATAATAAAGGATCATCTGTAAAACTTAATACGCTAAATTTCTTGATATTACAAATATTGTATTTTTGTATTGTATAAACAAAGATGTTACATTTCTTTATCTTCTTTATTTGGACTTGGTGTGTGTAAACTTTTGCACCCAGGTGTGGATAAGAAATGAAGAGAATGGGAATAGAACAGTGACTAACGTTTTTGTGCCATATATACATATTATTTAATGTGATGTCATGCTTAAAACTACCTGATCCAACCCAAAGGTTTAATGCTGGAAAAAGAAAGATGGTCTCATCCTGATTATGGAAACGTTAATTACAACAATAACATAAATTAGCCATTTTGAAACAAATATAATGTAAGAGTTTAAAGAAGGTTGTCTAAGTTACATGCCGATGTAGTGGCCAAGAGTAAAGAGGTCATTTCTAAGATTAAACTAAGATTAATCGTATCATAGTTTACTAAAGAAAGTGATATTAGTGAGCTCACATCGGAATGAGATATCACAAGTCATCTTAATACTGATTTACCATTTCCCATCTCCTTTTCTAGGCTCTGAAGAAGAGCGTATCGCTGTGGAGACTGCCTGTCGCTATGGCACCAAGCCAGACGTGTACGCATCATCAGCGAATGATGACGTGTCTGTGGAGGTGCGGGTGGAAGGTGAGGGGCCATGCATGGGCGCTGATGCCCACCTCAAGATTGTTTTGAAGAACCAGAGCGGGCAGCCACGCAAGACCACGCTGCACAGCCAGGTGGCCGTGATGTACTACACAGGTGTGCTGAAGGACACGGTGAAGACCGAGAAACTTCCGGTGCATCTCAAGCCAAATGAAGGTGAGCTGAAGAGAATGCGCAAACAGGAATCAACTGACTATAGAGCTATGAAAATGACAATAAATCATAATAAATATAGTACAATTAAATAAACAACCCAGTAACTTCAAGTAGGCCCTGGACAAGAATTTGTCCATCAGGTTTTTCAGTCATACGGATCATAAATCTTTCTGTAGTAAGTAATAAGTCAGGCTGGACAGAATAAATGAAATCTCATGTATTTGTACCACAGTGATAGATACATAAGGAATAAAGTAACTCAAGCGTGCTATTATAGAAAATAATCAACAGTGAGCATGTGTGTGTGTGTGTGTTGGCACAGTATGAAGCGCAGTTGATTATTTTCCAATAACAACATCACCTGATGTGTTTTATTTCTCTTATACCACAGCAAATTGCCAGTGATAAAAATGCATTTAATTCATTAAAAATGACACAGTGTACTTTCTTTCCTTTTATAGTTCCATTCAGTGTTGTGGAATGTCTGCAAAACCAGTTATTTCCTGTTATTACTTACAGTTTGTTAAGACAGCTACTGTATACGTAGTCGTTCCCTCACCAAACAAAAAAAAACACAGCTTCTGATGTTACCGAGAAACTGGAAAAGGCAAACTCCTCTGTCATGAAGACTTTCCCACCCAACTCCATAATGTTAAATAAATGTCTGATTAGACTTTTTACTTTGTTATCTGTGATTTGGCTGTTACTATAGAAATAATAATGCAATACAAAAAGGCCATTAATGCAAACCTGTGATTGGAATGAATACTGTCAAATCTGCTGTTATGGAAAATTAATTATCACCTTCTGACCAGTCAGATTTGTCGAATTTGTTGTTGTTTTCCACCAGAAAAAGTTATAGACTGGGTGCTGCCCTACCATGATTATCAGGACCAGCTGGTGGACCAGGCGGCACTGATGCTGACTCTGTCTGGTCGAGTTAATGAAACCATGCAGGTGCTGGCTTCTCAGACCAGCTTCAGGCTGCGCACTCCAGACATCCACATTGAGGTAAGAAAAAAAGCCTAATACCAAATGATAAAGCTCTTTTAAAGTTTTAGTCATTTACTTTCAACAGTTGATGTCAATAGTCGATATGTAAAATCATCATTACGTTTTATTAGTGTTTGGGGCTTTTATACACAACAAGTTCTGTTTTTCCAGCCTCTCGGAGAGACCTACGTAGGGAAGGAGGCAAGGGCCAAGCTGACTTTCACCAACCCGTTACCGTGCACCCTGCGCAATGTAGTACTGCGAGTGGAAGGTCTCGGACTTAGGAACCTCCATCCCATCAAAGTGGGGTAAGAAACAATAGTGTTGCTTTTCACTTATATGGATTAGGTGCGCTTTTTATTCTCATTTTCTCTTTCTTGTTAATGTACGTTACAACACAAAGGTACACCACCCTGCAATCAGAATAAATAGCAGAATAGGCTTTCGGTTCAGGGTTCACTATTAAGATGTACACTATATGGATGTCTAATTTAGCAGTGTAACAGTAAAGTAGCCAAAATATCCAAACTTCATTTCTGATATTAACAATATAAACATTTACTTATGGAAATAGACACACAGAAGTCAGTGCCTGTAGAGACTCCTATGGGCAGTTGTGTACAGATTTGAAGATGGAAGAAATGAAAGAATTAGCTTTTTGTTTCACACACTTACACTAAATGGACACCTGACCATCACCTCCACATGTGGTTCTTCCCCAAACTGTTGCCACAAAAGTTGGAAGCACACAATTGTATAGAATGTCTTTGTATGCTGAAGCATTAGTTTCCCTTCACTGGAGCTAAGAAGCCCAAACCTATTCCCACATTACAATGCCTCTTTGTGCACAAAGAGAGCTCCATGAATACATGGCTTGTCAAGATTCGAGTGGAACAGAGCCTCTGCACAGAGCCCTGACCTCAACCCCACTTTACACCTTTGGGATGAACTGGAATACCTGCACTCCAGGCCTCCTCGCCTGACATCATTGCCCGACCTCACTAATGCTCTTGTAGCTGAATGAACATAAATCCCCACAGCCACGCTCCAAAATCTAGTGGAGAGCCTGGAATGGGATGTTCAGCAAGCACATATGGGTGTGATTGGTCAGGTGTCCACATACTTTAGTGTATATTTTATCATTGCTCCTATGTTAAAATGGTGGACATATAACATCTTTAATCTAAAAATGATTTTCCAGGTGTGTTAAGTAAGCAATAGAATATTATGGGACATGTTGTAAAAGGAAAACAATCAACGATCAATCAAAATTGTTTTTGCAAAATTTTGTGAAACAACAAAGACAAGTTATCCTATATTAAGTTATGTATTTTTTCCTATAGTTGTGTCATCACATCAGTACTGTTGATTTAAAATATCTCCTTTTTGACATGAACAGGACAGAATGTGTGAGCTTATATTAATTATATTTTCCTCAGTGATGTGAGTAAGCATGCCACGGTGACGGTGACGGAGCACTTCATCCCCTCTGTCGCCGGGACAAAGAAGCTGGTGGCTTCTCTGGACTGTAAACAGCTCTCGCAGGTGCACGGCGTCACCGACATCATCGTACACGAGTGACAGTGAACGCACCATCGTCAGTGTACAATCAAAAAAACATATACTGTAGTCCTCATATGAGTATGAATGCTCACCTGTATTGCTTGCAAAGAACAAATCTGAATTCTTTATAAACATGAGCCTAACACTTCATCAGATCTCATATCTGTTTGTATTTTTTCCTTTAGTTTCAGTTACTGAGCCATATTAGACTGGTAATACAGAGGCTGTGCTGCTGCTGGACATAGAATTAATTTCAGATTAATAATCTGACCTCTGTTCTCTGATTATTATGAAGAATTTTTAGGATTTTATTATTTTTTTTAACATGCATGCTTAAAACAATTTAATGGCTACACTGTAACACATTATTATGGTTTTATACTATATGACTAATTTGCCTATTTTTTGTGAACAGTCATTATACAGTATATATATCCCATCTCTGTGTTTAAGTGTTCATGAGAAAACCAGTATTAATATGACCTGTATTAATTAAGACTAGACTAAACATCTGCATATTTATTTAAACCTTCCATTACAGATAAATCCAATTAATGTAGCTCTTGCATTATTTATCAACATGCACTTTTTTTCAAACACATGTTGTATTTTATTGTTATTAAATTGACTTATACTACATTGTTGTTGAATTCTTGATTTTGATTGGTCAGAGGCTGTTGATTCATTTTCAATAACAGTATAAGAACAGCAGGTTTTCTCAGCCTTATAATAAATCCATTTAAGAGTTTTACTTAACAAAGGAAAATGTATAATAGTTGACATGGTCACGCTTTCATTGTTGTAAGGAGACGTTTATTTAACGTTTATGGAAGGAGTCTCCAATGTCAGATAAGTTTTCTGACGAGGGAAAGTCTTCAGGACAGAGGAGTTTGCGCTTTCTGGTTTCTCTGATTTGTCTTTTATTATGACCAGCTGTTTTTTTTGTCTTGAGAGAGAAAAATGAGAGTCTGGAATGTAACCATTGGCAAGGTACTGTGGTATAATGTGGAATAAAACACTTTGGGACATTCTGCTACAGGAAAATAATCAACGACGGGGTGGTGTCATGTGGCTCTTCCATAATAAATATTCCCTCTTTATCTCAGCGCTACTTTCATATAAATAAGCACAATAATCTAGAAGCATGGAAGACAGGAAGCTTCATGCTGTAAGTGCCTAAGAATTCTGAAAAGCTGTTCAGCGTGTAGAGCTGTGCTTTAGCACAACGCACAGCCGACGACCGAAAAAATTACTCCAGCTGCTACAAGGAATCAAATATGAGCAAGGTTAAGCAAAGTAACCCAAGACAAAATATGGACGTATTATAAAAGTGACAAAAACACTTAACTTGTCTTCTCCAAGTTAAAAAACAGAGTATTCAGAGGAGTTACTTTCGAGCAATTAAATACTTTAAGAGCCTCAAAAATGGACCTACAGTGGACCTACATGTAGCCATCTTGTGGATAATGAAGGTACTACAATTAAACCCAACACAAACGAAAGGGGTAAAACATACAAACTGTTATTTTCCATTTTCCGTGTTATAACATACAATAAAACATTACTATTAAGGATTATAAAACATCATTTTTTTGAACATCAGTTTTATGACCTGCTACCTCTAAATAAAATTGAACATAATCTAAACAGGTAGGATGCAATTCGAAATGGATTGCAAATGGTTACATCAAATTAAAATTAATTAATATTGTCTATGTTTTATAAATACTGCATTTAGTAGTCTTCTAATGCTACAAACGAGAATAATGTAAACATGGCACAATCACTATAATCCAGTGTGAAAGAAATTTCTGGAACTATTTTACTGTCAAAAGTAATTGTAGACTCACAATAATGAAGCTGTGATTTTATGAATTGCAAATCCGTAGTCAGAGGTGTAAATCTGCACTTGGAACTGTAGTTATCTTTACTGTAATGCAATATAATGTATACAGCTATAAATCTATTTTACATTATTACAAATCACAAATTATGTACCTACAACTTTTATGCTACATTTGTGTATCACTGTTTATGCTGCCAAACACATGGATTACTCAAGAATTTTGACTAACACGTTGTAATACTGTAACATTTTCCATGGTGAAATCTAAGTGGACAGCTGTGGGCAGTGGGCGGGGCTAAAAACAGAACGTCCTACTACAGTATGTGCTGCTACGGGCTTTCAAAATGTCAAACCAATGAATTAAGCAGAAAGTATGAATGTGTCAATAACAATTCAAAAAAGGTTATTAAACAAGTGCATGCAAGTCAACAATACATTTTTGGGGTTGTATTCTTGTGCATACTGTTACACTATGTTACGATGTTTGCGTCAAACATTGTAAGTGCGTTTGGCAGCGTCCTGATTTGTAATCATAATATAGAATCTGTTCAAGTTTAAATTAGACTCATAGCTGAAATGTAAGGACCTGAAATTGACTATGGATTTGCAAACCATTAAATTATGAATTAATTGTACCATTACCTTTGACAAGAGATTAATTCTATAGAAATCTCTAAATGCCACTAAATTGAAATTATTAAAAAAAAAAAAAGGAAGAAGATGTGAAAAGTTGTGTGTAAGTAAAAATCAAGGCCTCCCATACATGGAGCGAATTAAAGTCTGAGATTATGAAACTTCATCTGGACAGACACAAAAAAATATGAAACACACACACACATACACACACACACACACACACACACACACAAACACTAACTGTCCTTCATTCCATTCATCCAACATTCAGACAACAGTACTGCAGATGTTCTCCACCACTTGGTTGAACTCCTCGGGCTGGTCTGCATACACATGATGAGAGGCGTCATCAATCAACTGTGAGAAAAAAATAAATAAAGTTGGGCTTTTATCTTAATCCAAATCTCTCAAATAGTAGCCTTAACATTTTAGGATTAGAAAATGGATTGTTTTAGGACTAACTAGCTATTTCATTTCCAAATTTCGCCTCTCAGTCATAGCTGAATGAAGTGACCTCTTTGTGTGACTCACCACCACCCGTGTGGGGCTCTTGCCTCTGATTTGGGCAACGTGGCTGCCGGTGGAACTGTCCACCCAGGAGCGTGCGCCGTACACCATGGTGATGGGCATCGATGATGGCAGCAGGTTCACTCGTTGTATCATTGGATTCTTTGCCCAGCCAAGAGATCCGCACATGGCTCTGAATCCCACCTCACCACTGAGAAAGAGAAAGAGCGGAAGACATACAGAGAGACATACACAGAGTCAGATTAAGTGAGTATATAACAAAGAGATTCGAAAACTCTCTGAACAATACCATTACCTTAACTGTACTGCTTGTACTGTAATTGTACTGCTTGAAGCAGTAACCATTAACCAATTAGAAATCATTACCTGTCACTCAGTCAATGAGTGTGTTTACATGCATGCTAATAATCTGATTATTATCTGATTGTGGCAGTTATCAGATAACTGAAGTCGTCATATAAACAGCATACTAAGAAATAATAAATTAGATTAACTTTTTCCTGGATTTCATGAAATGATGGATTTAAGCTCAATAATTTGGTTATTCAGCTCATGTATATTGTTAATCACCTATCTGGGTTTGTTTTCTCAATGTAAGCGGATAGAAATACGATCAGCTCTGTCTTCGGATCAAAATACAGACGTTTCGAAGAAGAACAGCAGTGTATGCAGTTTGCAACCACAATCGCCAAAAGCAGCCGATTCTTAAAGAGCCAGTAAACTTGAAGCGATTGCTTCCAACCATCCGACAAGAAATACATAAAATATAGATTGTGCTCTTTCAGAAGATGAAACAATACATAAAATATTAGCATTACCTGGTTGATAAATAAGGAAATAATCATGACAAGAGTGCTGTTATAGGAAAACTATCAACAACGGCGTGCTGTGATGCGGCCTGATGTGAAGCGGAGTTACCCTGAAGTTGTTTAATTTCCTATAACAGCATGTCACAAAATGTTTTATTCCTCTTATACTACCGCAATTTTCCAACACTGGTTTAATGTTGAGGAACAAGTTCAGTCCTGCTGAACATCGCTTATAACAGCTATAAACAGTCATTCTCTCGCCAGCCTCTTTCAGAAAAGCAAATAAATAAATAAATAAATAAATAAATGTCTCACTTTAATCAACAATTCTAGTGGTGTTTAAAATGATTAGCCTTAGATTACATGAAACGTCTGACAAAGAAGTCCCTGTAAATGAGCTGTTACTATAGAAACAATAACAAATTAGAACGAGCACTTTAGCACAGTTATCAGATTATTTCATAAAGGAAATTGCACTCTATGCTATGTTGTACCACCAGAATCCCAGGAAGTGAGCGTTGCTGCAGAATAAATCAAGAAATAATGTAGCTTTTGGGTATGAAAATCTCATCTGACTCATCAACTGTTGTAAACCTGTTCAAACATGCTGCCCTCTACTGGATTCTGAACATACTACAGTTCAAAAGAGAAAAGCGCAGTGATTTGTCCTTACCTGGGTGTTTGTGCGTTACAGTGATAGAGATACTCAGTAATAGTGTTATCGTCAAAAAGATCCTCAAACTTGCTTCTGAAATCAGGCCGGAATCTGTTCACCAGCCCTGGACCTGATCAGAAAAAGTCAACATCATTAACTGAGAAACATTCGATCTATTTACACCAGTAAGGAAACAGTGGGGTTCAATTTGCACGTAATTCTGGCTGCGTCTCACCCCATGGTCCTGCTAATCTGATGATGGCCAGAGGGTTGAAGAAACTCAAGACAGATGCGACTGCTTTCACCCAGCGAGGTGGTCCCGGTCTCTTGACCTCTGAAACCTGACCTGATGAGCCTTCTCGCTGAGGCTGTGGTTTCTCCGGGAAGCCCCAGGGATCCACTAGGATGAGGTGGCTGACTCTAACGAACAAGGACAAGACAAACACATGTTATTCATAGATACCTAGACAGTCATTTTAAATTGGACACTATGACATCCATCACTTTTAGATCTGTTTACTGATGGCCTTTATATTTGTATTATATTTGTATTTCATGGTTTCCAGTTCTTTCTTGATATTTCTGTTTTATTTTCATACACATTTTAGTCAACCTGCTTCCATGAATTTAAGCACAAAAACAAAGGGACGTGTGCCTGCTGCTCGGCTCACATTGCTTAACAGGCATAACAAGCCTAGATATTCGGGGATATACAGTATCCTTTGAAATTAGGTAAATGAATATGTTGAAACGTGTAAAGTAATCTGGTGAATGGAAAAAAGCAGATTTTGGAAACCGTTTAATTAACATGTTAAAAATAGATTTCGTAATGTGAAAAAAGGGAAATTTCTGCATCTACATGGATGAATCAATAAGCAAACTGAATGTTTGTGAGTTTTAATGATTACAAATTGTTCATATTGCTGTACTTTGAGCTGTTAGGTCTGTTAAGGGTGACTCATCTCAATTTAGTCATTTTTATGAGAATATAGAAAAATAAAGGACAGCACTTAAGAACCTTGATAAGAATTTATGAACATCAGGCACCTAAAAATGTCATTAATTAGGTTAAAATCCTGTCCTGAAAATGTTTTTTATAAATTTTTAAAAGTTTTTTAAAAAATTTTATAAATCTACCAGGAGTTTGAGAAAGGCGCTATATAAATAAAACATTATTATTATTATTATCATTATTATTATCATTATTATTGTTTAAAACTATACATTGATCATATTAGTACCTCCCAGGATACTGGATGGAATATGATGTTGCTAGGTAACCTCCTAGGCTGTGGCCCAATAGGATCATGTGCTCCAACCCCAGGCTCTGCCTCCACTGTTCTATGGAGTTGACGAACTGCTCCTCAGCTAATGCGGCGTCGTTGGGGAAGGCAGGGCGAGAGCTACGCCCGAAACCAAGCAGGTCGAAGGCATAGACGGGACGTGAGCGACTTAGAGCATCCAGGTTTCGGACCCAGAGGCCGACGCCCCCTCCAAAGCCGTGGACCATCACAAGGGGGATCTGAGAAGCTAATAAAAAGAACATAAGCAATGTGTTATAGAAGGAGTATGTAACATTAGAGGACTGTTTAAACCAAATCAGTCATTTATGATGATTGATCAATAATATGTTTATGACTAAAAAAGCTGTGATGAAGTCTATTGTCTTTGTAGGAGTCTAGATTTGAATTAGATTTGATCTGAATCACAAAACTCACCTTATTACATATAAAACATACTATATGAGAGCTCTACCTTGGTCTGAAGGTTTGCGTGCTGCCTTGCTGCTCACTATGAGGGTCCATATTCTGTTTTGATTTGGCAACGTGACAAATCGGGACCATAATTCATTCTTAATACCTTAATAAAGACAGTATGGAGAGATGGATAAACAAGCATGATCTGCACCAATGTAAAGAAATTACAGCTATTTTATTGAAAGCAATACCAAATCACTAATGTAAGACTACAGCCAGGTAAAATGAAGCTATTTTCTGGCACAGAAAATTTACAGGCAAGAATTTTAGCCTCTGCACTCTTCAGCAAGGACATAGATGTCGGCTGCCAAGATGGCCACCAGGACCAGTTCCCAGAGTTTGGCCTAAAGAAAGGAAAAAAACAAAGGAAAAGTGGATGAAGAAATAAACAGGTGATGAGTCAGTAAGGCAAAAAAGCACACACTAGTCCTGAGTCATGCTCCACACCTTTATTTACTTTATTTATACACACATCGCCTAGTCAGGTTCTACCCAATGCATCAGTGATACATTGACACATTGTAAAACACTTGCATAACTTTGTAAAGCTTTGTATGCATTGAGTTTGTTGTTGGGATAAATGATTAAAAGTTCAGATATAAAGATTGTTTAGATCATTAACACCTTTACTGGGTATTTTAACCAACCACAGAGAAGTAATAAATTAGCATATTTTCCCTCAATTTAATTACAGTTGAATATTTAATCTACACTGTAAATAATAATTCATTTATGTTATTCATTTGTGTTATATACATATCACCGTTAATAATTTACCATTTTTTAAATTTTGTAGTAAATGAATCTTTAGTAGAATTTTTAAGTCACGTTATTTTGTGCAGCTCATTGTTAACCCTGCTGAAAAAACACACACCAAACAATAGAAACCCTCATAGAATTTGTAATAGTTTTAATAGTTATAATGGGAATTGTACTGGTTTTAATGGAAACTGTAATGGTCCCTGTAGGTCTCTACTGGTAATTTAGTGCTTCTATTGGTGGCATATTATGTCTTGTGGATATCATTAAGGATGAATAAAGGTAACGGTAATGGTTTTAATGGCTAGCTGATGGTTTGTAATGGTATTTGTAGTGGAAACCATTATATATTGTGTTAGTATAGTATGAATATTGTGTTAATATAGTATGAATATTGTGTTAGTATAGTATGAATATTGTGTTAGTATAGTATGACTCAGCACTAAAGATGCCTAAGGTAAAGACCTTAGACTGCCAGTTGTACAAGAATAATCAATGTTCTTAACACTTAATTATAGATAAAGATTTGTATCCTGATTAAAGAAGGCTCGATACATCATCATCATCATCATCATCATTAACAACAACAATAAGCAGACCACCACCACTACCTGAGACAACATGTTAGTTACTTACTCTAATTCATTCTCGTCTTGCATTCTGGCTCTCAAAGGACCAGTTGTTGCTGATGAACATTCCTAAAATACTAAATAACAATCTGTTAGCCTATACCCTTTATAATTTTCCGGCTGAGAATCAGAGGAACAAAATGTTACCGCGTTACAGTAGTAACTTCACACGCTCTTGTTATGTAACCTGGACATTTAACAGTCAGCTGACTCCAGATGTCACTACAGACAGCATCCCAGCATTGTTGTTGTTGTTTGTTTTTAAATGCAGAATTTAATTAATTAATTATATTACCGAAGAAATAATAGATGGCTAAATTGTTTTGCTTCAGTGTAAGATATAGGCTATGTATCTTTTTTTTTTTTTTTTTTAATTCCTCGAAAATTCAACAACATATTCCGGAACTATAATTCTGACAAATGTTTCCGTAGAGGACGGAAGTATTGTTATAACACATTCTGCGTCTCAATTCGCCTACTATCCGTCCTAAATAGTGTCCGAGATTAGAATTAGTGCTTCCCAAATCAAAAGTACCCGGATGGTCTACTACTTCCGGTATTTTCGAAGTTTGGATCTTTTGACGCTTTTTCAGCTAATATTGCCCACAACTCTTTGCGCCAGGGAGGAGGAGTTTTGTGACAATTTGCTTCGCCGGAAAAAAAGCTAAGCATTGAATGAAGAGAAGCTGAAGAGAAGAGAATGAAGAGAAGCTGAAATGCAACGAGGAGTTTGTTTACGGTGACTGTGCGTAACTAGGCAACAACATCCTCTTTCGGTGCATGACGTGTTAGTTAGTACGTACCAATACTTGCATACTCAAAAGTATGTACTTTTTCTTTACAAAAAGAGTCCATAATTTTAGTGAAGACTATAAGTACGTGAATTGAGACGCAAGCACATACTACGTTATCACGCACTTTAAACGTCATTGGCTGAATTATTGGGCTGAGTCCTAAAAGTTTTTACCAGCTAGTGCACTACACACAGCGTAGAGGTCCTTTATATCACTCCCTGAGTAGTGCGCAAGTATAGGAAGGCCGCTATTATCTGGAACACAGCCACTCATTTACCTGACGCTTTACCTGTAGGAAGATTTAAGCGGCTGTTTAGACGCAGAAACAATGGCTATTAATGTGTATTCGGTGTTGTCGCATTTTTTGGAAGAATACGCGACTGGCACGCCGAATAAACTCAGAGTAATAGATGCATATTTGCTGTACATGGTACTGACAGGAGCTTTTCAGTTCCTGTACTGCCTGCTGGTGGGGAGCTTCCCGTTCAACAGCTTTCTGTCAGGCTTCATTTCCTGTGTAGGATCATTTACTCTTGCAGGTGAGTTCTCTGGATGTCCTGGTTTGTAGCATAGTGACTCCAAATATCTAATAGGCATGATATTATCATTTTATTTTTATTAAAATAAATCCATTATAAATATCAAATTAGATCATCCAGTCTAAACAAGTGTTGGTTTATTGTTGTTTATACTTTTATACTTTATATTTCTCTTCCCCTTGCTCGCAGTGTGTCTGCGCATCCAGGTCAATCCGCAGAATAAAGGACACTTCATGTTCGTGTCGCCGGAAAGGGCTTTTGCTGACTTCCTGTTTGCACACACCATCCTCCATCTCGTAGTGGTCAATTATATTGGCTGAATGAAGTTCACCTTCTTACCTGGTGCTACTTTTTGGAGGTATATAGTCTGTGATCACAGCTGTACTCCTATACACCAGGTTGCTGTTTAATTAAACAGATCTACTATTATATAAGTGCACATTGCAGCTATACACTTACTGACTGTAGTAATTGTGTGTTAACCATCCACTCGCTCGGGGGCGTCCAGTCCGGCTCTGCAGGTTTAAATTCCAGCCAAGCAGGAGCCACACCTGAGAGGTGATTGAAGCATGTACTCTTAACTCCAGAACAAAAAGTCAGGGGGTGGAGTCGGACCTGATCCAGCTCCTTGGACCTGATCCAGCTTCTCGGACTTGATCCAGCTCCTCCTATCTGGGTGAAGTCAAGCCAAAAGTCCAGGAGGTGGAGTCGGACCTGATCCAGCTCCTCAGACCTAGGCGGAGTGGAGTCAAAAGTCCAGGGGGTGGAATCAGACCCGATCCAGCTCCTCCTTCCTGGGTAGAGTTGGACCTGATTCAGCCCCTCGGATCTGATCCAGTTCCTCGTACCTAGGCGGAATCGAGTCAAAAGTCCAGGAGGTGGAGTTAGGCCTGATCCAGCTTCTCCTAACTGGGTGGAGTTCAGGGGTTGGAGACAACTTGGTGTGTTTCCGTCTTGTTTCATGTTGCAGAGTGTTGTGTGGGTTAGAGGTTAGGGGTTAAGCTTATAGAAAGATTACAATCAGATCTGGATCCACTCCCTGAACTTTTAGTTCTGCAGTGATGGCTTTCTTGATTGAGGGCCAAGATGAACTGAAACTGGTGGAGTCAGATATGGCTTCTGCTTGGTTGGAAAGAAAACCCGAAGGTGCTATTTTTAAATAAATATAACTGAACCTAACTGAAAAAAATGTGACCTTTATTATATTTTTAACTGATAAAAGAGCTACTGAGTGTATACTGTACAGTCTTGTTAATCAGTATAAATCTGGTCTTATAGGTCTTCTGACTGGTGTGAACCCACTTAGATAAAGTTTGATGTTTAATGGCTTGCCTGGTCCAAAAAGTAAAAAAGGAAATAGGTTATTTATTCTATGCCCCTCAATATTTAGTGATCTATATGTAACTCTTTCCTGAAAAGCACTGTGATCATTAATTTAAGCTGATTTTGTGCAGTGATGCTTGAGATACTAAGCCCATATTAAAAACAAATAAAAACTCCAAGTACATTTTGTGCACATGTGATACTATAGAAAGATATTCTAATTGATAATTAAACAATAGGTTTTGCAGGGAAAAACCTCCCTCAATAAATCTCTAGTGTATGCACTAGATTATTGCTAATAAGGTTATAAAGTCAAGATGTTCTGCTGACTGTCTCTGAACAGGAGTCAAGCACAAGAATATATTTCAATCCATTTATCCTCCTCTTCATTGTATTGTTCTCCTCACTTTGTATTTTCCCTCTTTTTAGATTTTTTTCCTATGTACTTGGTCCTCTATTGCTGTAAAGAATTTCATTTGATTTGTTTGATCTAACCTGTAGCTGTTTATCTATTCCAGGTGTGAAGATGAAATATGGAGGCCTTACTGACCAAGAGCTGTCTATGAACTACAGCTCATGCCATCAAAATGCACATTGTAATATGTTTAATATTGTTGTTTTTTACTGTTTTGTGCTTGTCCATCTCAGGAATAAAGTTTTCTACCTTTTTAAACACTGTTACAATGACTAAATGAGGAATAAAGGTATTTTTAAAAACCATGACTCATCTTTAAGTGTTTTGTTGTAGTGTAGCTTTGTGTGTTGAACTGGCTGTTGAATTCATTACTCTGATTGGTCAGAAGGTGTTAGTTAATTTTCTATAACAGCAGCTCTGACAGTAGTGCTGGCTGCAGTGGAAAAATCATATTTATATTAACGTTTATTGTATGGTGGACGCTCTACAAAATATGTGCAAATTTTCTTTTCTTTGAGGAGATTTTTGGTAGGACGGTGTAGAATTTACAGCACTTTTATATGTACCTTCTGACCAGTAGTCCAACGTCTTAACCAGTGAGCTAGCACTGCCCACAATTTCTTCCCTGGTGATGTTCTGCCAGGCACCTGTCTTCAGTTCCTGCTTGCTCTTGGGATGTTCTGCTTTCAGTTTTGCCTTCAGCAAGTGAATTGCATTCTCAGTTGAAATCAGGTCAGGTGATTGACTTAGCCATTGCACATCATTCCACTTCTTTTCCTTAAAAAGTCTTGGGTTGCTTTCAAGTACGCTTCGGGTCATTGTCCATTCTGCACTGTGAAGTGCTGTCGAATTAGTTTTGAAGCATTTGGCTGAATGTGAGCAGATAATATAGCCATATACACTTCAGAGTTCAACTTGCTAATTTTGTCAGCAGTCACATAATCAATAAATACAAAGGATCCAGTTCCACTGGCATCCACACCATAAGATGAGGTAGTATGCTTCAGATCATGAGTAGTTCCTTCCCTTCTCCATACTCTTCTCTTCCCATAATTCTGGGACAAGTTGGTCTTTGTCTCATCTGTCCATAGGATGTTGTTCCATAACTGTGCAGGCTTTTGTAGATGTTTTTGGGAAACACTAATCTGGCCTTCCTGTTTTTGAGGCTTACCAGTGGTTTACATCTTGTAGTAAATCCTCTGTATTTACTCTGGTGAAGTCTTCTCTTGATTGTTGACTTTGATTGTTGACAAAGATACACCTACCTCCTGGAGGGTGTTCTTGAGCTGCTGTTGCAAGGGAAAGAACTCTTCTGTCATCCACCACAGTTGTTTTCCATGGTCTTTCGTGTCTTTTGGTGTTCCTGAGCTTACCAGTGCGTTTTTTTCCTATTAATAATGTACCAAATTGTTTGATTTGGACACACCTAATGTTTTTGCTATCTCTCTGATGGGATTATTATGATTTTTCAGCCTAATGGTGGCTTGCTTCACTGGAAGTGACAACTCTTTGGACTTCATATTGAGCATTAACAGCAACAGATTTCAAATGCAAATCAACTCTAGACCTTTTATCTGCTACCTGTAAGTGAAACAATGAGGGAACAACACACATTCAGCCATGGAACAGCTGAGCAGCCAACTGTCCAGTTACTTTTGGTTCCTTTAGAAAGGGGGCCCACATACTGTATAAAAAGTGCTGTAATTCCTACACTGTTCACCGGGGGGGTAATTACCCTCAGATTAAAACAGTCTGCACTTTGATACCATATTCATTCATTTCAAATCCAGTATATACTGTGGTAGACAGCTGCAAAAACAATAACTTTGTCAGTGTCCAAATATTTATGGACCTGACTGTATATAATATATGTATGTATAATTTGTTAGAAAGGCCACAGAAAGTGGTTTAAAAGAAGAGAAGATTGTGACCTGGAACACAAGCGGTTAAAGAGTTGCACACATCTGGATTCAGTCAGAAAGGAAGTGAAAGTAAGTGCACGGTTCTCATAAGAGCTGCTCATGGGAGAGGAGGCCGCGTGCACGAGTACGTCCGTTAACACACAGCAGGATGACTTATCTCCTTTTTCTCCTTGTTCTCCTTCCTCAACTTCCAGGTTAGATTTTAGTTTTTCTAAACCCTGGGAGCATAATGTTTGACAGAATTTGAGAAGCTGAGTTGGTGCATGCTCATTGGGATATTCAGACTGGGAAAAAGGAGGCACAGGAAACATTAGGTTTGTTGTAGTTCAGCAAAACGATGATTTATTTCTCCAGAATCTTGTATTTTACCACTTTTTCTTATTAATCCTCCTTTAAGCCATCTACAAAGGAAACATTTTTCTTTGTTAAATGTAGACGTCATGCATTTTAGCAAATGTTTTTTTGTTGTTGTATGATTAGCATTAGCATCATCATCATTATTATTATGCAGCATTGTTAAAAGAAATAATAGAAAAGTGAATACGCTGCTACAAATGACATCATAGCAAGTGAAAATATCTTGAATATAGTCAAATGTATTTTATATTTCCTATTACAAGATTACAAGAAACCAAATATATGACTATTAAACCTAGTTCAGACTTGAAATAGTCTTGTTCTGTTGGCAGATCATTTTTCTAATTTTAAGCATTTAATCCTAGAAGGAAGCAAGATTAACTGCCTACAGAATAAATTTAAAGCTTGAACTGGAATAAGGTGGAATAATCTTATATTTGATTTATAATAATCTCATAATAAGAAATACTAAATACATTTGCCTATACTCAAAGAATCTTTGCAGTCTATAAATCATTATCATCATAATAAGTCATTCTAATGACACCCCTGACCTTTCATCTGATTAACAGAACCTTGAAAACGGATTTAACACAACAGATAAAACATTGAGTTGAGCAACTTGAGTGCAATCAGCTCATCTAGTGCTCTATTTTACCACTCAGAGCAATGACCTCATGCTTGTGTGTTGCCAAAAACAGAAAAAAGCGTTCAAAATGAGTCATTCAGGAAGAGGGTTTCAGTGAGTTTGTTGTCATACATTTTAAGAGGGAAATGAAAGATAACTTTCTAACTATCTTTCGATCACTGGGTAAAAAGAGAAAGTATTGTATTGGTATTGGTAATGGTATTAAGCAGAGGCTGTCAAGATGCCTCTTACCAGTGAAATGGCATGACTTCTAAATTAATCAAATGAGACATGCTTCATAATGTATGCTACTATATTAAATTTGTTTGTATTTGGTGAAAAGCTGCAGTAAATTATCATGCAGTTTTAAATAATTGGAATAAATCACTACCTAACTATTGGTGCTCTGTGAACACTTATATGATTGTTATAATTGCTTCAGCGCACAATAACGTTAATACAAATAGTCAAAATGATAATTGCAGCCTTATTTCTCATAATCTATCCATTTGAACAACCAACATTTAAAAAAAATCCTTTAAGGGAACAACCGTTTACATGAAACTACAGGCTTTTCTTATTAGTTTTACTCAGAGGTGGAAAATACTTGAGTAATTGTATTTCTTTACTCTACTTTTGTACTTTACTATTATTGCATTATTATTGTATTATTGAAATTGAATACTTGTACTCTTACTCAAGTAAATTTACAAGAGAAATACTCACTAAAATATCAAATGCCACGAGCTGCTATGCCAGCTTGGTTTTTTAAATTTGTATTTTGAAGACATCCAATCAACAGACAAACTGCAGACAAACTGTAGTTTAACAATCACAGTTAGCTTTAAGCTTGGTGAATTTGCTTGCTAGTTTTGTTTTGTTGCTAATGCTGGCTTAGCATTAAATCCAACAAGGATATTATGCATTAGCTAATCAGCAAGCCAAATTCTAGGTTTGTCTAGAATTGAATAAATATTTAATAAAATAAATAAAACAATAAAAATTTATGTCTAGATTGCAAATTTTTGATCTCTAAATAATATTTACTTTTACTCTTGAAGATTGGAGTTTGTTTAAATATAGATACTTCACTCTGACCTTCACTCAAGCAGACATTAGATTCAATACTTTTAAGTGAGATTTTGACACTCACGCATACTTCTTAGTACTTTTTCCACTACTGTACTTAATAAATAATATGCTTTTATATGAATAACTGAATAATAAGCGTTGGGTTTAGGGATTAAAATGAACCTTGGCTTGCTTTTTGTCCTTGGCTGTAGGTGTCCTGTGCACTGTGACCACAGTGGGAGCGTGGACAGTGTTAGAGGGTCAATCGATCATTGTCCCCTGCCATTACAACCCTGAGTACACTCTGAATGTGAAGTACTGGTGCCAGGGCCCCATGAAGGACTTCTGCGCCACTCTGGCACGCACAGACCAGCCGGAATCTGCTCCATCCTCAAAAGCGAGAATAACGATTGCTGATGACCCGAGGCAGTATGTGTTCACAGTGACCATGCGTGAGCTGAAGGAGGAGGACTCGGGCCGGTACTGGTGCGGCACAGAAATAGGAGGGATATGGAGCAAGGATAGCACCACGTCATTTTATATAAGTGTCATACACGGTTAGTGGGGGAAGCTGATTTAATCTATATCTGCCTGGTCTAAAGGTGTTGATTAATTTTCTATAACAGCAGCTCTGATGGTATTTCTCACTGTATTTCAAAGCACAGGTTTATATTATTGCACTTATTGTAATATATTTCTATAGGATCAACTAACAATGGGCCTTATCCCATCCCATCAAACCCATTATCAAACTGAATATGAACGTATTTATTCATAAATAGTTCATATGAGCCACACAAGAAATTTGGTATCCTGTAAATTTGGAAAAATGTACATATCCTACTCATAGTCCTGAGTGTGTATATACAGTTAGGTCCGGAAGTATTTGGACAATGACAGAGTTTTTGTGATTTTGCCTTTATACACCACCACAATGG
>CM075023.1:15871109-15892841 GCA_037576675.1 Pangasius sanitwongsei
TTTGTGGAACCTCTTAAAATAAAGCTGAAAGTCTACACTTCAATCACATCTTGATTGTTTTATTTCAAATCCATTGTAGTGGTGTATAAAATCACAAAAACTCTGTCATTGTCCAAATACTTCCGGACCCAGCTGTATACATTCAACATTCAAATCATATAATTTGCTTGGGCTACAACACTTTTATACATGGAATATATTGTCACATTTAAACTGATTTTTTTTTTATTTTTTTTTTACAACTTTTAGCAGATGCCCTTAGCCCTTATCCAGAATGAACTTATAGAAGAGCTTTGGAATTTCTGTCAAAAACACATCCTCATGCTAGTTCACTATGTCAGGGACTAAGAATAACGTTGAGAACATTTTGTGAAAACCAGTCATTTTATATTATTGGCATTAATTAAAGAATATGAAAAATAAAGAAAGCAAGCTAACACAAACCCATAAATTAAGACAAATAATACTGATTTCAGTTATAACAAAAGAAATGGCGCCATATAAATGGAGGACTGGCCAGTCTGTGCAGAGCCGTAAACAAATGCCTCAGCTGATGGAAGATTTAGCACTCATTTATTATTATTATTATCATCATTATTATTATTATTATTATTATTATTATTATTATTATTAGTAGTAGTAGTAGTAGTAGTAGTAGTATTACATATTTTTATTGGCATAGAAGTGAATCAAAATAAATTCCACTTCTGCCTGTCAGCCTTTACCTTCATTGTTCATTTCGTGCTCCCAGCAGTCTGTGCGTATGATCATATATGGGGTTTTGTAGGCGTCACTACATGCAAATGAGCTGTGTCAGGAATGCGCTCTACACTTTAATCAGAATTCCACAAACTTTTGTAAATCCAGCAGAAAACTTCAGTTCAGTTTGGCTCACACAGATATTTACACACAACTTTACTAGGAGATTGATAAAGGATGCCCATTTAGACTTGTGTATTGGACATGCAACATAAATGCATTAAAAACATGTGTGATTGTTGCTGATGTTTTCTCTGAGCAGATATTTATTCAGCATTTTTGGAAGGAGTCTCCAGTGTCAGCCCACCGATAATGCTGTAACTTTAAGTTGTTTGTTCCACAACATTAAATGTTTAAAAAAGCTTAACAGGTAAAAAGTGCTTTTGTTTAATAAATAAAAAATTGTTAGCATTGCCAAATTGCTGTGGTGTAAAGAGGAATAATACAAGTGTATTTAGGACGTGCCGGTGTTAGAAAATAATGAACTTCTTGTGGAATATTTTTCTATAACTGTACACCCCATCATGTTTTATTCCTTACCTAATAATTTGAATAATTTAATCAGCCAGCAAGTTTCAAAACCTGCTTGTCAGATTGTATTTCATTCCCCAGTTAAAATATAGCACTTTTACCAATAGTGAAAGTGAAGAAACTGCCAGTCAGGAGGCAGTAAACAGATTTTTGGTGACAGCATTTTGGTTTCTACAATAACAACTAATAGAAAAACATGATGTGCTTCTTACTTCAGTGGCTCATACAGTTTACAATTATTCTCCAAGACCTTATAAAGACAATATAACACTCATATTAATTGTTTTTTGTTTTATTTGTATTTTAGGTATGTCAGTAGCAAACAATGAAGTAAGTGCTGAGGTGGGTGGCAGTGTCACTGTGCAGTGCCTCTACAGTGAGAAACACAGGTACTGCACTAAATATATTTGCATATTTCTCACTGCAGCTGTTGCTTCAGACATATTATACCTCAGGTTTGCATATTCCCCAGGCCTAATTTTGTTCTATTCCAATTACAACTAGAACAAAAGAAATGCATGGTGCCATTAACACACCACAGTGATTGCACACACACACAAAAAAAAGATTTTTTAAAGTGCCCTTGTTATTTTCCATTAGAGAGAATGAGAAGAGATGGTGCAGGAGTGGTGACTTAAGCTCCTGCAAGGTTACAAGCAATGGGACGTTCAGCAGTGAATCTCTGCTCATCAGCGATGACAGGAAGGACACAGTTACTGTGACGATGAGGCGTCTGGAGAAGCGGGACACAGGATGGTACTGGTGCGAAGCTGGCGAGCACCAATTGTCTGTTCATGTGTTAGTCACTCCAAGATCAACCACAAGTATGTAATAGGCCTACACACACACACACACAAACACACACACTCACACACGTTTGTGTATGATAAATAAACCATCTTATTTTCATGGGTTAATTAGTTAGAGTAAATGCCTACCTATCTGATAAATCAAAGATTCTTTTCCAGTTATATATTATAAGTACAGAAATATTCTATTTTGACCTTATAAAGTGAAATCCAGAAATTATTGCCTAGGACTTAAAATCTCAGAAATGCTCAGAAAAGTCACTCAAAAAACACTCAAAAAAGACTTGACGAGACATTGCACAATCAGAATATAAATACACAAACTAATCTGAGACACAGAACAGGTGAACACAATAGGATAACAAATCAATAACAGGAAAGGGGATGGAGAGACAGGACAAAAATTGAAACAAAAACTGTGGTGAGCTCAGAGAGGGGGAACACTAATAATAAAAAGTAGTTATGTCTACTAATAATAATAATAATAATAATAATAATATTCTCCAGTATAAATTCAATGATAATAAATCCATTAACTTTATCACAATATTATTGTTAGGACTTTTTCAGCATCATTTTCTGTTTCATCTGTTTTCCTACAGCTGCTTTGGATGTAAAAACACAACAGCATCTGCCCGAGGTTAAAGCTCAGAACTCCAACAGGTGAGCAGACTAGCTATCCCACCCTTTTTTTTCATACTGCACGACATATCGTTGCTTTATTCATTTATACCACAGCGCTGTTGAATTCTTGAATCTGATTGGGCAGAAGGTTCTCACATTAATAACCTTTTGTCTCCTCTTGATTTTCCCACTTGAAAGATGCGGCCTCGCTTTCTGTCATGGTAAAAGGAGAATGTTTTGAATTCACTAATGCTAAATATCTATCAATATGTTCAACTGAGCTAACATTAGACAAGTATATAGTTAACATCAGTTAGCTATGTTTATAAGGATACCACTGAAAAATTTCAGGTGAAAATAGTCAGAAATGGTACTTGTTCAGCTGAAAGAAGCACAAAAAGCTTAAATCTAAATCTCCACAGCCACGGTTAAGCCTGTTGAAATAGTAACTGAAGTAGTAATATGTTTGCATATACAGGGTTTAAAGGTAACTACCAGGCAGACAGTAGCTCATGTCTCACCCCAACCCCCCAAAAAAATCGCCTGGTGGTTACCGTAAAACCCTGTATATACATGTAATGCAGTATGTTACTTAACCAAGTGATTTGTGAAAAAGGACTACATTGAAAATATAAATATGTATGTTGTTTTAATGGTAGATCAGGAAGGAGGTTTGTGATTTTCTAAAATGTGACACATAAGAAGACCCAACAACATTCACTGCAGGTATTGGTTTTGCAGAATTCACAGTATTTACTTCAAGTGCTCATATTTATGTCTGTTGTGTTACAGTCACAATGTTTGGCAGTCTCTTCTGATAGTGTGTGCAGCTCTGCTGTTCTTGGTAACATGGATGATATGGAAGCAATTTAGTAAGTTCCTAAAAATTTCAATTCAAATCTAGTCTGATGTTCTTGGAGCTTACACGTCATGCATCACCTGGGATACATTTTTATATTTAAATTGAAAAGACATTGCCCTGGCTTTCTCCCTATTGTGCAGACTTCTGACTGCGACCAACCTCTCTGCTTTAACTACAGCGTACTAGTAACAGAACTAACTAATATATTGGCATCGTTCTCACTAACTGCTAACTTATAGTACATATCAAATAGACTCTTTTTTTCATTTGTAGTCTCATTTTTTAATGTTACTGAAATTTCACCAAACAAGTTCCTGTTTCACTTATGTTACAGCAGTTATAAAGAGTCATTCACTTACCAGTGTGTCTTTTTTCTATTTTTCTTGAATTTAAAAAGACAAAATTTACATCTTGTCACACTAATGAGAATCCACAAAAGTCATTTTTCCCTGAAGACACCATGCCAAAAAAAAAACCTTTATTTGAATTTGCTTCACTTATTCTTTGTTACACTTACTTAAATCTACAAAGTTAAGTTTAAAGAACTAATTAAGTCGATTTTGAAGTGCTCTTTTGTTTATAAGGCTATGTTAAAAATAAAACAGCTCACTCACGCTCAGTAACTGCTTTATCCTTATCAGGGCCACGGTGGATCCGGAGTCTATCCCGGGAACACTGGGCGTGAGGCGGGAATACACCTTTTTTGGGACACCACTCTATTGCAGAAAGCCATACACACACATTGACACACTCATTTGCAACTAGGGGCAATATATCATAGACACTCCACCTACAGGCATGTTTTTGGGAGGTGGGAGGAAACCGGAGAACCCGGAGGAAACCCGCACAAACACGGAGAGAACATGCGAAACTCCACACAGACACAAACCTGACACCAGGAATGACTCTGGGATCCTGGAGCTATATATATATATATATATATATGTGTGTGTGTGTGGGAGGGGTGGGGGTTGGGTGTGTGTGTGTGTGTCTTATTTTATCTGATTAGTATCCATGAACTAATCATTAATGGTCAAGCATTAAAAATTACTGTTGTTGCCATTTAGTCATGATAGTCTCTTCTTTATAAGGATGGGATTTCATGAAACTGGACGTTTACTAATTTTACCTGAATACCTCTGGCCTATATTGCTCACTATTTCTGAACTAACTGAATTGAAGTTAAGTGAAAGTACACAACAACAAGGATTTTTCTGTATGATGTGTTCAAAAAACTCAGAGTCACATGAGTTGTGCTTACTTAAGATTTCACACACAAAAATGCGGCAACTCAATCAGATTGAGTTCTTCTAAAAATGTTCAGTTATTGAGCTCTCATAACCTTATTCCGATAAGTAAATCTGTCACTTAAATGCATTTGAGTAGTGATTACTAATTTTATTTAGTTATTTCCACTGTTTTACAGTGTGTGATTTGACTTGCAGCCATCACTGCTGTCAGAGCTGCTGTTATCAAATCAAATTATACCACAGTGCTGTTGGATTCTTGATACTGATTGGTCAGAAGATGTTGATAAAATTTCTATAACAGCAGCTCTGACAGTAGTTCTGGCTGCAAGACAAATCACAGGTTTATATTACTGCACTTGTTCTTATTGTTGATTTTTTTCTGTGTAGAGATGTTTATTTTGCCTATTTGGAAGGAGTTTCTATTTTGTAACAGTCAGACGTAAAGCTCAGAGAGGTATAGAGCCTCTACAGCTGATATAACCTAAGAGATAACAGGAACTAACTTGATTCTTGTACGTTCAGTGTAACTATATTTGGGCAAACTAAAAACATAAATAAAATAAAAATTGTAATCACTGGCAAATTGCTGTGGTGTAAGAGGAACAAAACACTTCTATTATAGTAAAATAATCAACTTCAGGGAAGAAAGTCCACTTCTTGTCATAATGCAACTCCATCCTGTTGTTGATTATTTTTCTATATCATCATGCTCCATCATGTTATATTCCTTACTTATTCAACATGCTCTGGCCAAAAAAATTGAGAACTTAATAGCATTGTGGTAAAACAATGACATAATCTGGTATTATATTCTTCTTGTCGCAGAGAAGACACCTAATCCTAGGAAGCTGGACGAACCTGAAACATGGTGTATCCCAGATTATGCCACATTTTTATACACTATACAAGCAAAAGTTTGTGGACACCTGACCATCACACCCGTATGTGAGACTTCTCCAAACTGTTGTCACAAAATTGAAAGCACACAACTGTCTAGGATGTCTATGTATGCTGTAGCATTAAAATTTCCCTTCTCTGGGACTAAGAGACCTAAACCTATTCCAGCATGACAATGCCCCTTTGCGCAAAGCAAGCTCCTTGAAGACATCTGCCAAGGTTGATGTGGAAGAAATTGAGTTGCCTGCACACATCCCTGACCTCGACCCCACTGAGAGTCAGGCCTTCTCACCTGACATCAGTGCTCTACTTCAATAATGCTCATGGCAGAATGAACAAATTCCCACAGCCATGCTCCAAAATCTATTGGAAACCTTTCCAGATGAGCAAAGGAGAACGACTGCATATCCAATGTTCAACTAGCATATATGGGTGTGATGGTCAGGTGTCCACATACTTTTGGCTGTATTTTATGAAGCCATTTTGGAAGTTTTGTAAGCACTAAAGCTGCTGACATTCTGTCCCCAGGTATGCCCAAGGAAATGTGGAAGCTAGAAAACTCTCCTCTCATCTTCCAGAACACTTTAGCCCATCAGGTCCACATAACTGAGAAAGACTTCTTACAATGACATGAAGAAAAGAGACAACTAGAAGACAGTAGAGAGTTTTGATACAAAGAGGAAATTAAACCACAGAGCACTTATGACACATGAAAAAGCCTGTCACATACATTCTTTAGTGACCATTCAACTACATATGATGCAGTTCAAATTCAAATTTGACTTAATGAAGCTTTATGGCTTTGAACAAAATTCTTCTGTGTACAGTAGTTCTCAAACATGCTTGAAATCTGTTTGTCAAAAAAGGAGCAATGGAGGCGTTTGTCCAAATTCTTTATATGATGACAGTAAATTGATGTAATTAGCAATTTTTGGTGCCTTCTCAGCCTAAACACCATCTCATCTCATGATTTAAAAAACTAATGTAATTTATTTAAAATTCCAAAATGCTAAAGGTGATTTTAGCAGCTGTAGCTTATGACATCATTTGTATGAAATCCAACAAAATCGCTATCATTTTCTGTATCGTCTATAAATTCTTAATGTGGGTTTTTAAATAAGGAATACAACACGATGGGGTGCGCTGTTATGAGAAAGTAATCAACAGTGGGGACGGGTTATGATGTGTCTCGGAGTTACTGTGACCTCGCCGAAGGTGATTATTTTCCAAATAACAGCACATCCTAAATCATTTTATTATCTTATACCACAGATATATGCCAGCCATAACATTTATTTTATTTACTAACAAACAACAATCCTTTTTGTCCATTTATAGTTACATTTATTGTTAAATGTACACGAAACAAGTTAGTTCCTGTTATCAGTTCCTGTTATTTTAGTTATAGCAGCTGTAAACAGTCTTTCCTCACCAGCTTCTTTCCCCCTTCTCTCCTGAATATAACATTTAAAAAAAAAACATCTTCTCACGGTATCAGGAAACCATAAAGCCCCCTGTCCTGAAGTCTTTGTCACATCGAAAAATTTTATTTTGCAGCTTGACCTCTGCCTAATACAAAGTGCTGACACTGAAGACTCCTTCCAAAAAGTTAAATAAATGTCTTCTCACAGAAAATTTCATCATATCAACAGTTACACACTTATGTAATCAGTTTACGTAGTGAGCTCACCACAAATGCCCCAGTGAATGAGTTGTTACAATAGAAACAATAACTTTATAGGATTAGCACCTTTCTATAAACCTCATAGCCAGAACTCATCAACTGTTTCCGAATCTGCAGTGGAATTATGTGTCTATAATTAATGTAATAATGAATCTATTATTGCTTTGGAAAATTTTCAATAAAGTATATCACTAAAAAGCTATTATTGGTCTTCCTTTTCTTCCCCAGTGTGAATTTCCTCTTAAAGATTTCTCAATCCTGCATGGTAAGCAATATTAAAAGCAGTAAAGCCAAAAATCGACCCACTCAAATAAACGCAGTCAGATAGAACGTGGATCGCCAGAACCTATCATACACAAGAACCTGTTATTTTTAGTTAACATTAAGCTGACATGTAGATGAGGTGATGAATTTGTTTGGATTTCAAAGATAATAAGTCACATTAAGTGGACATCTAGCAAAATAAATGTAATTTTAATGTTGTGTAGTTGTCATGAACTCCCCCCTCACCGCGTGGCACGCTTCCGAGTCCGATGAGCTCTGCTCTCATCTTTTGTTTGAGTTCACATCATGTGAGTTTTGGCTACATTACCATGTGCTTTGTTTGTTGTTTTTTTTCTGAGTTGAAGTTACAGTTATCATTAGAAATTCCTGAGTTAGAAAAGTCTCTTTCTGGGTGTACACTAAAGTGTATGTGGCAGCATTGTTTGAGTACAGGGAATAGGTTTTTTGACAGTTTTTCACTTGCTGTGAGCCAGCAATGCTATCGCCTGTACCATGGTTCGTTGTTTATAATAGCACATCTAATTAATCATTAGAGTAATTACTTGAATTACAGTTTTTTTCAGTCAGCGAGGAAGTTAACACTCACACACACACACACACACACACACACACACCCTTTGCTATGGTATTGGGAAACACAAACTGGAAGTCCCGTAGATGCTACAGAACCAATCGTACTCAACATCGGAGAAAATCTGCAATGCGCTGCCTTTTTATTGTTATTCTTTTCATTTCAAGTAAGTAGATTTTATGGACTCATCTATCACATTTAAAATCCATGTGTCAACTGTCAGTAATTTGTTATGTGACTACTGCATGAGCCTTTACAGATACAGAACCAACTACGCAGAGGAGTAGGACGTGTAAAACATTTTATTCAACATCAGAAAAAATTTGCCATGTGCTGCTTTTTTATTTTCATTCTTTTCATTTCAAGTAAGTAGATTTTTATGGACTCATTGATCACATTTAAAAAATCATGTACAGAGTCATCCATTTTAATATCAAAATGTAATCAGCGAAGTGTTGAATTAATGTGACAACTATCAGTAATTTGTTATGTGACCAGCAGAAATAAGGAAATATTTTCTCTGAATTGAGTAACAATAGCGGATTTCTGTTCTCTATGCAGGTGCTGTCTGTCAGGCATCGAGGCAGTTTAGTCTTCAAACTGGAGCATCTGTCACCATCCCATGTCGTTATGATAGGAAATATATACAACATAAGAAATACTGGTGCTATGGAGGAACATTCAATTTCTGCAAAATTCAGGCGTATGCCAATGATACACAGGGGAAAGTGACAGTGACTGATTACCCAGCTGAGAGTCTCTTTACTGTGACAATAAGTAATCTCCAGACAGGAAATACTGGATTGTACTGGTGCGCTGTAGAGATAGGTGGAATAAAGACGCCAGATATTAAAGAAGATCTTTCCATCACCGTGAAATCAGGTATTAGATCGCAAATTGCAAGCTCAATGTATTAAATGTTTTTCATGTTGCTAAATATCAATCGTGCATAACTAACTATATATTTGTGCTCAGATCCTGATCTGTCTGTGATGGAGAGCAGTGTGAGTGGTGAGGAAGGAGGCAACGTCACAGTCCAGTGTCTCTACAGCGCTGCGTATCAGAATACACAGAAGCAGTGGTGCAGATTCAAAGACAGTCGCTGCAACAAAGTGGGGAATACTGCCACATCCCAGAATTCAGCAGTGCACATCAGTGATGATGGGAGAGGATCCTTCAGCGTGCAGATGAGGGGACTGAAGAAGAGTGATGCTGGCTGGTACTGGTGCAGTGCAGGAGATCTGCAGGTTCCTGTTCACATCAGTGTCTTTGGTGACGTTCCAGGTATTACCGTTATTTCTCTGTATCTGCAGTACTATGGGTTAAAAATGCTGTCGGGTTTTGTATATTGAAAAGTTCATACCATGTCATAGGCGGTTGTGTTCTAATAGCAGTGTAGTTCAAGTCAGTTCAGGCCACTCCAGGCACAGACACAAACACTGATCAAGAGAGAGAATAAGAGGAAGAAATGATTATTTTTGGACCTTCCATAACATTGATAGACTCGAACACAAAGTTGAAATGGTTCGTGCCTCCGAAATACTGAGTCCTCACAGTGGCTGTTTTTAGTATAATAAATCAGACATTTAGATTAACACTATGTGTATATGGAGTTCCAGTAGTTCCTAGCTGTCTTACTGTTATAAATGAGACTTCTAATTTTAATTTCTTCTTTATTTTTAACTATATTAGATTCTCCAGATTCCAAAGAACACATGTGAGTATAAAAATATTATTACACAGCGCTGAAAGGAATCAGAGATTAGTATAGACTAGCACTTTATGGTATTGGATATAATTTTAGGCAATGTTCAATTTTTCGATAATGCCTACTAAATTGTATAATTAAACACTACCGTTATAGGGGCGAGTTGAGTTACATTCATGCAGTGAGAATGACCAAATACATTAAATTGTGTACATCGGTATTCAAAGCTCAGATGTATCTACAGACTTGAGTGCTATTCAGAAGTCGAGTGAGAGTTACACACATTTGGTAGAGTTTGAGTAAAAAAAAAAAAAAAGGCATGTTACAGTTATGCGTGATTCTGAATTTGAGTGTAAGCCTATTTTTCTTACACGTTCATTTGACAGCAAAGAAAACGCACTGTTTCCTTCATCAGTCTGCATATTCTGTCCCTGATTTTTTGGGATTAAAGGCAAGTGCTTGTGTTTAAAGGCAGTATCCCCTGTCTCGGGACACTTTAACACAAGAAAAATATGTCAACCCGGCATCGTGACCTACACACAAGTAATTTGCACAAGTTGCATAAAACAGAAAATGGATTTAAGAACCCATCTCTGAATATAAATAAATTTCCCTATGAAAATACTTCTGGACTTCAGTTGCCGACACTGAATATGTCCCATAGATAGAATTCATAAGAATCTTATTGCTTTGACTCGTTATCATCAAAAGTAGACTCATCTTCAGCTTCAATCCTTTCTCATTTTCCTTAGCTGTTAGTGTATAAAAGCATTGAAACTTCATGGGCTCCTCAAGCGTTCTGAGAATAATTAAAGCTTTTTTTTTATTTTTTTATTTTTTTTTATTACATTTTACTTGGAACCCTTTCTGATAGGGAAACACTCTGTTGTAGAATCTTTAAACGGATCCCACTATAGACAACCAGTGAACCATTAAGGGCTGTAAAGTTTCTAAAGGTGTACAAGAACAGATTTTAGCAGTTCGGATTAAACATTACAGAGTGTGACACATCACCCTGTGCTGTTATATACCCAGATGTGCTTTATGTTTCAGAAAGCCAGTGATGTTCTGCATTGCAAACAGGTGAAGGATGTGATCCTGGTGGTATTGAGAATTTATGGAACATTCTCTTTGTTTTCGTAACTGATGTGAGATAAAGTGTGGTACAAGGGATTCAACTGCAATGGACTTCTTTTATTTGGACTACATACAGTCAATACTTATAGTAACTTGTGTGTTTTATATGCTATTATTAAATAAGGGTAAGATAGGGTAAAGAATTAAATTCTCAGAGTGTTCTAAAGCCACATAATCAGGTGCTTTTAGCATCTTTGGTTTGAAATGCTGTATGTATTACTGTGTTATTACAATATAATCACAGCAATGTTATAGTAGCTGTACAGTAAGGACCTCAGATATAGTATAATCTGCCAATTCTGTAAATATTTATCCACAGTACCAAGTGGCCTGCTGTAGTCAACTGTAAAACACAGTTAAAGCATCATAATGATCAAAACACAGTATTTTAGTCTAGAATTTACACAAATTCTTCACATACTAAGACTAGTACAGCATTTACTTTCTTAGACAATGGAGATTTTCTGTCATATAGCATCAGAACTATTCATTTTTCCAACAATATATTAGCACTGGATGAAGGAATTACTTTTACTTGGTAATTGATTATAATAAAGTTTGTGTTATACTCCGACATGTTTCTGTTTCTCTGATTTGCTAAATGGCTATATGAGATATGCTGAGGTATGACTGAGTTTCTGGGTGGTCTGGCCTCAGTTTTATTCACATCACTTGTAATAAAAATCTTTTCATTTTTAGATATATAAACATAAACTGGTGAAATTGAGGCACAGCATCACTGTTGTAATTAAATGATAACCAGAACAAACTCTTTCTATACTTCACAGAGGATGATAATGCCAAGGGTTCTTTTCTCTGAAACATGGGGGACCACATACAGTAATTTAGTTGTTAAACGACACCAAAATAACAACAAACTGGGTTTAAAATTTCCCTTATGTCAATTTTATTTAATGTCGTGTACTTCAGCGTTGAACAGGGTCCCTGGAGAACTAGTGGTTAGGCCGCAGTGCTCTCACCGCTGCGGCACGGGTTCGAATCCTGGCCAGGGAACCAACCACAGCCCCTGGGGTTGCGTGCAACAGTGCGGTCTCAGTGCCAGTCCCAAGCCCGGATAAAATTGTGGAGGGTTGCGTCAGCAAGGGCATCTGGTGTAAAACCTGTGCCAAATCAAATACGTGAACCAGTGATCTGCCGTGGTGACACCTAACATGAGGTAATATCATTAACCAGGGTTGCCAGATTTCAACAAAATATCAAGCCTAACTATATTTCAAAAACCACACCAAAGACTTGAAACAAGTAAAAAAAAAAAAAAAAGGGCAGTAGAAAAGGTAGACACTTTTTTCTTCTTTTTCTCATCCTTTGAATGGGAAACAAGGTTTCCATGCTGCACACATTTCTGATATAGAGACATTATCCACTCCATAAGTGCACTCCATATATTTGTAATATATCTTACAATAGAAATAGTTCTGTATATCATAGCCACACTGTCTGCACTTACACTTTGCCTTAGTTTGCAGACATTTATTAGATTTAATACATAAAACAAGATCTTGGTGGCTGCGGAGTATTTTTAAACTAGCCCAATTTGGTGTAAAATCGCAACCCTTGCAACCCTGTAACTAACTGTCCTGTCCACTCCGTCACTGAAAGCATTCATGGATCAAGCATAAGGCAGTGCGGTTCCTGCCCACACAGGCCTCTAAAGGTGCTAGCTGCAGTTCCTGTTTTTGAGCACTAGGTGCAATAATAACTCTATGGAAATGAACGGGCAGTGACCCCACGATTGTGCAACATCAAGAAAGGCAAGCAAATTAAAGGAACCCCGGCTTGTATCTGTCAAATAGTTCATTGGTCACTCAGAATTCCCAATTTACTATGATTGCAACCAAAATTCTGTTCGGGCGAAGTGCTGGGATTGTTGGAGATTTAAAGAACCATGCTACATTAGCCAAATATTTGTCATTTGAATGTTCTGAGGTATTATTTTATTGCATTTACAGCTTATGTACAGCTTCCTCCAGCAATTAACAGAGAAGTTGCAAAAAATTTGAGGAATAAAAGTTGACAAAGTTTGTTGAGAAACAGGAAGCTTCAGATAACCTTTCAACAGCCCTGAAAAAGAGTTTCTGATTGTGTAGGAGGTGACAGCAGTTAAAATTTAACAACATTATTCACTCCATGTGGTTCAGAGTGTACTTAAGCATATTTAATTTCTACCATGGCAGCAACTGTCAGTGCTACTATTGGTTTATTTGATTCTGATTCTGTTTCAAGCATGCACAAAAACAGCATCTAGTCTTTTTTTATTCTCTGATGTACATGATATAGATCTGACTGCATCTCTTTTAGGAGATACAATACACTAACCAAGCCTTGCAGTGACATGTGAGTAGAGATGGTTGAGAACAGTTGGGCCTATTGACGTAGGGCCTATATCTGGATAATGTTTTTGGCTACAGATCTCTTAAGACGCTAGCTTAGTTTTAACATTCTACATTTAAATATTGATGTAATAAAATTTGTTTCTTACTAAACTAAACTTTATTGTGGTATCACAGAATTCTAAGGTCCTGTTTCGATAATAGTGAAGTGGGTAGCATTGACACATCACAGCTCCAGGGTCCTTGGTTCAATCCTGAGCTCAGGTTACTGCCTGTCTGGAGCTGCTCATGTTCTCATTGTGTCTGTGTGGGTTTCCTCTGGGTTCTCTGGTTTCCTCCCACCTCTAAGAAACTGAACAATGCTCATTTATAAGGTGTCTATTCCATTACTGTTTATCCAGCCAGTAAGGAAGTTAAAACACGGACACACACACACTCTACTGTGTTTTATATTGGGAAACATAAACAGGAACTGCATGAGCCTTTACAGATACAGAAACTACACAGAGGAGTAGGACGTGTAAAACATTTTATTCAACATCAGAAGACAAAATTTGCCATGTGCTGCTTTTTTATTTTCATTCTTTTCACTGCAAGTAAGTAGATTTTTAATGGACTCATTGATCATATTTAAAAATTCATGTACAGAGTCATCCATTTTAAAATCAAAATGTAATCAGTGAAGTGTTGAATTAATGTGTCAACTATCAGTAATTTGTTATGTGACCAGCAGAAATAAGGAAATATTTTCTCTGAATTGAGTAACAATAGCGGATTTCTGTTCTCTATGCAGGTGCTGTCTGTCAGGCATCGAGGCAGTTTAGTCTTCAAACTGGAGCATCTGTCACCATCCCATGTCGTTATGATAGGAAATATATACAACATAAGAAATACTGGTGCTATGGAGGAACATTCAATTTCTGCAAAATTCAGGCGTATGCCAATGATACACAGGGGAACCTGACAGTGACTGATTACCCAGCTGAGAGTCTCTTTACTGTGACAATAAATAATCTCCAGACAGGAAATACTGGATTGTACTGGTGCGCTGTAGAGATAGGTGGAATAAAGACACCAGATATTAAAGAAGATCTTTCCATCACAGTGAAATCAGGTATTAGATTGCAAATTGCAAGCTCAATGTATTAAATGTTTTTCATGATGCTAAATATCAATCGTACATAACTAACTATATATTTGTGTTCAGATCCTGATCTGTCTGTGATGGAGAGCAGAGTGAGTGGTGAGGAAGGAGGCAACGTCACAGTCCAGTGTCTCTACAGCGCTGCGTATCAGAATACACAGAAGCAGTGGTGCAGATTCAAAGACAGTCGCTGCAACAAAGTGGGGAATACTGCCACATCCCAGAATTCAGCAGTGCACATCAGTGATGATGGGAGAGGATCCTTCAGCGTGCAGATGAGGGGACTGAAGAAGAGTGATGCTGGCTGGTACTGGTGCAGTGCAGGAGATCTGCAGGTTCCTGTTCATATTTCAGTTAATAATTCAACAGGTACACAAACCTGACCTTATTTCATGAATTAAACAAGTTATGTAATTTAGTGTCAAAGAAATCGATATGAGATTATTACATTGCTATAATGCTTATAGTCTTTGTCTCTGAGTATTAATATTAAATTAATGGTCAACCGATTGGTTATTTAACCAGCCAATTAAATAGCTCAATATCAAGTATTTTAAGGCGGTTAATAAAAGTGTTTGAGTTCCCCCTTTTGTCTGCCCCAGCAATCAGATGCTGCCATAAATTGCAATAAAACACCTCAGAGAAAGCACTGACATTTGAGTTGCCATAGGCCAAATGGTAAAGCTGAATTCCTAGCTTTCAAAAATGTAATTAACTTACGTTAATCTAATTGTATTAAACATTATTTATAAGATCAGCATTGATATTAGCCACTAAAAAACCTGTATAGGTTGACCACCATTAAACTTTTACCAGTGTGACATTTGTGGTCATTTTGGATGAGCACATACTGTATTTATAAAAACTGAAGAATTCATTACACTGTTCTGTCGTTTCAGTTTCTCTAAATGTGACCAAAAATACTGATCAACAGAAAGGCAATTCAATGTAAGTTCTGTCAGTTTAATAATATTTACTGTTTCACAGAGCCTTAAACGCAGCTGTACATTTACCCCACAAAATGTGCTGTATTTTTTTCATTCTGTTGTTACTTCTGCAAATCTAAATGACACGAGTAGCATGAGATGTAGCCAGACATATTAATGTACAATGTGAAATGTTAATGAACTTAATTTTTATGCTCTGACAGTATGGTGCAAACCTTAGCTTAGAGTGACATGGATTTATAATACGAGAAAAGCTCTTTTGTGTATACCGTGTGTCGTCATTGCAGGCATGAAATGATGTCTCTCTGGCTTCTGGTGGCTGTAGGACTGGGGCTGCTGCTCATTCTTGTCAGCATTGTAACTTACATGTTGAGAAAGACATGCAGTGAGTGTTTACTCCTATTTTTTTTAAAAAGTCTTTTAGAGATGTTATTGAGGTTTACTGTTATGATGCCCAAATGTATTGAATGTATTGATTGCAGTGTTAACAAGATTCCAGGCTTGACACACTACAAAAGCAAAAAACTTTTGTACAGTATATACAGCATATATACACAGGACTAAGTAGTAACATGAGAAACATGTGTGAACAATGCTTGAGGGACATGACCAGGGCAGAGCTAGGTCACGTTTAAGAAGACAGGAAGGAAACAACAGCAAGTAGACAGTTAAGCAAGGAATAAAACACAATGGAGCGCACTCTTATAGAAATATATTCAACCAAAAGCACCCCAAAGTTGTCTATTTTCCAATTAAATATCAATAATTAGACATTTTACTTTGTTAAATCAGTTTATTATTATGATTATATTATTGGGCTTATATCATGTACAGTGTCCGCCATATAAATCTCTGAGAGATAGTTGTTACTATGAAAATGATAACATATTAGATATAAGTGCACTGATATAAGCTTGTGATGTGAATTACATCTGGCACTACTGTCAGATAGCCGGTACTACTGCTGTTACAGAAAATAAATGGTTATACCTCAGTGCTGTTGAATTCACATATCCAAATGTGTAGATTAATTTTCTAATTAACACTCCCCTGTTGTTGATTATTTTCCATCCACAAGGGTTTTTATTTCTTACATAACTAACCTGTATAACTTTTAATTATCTCACTTCCAGAGAAGAAAAATCAAACAAGGACCAGAAAGAAGAGCAATGATGCCGCCGCTCACACAGTTAGTATTGTATAAGATGCGTACTATAATCATCAGCAATCTGTTGCAGTTTTGCTGTTGGTGTTCATACATATGGGGCAGTGCCTTTCCAGCTGCATATTTGCAGTTTTAAAATCAAATGTGTTATGAGAAAACTAACCATTTCACTTTACAGTTTATGTAAAATTACATATTTAATTTCATGAAAACTACATGCCTGTGTACGATTCGGGGATCATAGAATAACCATGAATAAATATTCACATCCGCAGCCATCATCAGCAGGGGATCGTGAAGGAGATGTGACCTACACCTCTGTGTTTGATGCAACCAAAAATAAAACTGTAAGTAAGCCTGTAAAGGACAGCCATTACCTAGAGCAGGGGTTTATTTGGTTGAAGGAGGTACATTAGATGAAAAAATATCTCAGTTAGAGATTTGTGTTTTATTAACTATACCAAGAGCAATAAAATGAATTGGTAATATTACTAATAATCAGAAATTCTTCATATACTTTACATCTAATAATTACAACTGACCCATTTTATAGCAATCTCTGACAGTCAAAGATGATGAGGTGACCTACAGCAAAATGGTATGAAAAATGCATTAAATTAAAAAGAAAAATGTAAAAAAAAAATCTTATTTACATACTGCTTTCCTAGCTAGATGCTAGTTTCCATGGCGTGATAGCTTTTATTACCAAAGTATATGCTTTATCTTTAATCATTATACTTGACCCATTTCCAGAATTCACCGCCAGTCAAAGATGATGAGGTGACCTATGGCAATGTGGTATGTCTTATTTACAAGCTGGATTCCTGACTAGATTCTGGCTTTTATTTAGTGGTAGCTTTTATAACTGAAGAACACATAGCCTACTAATAATCAAATATTTTCCCTTTCATTACCAAAGTATATACTTTATCTTTAATCATTATACCTGACCCATTTCCAGAATTCTCTGCCAGTCAAAGATGATGAGGTGACCTATGGCAATGTGGTATGTCTTATTTACAAGCTGGATTTCTGACTAGATTCTGGCTTTTACTTAGTGGTAGCTTTTATAACTGAAGAACACATAGCCTACTAATAATCAAATATTTTCCCTATGCTATATCTGCCCCATTTCCCAGCATTCCCCAGGAGTCCATGAGGTGACCTACAGCACCGTGGTTCATGATTAAGAGGTGAGGAACTTTTAGACAGAAGGACAAAATGCACTGATAATGGACTATGAACATCTATTCATTCATCTTTAATAATCAGTTTATCCTGGTCAGGGTCAGTGTAGATCCAGAGCCAATCCCGGGAGCACTGGATGCAAGGCAGAAATGCACCCTGGATGGAACAGCAATCCACACATTCACACACCAATTCACACCAAGGGGCACTTTAGAGAAGCCAATCTACCTACAAGCATGTTTTTTGGGGGAAGAGAACCCAGAGAAAACCCATACAGAAATCAGAAGAACTTGTGAAACTGCAGACAGCTATTAACCAGAACTCAGGTCAAACTCTGGACCCTGGAGGCTTAGTGCCACCATGACGCCCATGGACTACTTTCTTTACTTTGTAGAAGACAAATTTGAAATGGAGATGCTAAAATGAAAGTGGCTCTATTAAGAAAAGAGTTTTGTGGATGGTTAATGGTTCTAGCTTTCTAAAAGGGTCCTACTTAGATCATTTTCTGCAAGAGAAGCCCTCTGTTCTAGTGTCCTACATAGAACTGTTAATGATTTTCTGCAGATGGATCAGCCGATTAATCTTTTAAGGCCAATTTACACTGGACAAAGCTTATTTTTGACCCACTGTCTCAAGCAATGCTGAGATGTAAAACTGGGGCAGTGAGCTTGTGACATTAAAATTTAACTTGCTGTTGTCAAATTGGGCTTTCTGGAGCAAAGCGCCATCATTTGAAAAAAGGGTGTAAATCACAAAGGAAATCGCTTTAACTGTCCAGTATATGTCACCATGGGCCAAGTGTTCTTATTGGAAAAATTGTTGTCATTTTACCATGAGTTGCTCTTTCTACATAGTTCTACAGAGAATCTTTAATGGATCACCCAGATAGGCAACCAAAGCACGCTTGAAGAAGAAGGCTTGTAAATTTTCTAAAAGTGATATAAATATTATACTATTATAATTAAGTAAGGAATAACACATGGGTTATTTTCATACAGCACATAACATAACAGCAGTCTGTCATGTGGGTTAGAACACAGTATTTTATTCCATTGTCTGTCTGTCTGTCTGTCTGTCTGCCAGACCAGTACAAAATTTACTTTCTTAGTCAATAGAGATTTTCTGTCATAAAACATAAGAGCATTCATTTTCTAAACAATAAATTAACATTGGATGAAGGAACACTTGTGTGCTATTGCATTGCTAATTATAATAAAATTCTAAAGGGTCAAATGTACATCAAAGAATCCGAAGGTCATGAGTTCAAACCTCAGCACCGCCAAGCTGCCACTGCTTGGCCCTTGAGCAAGGCCCTTAACCCTCAACTCCTCAGTTGTATAAATAAGAAAAAGTGACTGTAAGTCTGTAACTATACGTTGTTCTGGATAAGGGCGTTTGCCAAATGCCATAAATGTAAATCAACACGTTTTTTTTTTAAACCCATATTAGAGGAAGTCAAACAAGGTATTTATAAACAATGCAAAAAGGCAGTGAACTTATGAACTTTTTATGGAACTGACAATGTAGTGCGAACCTTAGCTTAGAGTGACATAAATTAATAAAACTAGATGTTTATACCATTTGTCTGCATTTCAAGGCATGGAATGATGTCTGGCTGGCATCCGGTGGCTGTAGGACTGGGACTGCTCATTAGTATGTTCAGCTTTATTTTCTTAGAGGAAAAAGAAAATCTCAAAGACATCTTTGAGATTTTGCTGTTTTGCTGTAATGCACAAACTGAATCTTGGCCATTCATTTTGCACCAACTAACAAATATCCTGCAAATGTCCTAAAAATAATTAGGTGCTGCCACCCATTGGTGTGCTCTTGTGACAAAAGAAAACTAGGGAAACTATAACACAAATAGAATAGCAGTGTAACCAAGATTCAAGACTTTACACACTACACAAGCAAAATAGTATACAGTATATACAGTATATATATATGTATGTATATATATGTATGTATACACACACACACACACACACACACATAGGGCTAGATAGAAACATGAGAAACTCATATGACCATTGAGTGAGGGGCATGACCATGACAGAGCTATATCAGGAATAAAGAAAAGAGGAAGGAAACAGCATTTTGTGACAGCAAGTACAGTTAAGAATGGGGAAAAAACACAGCAGGGTGGGCTGTTATAGGAGTGTTATCAGCAACAGCACCGCAAAGATTTTTTCTTACAGCAAGGGTTTCAGTCCTCTTATACCACAGCAATTTGGCAAAAGTGACAATTATTTTCTGATTTTTTTTTCGTCACTAAATGAAACTATAAATTGATAAAAAAGTGTGACATCACACATTGTGAAGGTACCGCAATCCACTGTTCAAAGAAGACTTCGATAGTCGAAATATAGAGGCCACACCACAAGATGCAAACCACTCATCATCGGAAGCCAGATTGGAATTCGCAAAGAAATACAGAGATGAGCCACAAAAGTTCTGGAACCAAGATTAACCTCTACTGAAGTGATGGAAAGGCCAAAGTGTGGAGAAAGAATCTGCTCATCATCCAGAAGATACGAGCTCATTGGTGAAGCACTGTGGAGGTAGTGTCATGGCTTGGGCTTGCATGGCTGCTTCTGGAATGGGCTCACTAATTTTTATTAATGCTGTAACTCATAATGCTGTAGCAGCAGAATGAATTCAGAAGTCTACAGAAGCATTGGGTCTGCCAGTTTACAGAGAAATGCATCCTGTGAATTGTGGTACAAGCCTGGAAAAGCATCACAAAAGAAGAATGCAACAGTTTGGTGATGTCAGTGGGTCGCGGGCTTGATGCAGTTATTGCAAGCAAGTGGATATGCCACCAAATATATGTTATTAAATAAGTGATATTTACTTTAATTTACTTTAAGGCTATCTGTTCCTATAATTTTACTCACCTAAACATTGGGTGGTTTGCTACCAAAGGTGCCATGTTCTAAGTTGTTTAACACATCTAGATGGAAATATCAGGAAATGAAAGCTGAAATTCTGATCTATTGTCTCATATTCATCTTTTGATCTCAAATACAAATGTCTCCAATATACAGCAAAAACAAAAGAATTGGCCTTCCCATTCCAATGCTTTTGGAGGGGACTGTATATCAAACCTGTGATCTAAATTACAGCCAGAATTTGTTTGCCTAGAGAGTTAGGTATAAATGACATCTTTTCACAGATATTTGAATAAGGAAATTAAACGAGGGAATTAATAAGTGAATCTGAAACAAAAGCAACCTACATGATATTGCCACCAGAGCTGAGATGTAAGACAATTTGGAGCAAACTACCATCATCTTATGTGACAGTGTATCAGGTATTTAATCAGTTTAGATGGGCAGTCACTAAATTAAGGCAGGCTGTGGTTTTAGACTACATATTAAGGTTAGCCGGAGGAGGAGCTGCTTAAGTTGCTGCAGACACATTAAGAACTTCACAGAGAAGCAGGACTCAAGAATTGGAACAAATCTAACATGAGCTACTTTTTGAGTTTTATTCTCTTCATTTCGAGTAAGTACATTTTTCATTCACTCTTCTATCCTATTTGGCGTTCATATGCAGAGTAAACCATTGATACATCAAAAACCTAAAGTATTAAACTAATGTATCAACCATCAGTAATATCATGTATTATCACACATCAAATATTTTATTTGCATTGAGTAACAGTAGAGAATTTCTGTTCTGTATGCAGGTGTTGACAGTTTTTCATCAGCATCCAGACAGTTAAGTCTTAAAACTGGAGAATCTGTCACTATCCCATGTCGTTATGATAGGAAATATATACAACATAAGAAATACTGGTGCTATGGAGGAACATTCA
>CM075023.1:15915161-15961489 GCA_037576675.1 Pangasius sanitwongsei
GAGGATTTATGCTGATATTGCCCAAAAACCCTATTTTGTTCAGGCGTTTCCAAACTTTTGGAGGGCAGTGTATATGTCTGACATGATTTGTATTTTAAATTTTAAAATACAGCTCATTAGCAAATACAGAGGTATCATACTAAAACAGATTTCATTGTAACATTTCCTATCCATTTCTTTCCCTGTATATATTTACCTCTGTGCTGAAAGGATCTCTACACATGAACATTTTGAACATTATCAGCAAGACCATGCACATCAGAGGCAAGATTATCAATGCTGATTTAGGCTCCATGTCTGTGCTCACAGACTAATGCACACTTGGCTTGGCAAAAATGATTTTTGACAACCCCTCCCATTCTCATTTCTCCCTCTTAAAGGAAAAAAAATAGAGAATGAGCCATATTAAAAACAACAGATCTTTTATCTCCCACAGGATCAGAATGCTAAACAGCGAAATGCTAAAAAGCCAACTTTTTAACCTTTATACGCATCAATAATGTATGTCTAAGGTTTCTTTTGAATCTCCCTTGGGGCAATAAAGCTTCTGTCAATCATTACAAATTGATATAGAAGAACAGAGAACAAAATCCAGCCTTATGTAAAGAAATAGGATTATGCTGTATTATACTTGTCATTTGCAGATTCCATCAGTTTACAAGAGTACTGCATGTACTGCCATGCCCCAGGGGCCAGATATCCTGTAGAACCTGCAGTTAGCATTGTTCTGCTGTGCTGTTGAGTTTTGCACCTATTAAGAAGTGGTTGCAGCGTAGCCTTAGGGAAATCCTGAGCTTCAAAACACAGCACTTTACAATTTTCATTTGCTTGTAATATTGCTGTGGATGTGCCCATAACTGAACATCCTCTGCATTTGAGGAGTTTCTGTAGTTTCCAACATACAAAGATGTCAAAGAGATGGCACAATATTGATTTTTTTTCCTTCTGATATGGATACTGTCTGATAGCACCAAAGGGGCGCTTGACTACACTACCCATCAGCCCCTGCAAGTCACATGACCTTGTCACAAGCGCACTCACACCTGTTTTGAGTTACCGCTATCAACAACCCTACTTAAGTCCTGTTCTCTGTATGTTTCAGGGTCAAGCTTTTGTTGTTACTGAGTGTATGTGTCGTCATGTGTTCCACATGCTAGTTCAGAGCCTGCTCGGCTTTGCTAATTTCCTCTGTTCTACAGTAGTTTTAGCTCTTGTTTCCACTGCTTTTGGTTTTCTGTCTGCACTTTACTTAATAAGATCTGCACTTGCATCCGCTGCCTCTTCTATAATATGACAGATACTGATCCCGAAAGCTTGAATATTGCCCAATTCCAAGTTTTTATTATATGTATGTTAAAAAAAAGTCAAGCAAAAATCTGTGCAAATGGAAAATTAAACAAGTTAAAGTAAAAGATCTTTAATTCCAGTATAATATTGCTAAATACCTATCTACTTGTTCTTGTTATGGTAACATAGGTGGTTTTAGTTATAAAATATGTTATAATATCATGTGACCAACTTTGTCACTTTACTTTGTATTGCCCTACAAGCAATCTTGTGATATTTCAGCTCAAATTTGTTACAGAATCAAATCGGATTCATTCTTTCTTTTCCTCCTATAACCAGAGCCAGAATCTGCAGCTCATAGTGACCTGATACTATACTGGATCAATATAACACATATAGAAGTACTACATATAGTAAAAAGTATAATTTATGATGTGGTAAAATTTTCTGTAAGGACACAATTATTTAACAAATTGTGAAAGGAGTCTCCAGTGTCAGTGCATTGTAAAAGTCAGAAATAAAGCTATTCCTTTAAGTCTTCCACCATGGGAAAGTCTTCAGGACAACAGATATGATGCTTTACAGTTTCTCGTAACAAGCTGCGATTTGTTCTGTCTTATTAACTTCAAAGAAAGTGAAGGAATGACTGTGTATAGCTGCTGTAGCATAAGTGATAACTGGAACAAACTTGGACGTTCCACAATATTAAATGTAACTATAAACAGATAAAAAAATGTGAAATATTGTTCTTTAATAGAAAATAGAAATAAATAGAAAATTGCAATTGTAAAAAAAAAATTTGGGAGGTGCTGTTAATTGAATAATTGAATTAAAATAATCAACTTTGCAGTGGTAAGAGTGCTATGCATCGAAAACTCTGCTATGCATCAGGCTTCATCATACCACCCCATCGTTGATTCTTTTCCTATAACAGCACAGCCCCAGGTGCTTTATTCCTACCTGCCCATAAGTTATATTGGGCAGGGCCTAATATAAATGCAAATTTCCAATTCCATCATAGCATCCTTAGAAGGATTGTTAAGAAAAAACATAATAATAATAATAGAGTATAATTACATTTATTTTTGTCTGTGTCTTGAAAGAAAGCCAGATCCAAAGTTGGACCAAAAAACTTTATTTAGATAAACATAAACGTCACATGTATTGGACATTTGACAAACAAAAATACATACTGTTCCAAATTATTGTACTGAGATTAAGCTTAACACCTTCAGATGCTGTCACCAGCTGTGATGTGTGTTTTTATACCCTGAAGTAATTACTAGGTTTTTTTCTGTACAAACCTGGCAAGATTTTTTTTTTTTTTTTTTTAAAAAGCAAAAATTAACCTACACTCCAGAGAACAATATTATAATGTCATACAAAATGCCATCTGGAGACATACAGAGCACAATGCAATTATAGAGATGTTGGTCATTGATCAGGAAATCTAGTGTCTAGAACTTTTATTTTCACAGTGTTACTTAAATAGAGGTCAAGAGGATGGGAGAGAGAGAGCAGCCTAATTAAAGACATTAAATTCAATAGTTTGTTGGCTATCACGAACACAGACATAACTTCACTCTGTCTTTGTTTCTGTGACTCACTGGTCTTCTGTGCATCAAAATCATATGTAGGTACGAATGAAGAATAAAAGGCCCTCAAAATATAAAGACATAATGTTAATAGTCAGTGAGGACGATGACAAAACTATTCACACTGTCTGGCTGAAACAGGGAAAAAAAATGTTTGACATGAAAAAAATGGCCTTCCCCTTTACTCACCATGCAGGAAAACAGATGAATGTCTGTCAGAGTATAGCAGCTTACTCAAGCATTCTTCCTATTTTGTACTTCGTGAATAATAAATGAAATGTACAATATGCTGGTTCTCTTCTCTGTTGATTCATCTGACCATTGAAATTATTTAGGTGCCAGGCTTTTTTGTTTAATTCAATTATTCATCTTTAGCAACCGCTTTATCCCAGCCACAATTGCTGTGGATCCGGCACCTATCTCAGGAACCTCACACTGGGTGTGAGGCGGGAAAATACCACCAGTCCATCACAGTGCACCATGAACACACATTCATTAACAGCTAGGGGCAATTTAGTGTAGCCAATCCAGCAACTGGCATGTTTTTGAAGGGTAGGAGAAAACCCATACGGACACGCTATGCACATAAACTCCGCTCAGACAGTAACCCATGCTCAGGCTTGAACTGGGGGACCTTTGAGCTGTGAGGTGGCAATACTACTGTGCATCCCTAGGCATTTTTGGGAGTTTGAATTCTAAAGCATTATGTCAGGCGACAGAAATTTCTGTATCCTTTTTGTCCTGTGCAAGGTAAGCCAGCGATTTTATCCTTTTGAAACAACCTTCGGCATATCCCTTTCATCTAACATTAATCAAAAAAATAGAATAGAAATAGGCAAACTAATCAGAGATCCCATTGGGCTAACTTCAAGCCCAATACACAAAGAGCTTTTCTATAACTAGCCTTATGGACTGCCTTCTCTGATCAATCTGCTTTTAGTCTTCTTCAGCAGTGGATCTCATACGCGATCTGTGTGTCAAAAAGCAGGCTCTGGTTTATAAATAGTCCCTCTGGGTCTGGTGGTGGACCCTCTATGCCCTCTGCTGGGGCTCTGCATGGTAAAATGGTAGATGTCAGAGTGCCTTGGCCCTGGAGCACTTCTCTAGGCTGTAGTGTCCCGTGCTGGCCGGAGGTGGGTGGTGGAGGCAGCACAGGCTTGGCCCGGTTTAACACGTACATCTCGTGGCCACGCTCATCCCGGTACTCCTCAAGCTGTGCAAATGTAGTGGGTCCATCAGAGTAGTCATTCACATAGAGGATGCTCTCCTCCTTGCCATAGGCACCATCCTCTTTTTGGCGCTGCCGGTGGCGGCTGTAGATCATGCACAGCAGCAGCAGGGCAGTCAGCGCCAGGAGTGAGATACCCACAGCGATGGCTGTTTGGGTGGCTGTGCCCAGGGCACTGAAGTCCATGCTCTCAAGCTCGTACAGTGGTTCTTGACTAACATCCCCTAAGGATGGGCGGTGGTGCGAAGAGGACGAGGAGGATGACGGGGGGTGTAGACGAGGCCAGGATGATGACAAAGATGTAGATGAAACATTGACAGCGAGGTGGAAGGCCACACGTGCAACTCCTCCAGGATTCCAAGCCTCACACTCATAGCGTCCTGCATGTGCCACTGTAACATTACTCAGAAACAGCATTCCACTACCCGTGTCTTGATCAAAGCCCTCCCTGTCCCCACCATCATCTGTTGGTCCACGGTTTCCCATATTGACTCCATTACCCCCAGGCTTGGCTGTCACTGGCTTTCTGCTGTCCCCGTCTGTCCCTTCCTCTTGCACCAGACCTCGTGGTGATAGCTGAGCCCTACCATAGGACACCTTTCTCCAGGTGACCTGAGGCTGCGGGTAACCTGAGGCCTGGCAAGACACACGGATGCTCTCACCCAAACGTACGCTTAGTTCCCTCGGCTCAAGCTGTACAGCAGGTGGGATGCACACCAGGCTATTAGCTGGCACCTCTACCAGGCTCAGGTGTGAGAGGCGTGGTGGCTCAGAGCACAGCAGCCTCCGCTCGGCTGAGCTCAGCAACCGCTGGCCCGCAGTGTTTATCCAGCCGCGAAGCCAGTGAAGAGCGCAGTCACAACGCCATGGGTTATCTAACCAAAACATAGAGATAGTGAAGAGAAGGATTGAGAGGGGAAGAGAAAAAGGTATAGGTAGACAGATCAAAGATTGTTTAAGAGATAAAACAAACGTAGATGGAGAGGGGAAGTTTCAAGATTTAACCAAGATATGAGAAAACTTACTTTCTTATAGCAAAGACTCTGAGAAAGCAAATTATCTAAACATTTAAAAGGCCACATGCAGAGTGATGCAGAAAGCTTCAGTAGGAGAAAAGGTGAACAAGAGAAAAAGCCTAAAAGGCAATCTTTTGTCCTACACAGCTTCATTTCAAACCTTGTGTACTTTGTTTGCTTTAGATTCAGCTCTTCTTTGATACTATGCTAATCCCCATGTGCTTAAAATATCTTTCCACCCAAAATTTTCCTCCTAACTGTGCTCAGTATTTTTTCGTCCTTGGTCTTTTTCCGCTTTCCTTACATTTAATATTGCTCCTGTTTGTAATCTGAAAAAAAAATCTTTTATTCCAGTTTCATCACCTTGACTCTTTTCTCTTTTTGTGCAAGTCTGTGCAGGTGTCTATCAAGGTACCTGTGATGCGCAGCACCTGCAGGCTGATGAGAGGTCTGAGAGTGACAGCACTTAGGGTGCGCAGGTTGTTCTTGCTGAGGTCCAGCAGAGCCAGAGAAGACAGGCCCATCAGAGCCTGTTCATCTAACACCTCCATCGTATTCTCCTGCAGGTGCAGCTCTTGCAGCCGCTGGGGGAGAAAAAGGAGATCTCCTTATCCTCCGCATCATCTTCGGTGTGATCATTCTTGTTAGCTTAGACATCATGTTCATCACTGTCATCATCCTAACCACCACCTTCATTAAAATCTATGATGTTTACAGTTCCTGCTTCCATGTTGTTCCAGTTCAGTTAACTGCAGTGTGTACAGTCATCTGGATATTTATGCTGTCACATTTAGTACACTCCCATTGACAGGGAAATTATTACACAGGGTACATAATCCAAATAAATCTCAAATGTGCAGGAATAGAGGCCACACACACACCTGCAGTCCACGGAAGGTGTAATCCTCCAGCCGGTTGATGTGGTTCCCTGCCAGGTAGAGGATGCGCAGGTGCTCAAGACCACGAAAGGCATCAGCAGAGATCAGGTGGAGGCGGTTGCCATTGAGCGCAAGCTCTAGCAGCTGGCCCAGACTCATGAAGGCACTGGCCTCCAGAGCTGAGATGCTGTTATTCTGCAGGTAAAGATAGTGCAGGTGACCCAAGCCAGACAGGTCCTCTGCCCGGATCTGACCAATGGCATTATCCTGCAGGAAGATAGTCTGTAAAAGAGTGCAAAATACGAGCTCAACAACATCCTCAGTTTTTTTTTTTTTTGCTTCTATGGGATCTAAACATTGCTCTCTAGAATTATTGCCACCCTTGGTGAAGATGAGTAAAAATTGTATGGTAGAAAGGTTACCCTGTTACTTGTACTCAGAATACCAGAGAAACCTAACCTTTTAATACGATTTTTTTTCAAGATATAAGAGTTTGTTTATCTGCCTCATAACTCCAGGGTCCTGAGTTCAAATTATACTCTCTGTGTGGTGTTTTGCATGTTCTCCCCATGTCCATATGGGTTTCTTCCAGGTTCTCTGGTTTTCTCCCACCACCTAAACATGCCAGTAGGTGAAGTGGTTACTCCAATATTTCCTGAGGTTTGAATGACTGCATATTTGCCTAATTTTACTAAAGTTGCCAAAAATTTCGGAGGGCAATGTGTCAATGGACTCATTGCAACAAAAATATTTGTTCACCAGTTCTTAGCAGTATAGAGCCACAGAGGTAAAATATATAAGAACATTTAAAAAACATATATAACATTTTTATTCATCACCAAGTGTTTTTTTTTAGTGAGTGACACTTCAGTTACATAATAAACAATATTTGCTAGAAGGTAGCTTATCATGATGGTGCTTTCATTCAGTGGAAGAGAATTGGATCAATGGGAAGCTTTAGGCACTGAATCGACTCTTTCATAAACGCTCTCCCCAGAGTCTCCACAGTGCGGGTACTTGTAAACAACTCAATTGGTAGAGGCAGCATTTGCATTAGAAAGTTTTTTATGAGAACAGTGGTGAGCTTGTATAGGCCTTTCGTCTTGTCTTTAGTGATTTATCAACACTATATCAATTGCATAATTCATTACTTTACTTGATTGCTCATGCTCGCACTCTCTCTCTCTCATATTGTTTCTGCAGAGATTAATGCAGGCGGAGCAACATCAGCTCATTTGTATGGCACAGGTTCCTCAGGTTATTTGAGTAATCTATGTAAAGAAGCTTATGAATATGTAACGGGTGCTGTGGTGTTATGGTTGCAGCATGGGTTAATGTTAAAGACAGGGAATCGAACCACAACCATAGAGAAGGACAATTATATTTGTGTGCTTGGGTGAAGCCTTGGAGAGGAACCATGTCATGGATCTGATATTTATCTTTTATATGAAATGTGTTTGGCAGTGTATTTTAATTAGCATTTAAAACAAGCATAAAACAGAGAAGCACATCTCTTGCATTATAGTATGATTACCAGATGCCACAAAATGTAAATGATTGTACTGATTCATACCCAATATTTGTGCATTTTAAATTTTAATTTAAACTTGGCTTCTCTGTTCTGCCAAAAGGATGTGGAATACTCAGTTTTAATTTGGTCTTTTGCCGCTATCAATCCTTCCTAGTGCTTTGTGCTTTCATTTTATTTTTCTTGTATATATTGGTCTGTCTTTTATTAGATTTTTGCTATACGGTTTAAGTGTCCAGTCTTTTATTGTATATTGTGCTTTTGATGCATGTAATCCAGTTTACTTTTATTTGACTTTTATTGCTGCAGTTCGGTCAACATCTGTTGTTTCGTATATAAATTTGACTTGAAATCTAATTGTCACAGGCGCTATCTCTGGGCCTAAATAGGAGATAATATAACTGAATAGGAAATAATAGTGTTATGTAGGAAACTATGGCGTTTTCAAACAATGACCTGTGTTCCATGAGCAATGCCCCGTGGTATCTCTTTGAGTCCGATGGAGCCGCACTCCACAGTCAGACTGTAGCACCGGCAGCCAGAGGGACATCCGATGCAGGGCATGGGTAATAGGACCAGAACCACCACCAGAAGCGAGAGACAATGGAGGAGGAACGCCATCTCAGAACAGACAGCGCCTGGGAAAGGGAAGAAGACACAGGTGCAGAAAGAGAGGTGAATAACTTTGAGAAAAGGAAATGGATTAGAAAAGGGTGACTGATGGAATAGGAATAGAGTGAGAAGGAAAAGGGAGAAGAAAGGGCAGCAGTGAAAAATGAGGATAAGGATAAGTAGGGAATAAAACACTTTAGGGCATGCTGTTATTGGAAAATGATCAACAGTGGGGTGGTGTGATGCAGCCTGGTGCGAAGTTGATTATTTTCCAATATCAACTGATCTTGAAGTTAGGTCCTGTTATCACTAGCTGCTATAAACAGTAGTTCCCTTATCACCTTCTCTTTATTCTCTTTTGAAGTTAATAACACGAAAAAGTGCAGCTTATCATGGTACTAAGAAACCACAAAACATAAACTCCTCTGTCCTGAAGACTTTCCAGTGATGGAAAACTGTAACTGGCTAGTACGAGGCGCTGACAATTGAGACTCTTTCATTAAATGTTAAGTGAACATCTCCTTAAAGAAAACTTCACCACATCAATGATTATCCAACGTTATATCATTTTTATTTTACATTTGTTCATTATTAGTCTTAGATTATAATAAACATTGCATATAACTACCTGTGAATTAGTTGTTACTGTTGTGACAGTATGGCATTAGCATGAGCGCATTAATATAAATGTGATTCGAATTACAGCTGGGACTACTGTCAGAGCTGCTGTTCGAAAATTAATCCACAGCTTCTGACCAGTCTTTTTTTTTTTTTTTTTTTTTTTGAGAATTCAGTAGCATAGTGGAATGAGAAACGAATAAAGATTGTACATGCCTTAGGAGCCTAATCAGATATCTAATGCATGAGCAAGTGTATGTGAAAATGGAATATCGTGGTGGAGAAAGTGAAAAGAGGCCATGTGATATTATTAAGTGACAGAAAACTTCAAGCAAGACGAAGCAGACTGAGACAGATTGAAACCATTCTTGCTTCACATAGCCCTGTAGAACAGCCTCTGCAGAGGAACTCTCACTGTTTCAGTTTTGGGCTTCGGTTAATTACAGATGTATGCAGAGGGGTACACATGCAGTCTTAACGAGCTCTGTCTCTTTTACATTTTCTCAGATAAATAGATGAGGTGTACTGCTTCTTGTCATGCTGCTATTCCCCAGGGAAGCTTACTCACTATAATCAAAATCTACTGACTATAAGCCTTTGTTGTCACTCAGTCTTTCTTCCCTTTGATGAAGACATGTGGTATGAACGCACATTCATAAATTACAGCCTCTGGCACCATTTTTAAAACAAGAGTGGATGTCAATCTATGAATACTCAGCAGAGATCAAAATTGTGTACTACGATGAGACCAGATGGAGGGAGAGCACTACAGCATGCGTGAGTCAGTACCAGAATTTCAAACAGATTAGGTTGCAACATTATTAACCATAGTATAGTCATTCTTCTGTCATCACAATATCATAGCCAATACACCATGCCAAAGTGCTGCCAAAACATCCGTTACCTCAGATATATTTAGTTGTGGAGCATGACAAAGTTTCATCTTCGGTAAAGTGGGGCTGGATGGATTTTCACATAAACAGAGCAGTGAGCCATGAACAGGACTAATATTTTATGCCAGAAAATATCCAGCCTTAACAGGAAAAGAGTAGATAATGTAATGTTATATCCTAGTCTAAGGGTTTGGTCCACAACATAAAAATTGGAGTGGAAGTTCACTGTATCAGTAAAATGTGAATTCAATACTGAACGAATTCATTAAACAAAAGGCTAAAAGGAACACAGACTGAAAAGGCTCTGAGAGAGAGGAAGGCTGAAGTAATAAACATGTCTAACTAACATAGAAGAGGAACTAATTAGGCTCAAAGCTAAAACACCAAAAACAAGGAAACCTCTCTCACTGCCTCATTAGCAAACCAGGAAAAATAATTAATTCCAAGAAAAAAAAGGCACCCAGTCCTTATTGTTGTTGGATTTCCAGCAACATTATATTTAATCCGTTTATAACGAAAATCCTATATTTACAAATCTCAAATGTAGTACCTCGAACAACTTGCACAAATGACACAGTAACTAGGGCAACTACAAAATACGCAGGCATCTGTTAGCAGGAAAATGGTAATCCCAAAGCTGTCTTCTCCCACGGGTCTTCACCATCCGTGTCCTCACCATCTTCCCTACCAATGTGACAGGTATATCATTAAAGTTCATTTGGAGGCATGACCAATAAGAAGAGATAAGAGACTAGAAAGTGTCAGGTGCAATGTGCATACCGAAAGACATTACAGTGTACCGTAGGAAATGAGCAGAGATCTCGGAAGCTGGAACAGGTAAAGACAGAAACCCTTGAGTAGGTCTAATTTTGTAACAAACTTTGAAATAGCTCTGCTATGACAGGGCTGGGCTGGAGAGCAGGTGGACATATGACAGGCCAGAAATTCTAGTTTTGGAATATGCAAGTGATAATGGTACAAAAATAATCAGTTATATATATCACCATCTGACTTTCTCAGAAATTCCTCTTTAGCAGGCAATGCACCACCAGGCACCAGAAGAGTTATGAGGTTCAACTACTAACTTTAGTTAAAATATATTTGTTTTCTTAAAGTAGAGATATCAAAGAATATAATTGGCAGAAAACTCAATTCCCAGGTCGCTACACATATGAGGAAATGGCAAGACACTCCAGAATGAGTAAGTGTGTAGTGTCTGTATCACGCACTTTCATTCTGATTCAGGAGAGAGAGCTAGCACTAGGAGCAGGTCTACAAATACATGCCTCAATTATGATAAAAATCAAAAAAAAAAAAAAAAGAAAGAAATTTGTGTCTCTGGCAATTCAACAAGACTGACACACCAAATCAGAGAAGACTATTTTATGTGTCACAAACTTGTCAGATAATATCACAGCTTGGAACTTTGGAGCTTTTTCATTTCAGTGAACTACATTTTCTTATAAACAGCTTGTGTAAAAATGCACAATATCAACACACCAACATTTTTTTTTTTCGTAATTCTACAAATGTTCATAATAAACTGCCAACTAGTAATTTAAGATGTTAATCATTAATGTGCCGTGAGATTTGACTTTGTTGAAGGTCTTTGTATGTGAGCGCATACACACAAGAATTTATCCATACTAATGATACTAACCTGTCAGATAAGGGTGAAATAGAACATATCAGTGTATTCATAGTGGCTGTGAGACTTGTGAGTTAACCGTGACTCATTGGAATCCATCAAAAACCATTTGTATGTTGAATGTAACTCCATTTTAAATATGAAAATGAAAATGTACTGATGTTCGTCTCTGCTTGACATAAACTTTGGGTCCTGAAAAAGTGGATATTTGGAAATGCACATTTCTCATTGGATCCCATATTGTATGCTGGTTCATCATGGTCAGTAGTAGTTACTGAAACCAAGCCATTTGCACTACCTAGATCCAAAAGCTGAAACACAGGGGGGAGACGCAGCTCTAGGAAGGAATAGCGCGTGAGAGGTTATGTGTGAAAATTGTGCCATCTAACCCTTTCTGTCTCCAAATCTAGCTCTCACAGATGGACTAGGTGTTCTGAGTGCCAAGCATTTGCCTTTTTTAATTTCAGATAATATTTGTTAATGTAGGCTCATAGTGAGATGGAACTCCAGAGTTCCAGGCTTCATCACCACTATCCTCTGCTTTCCTGGGCATAATTTTGAATTATATCATCTTACTAACACAGTTCAGTTTCTTAGCTTAACATGAAACCAAGATACCAAAGAGGAACACGGCAAATGACAATACATCAATCTCCATAGCTTGATAACATCTAATGAATTCCACTTACACCAAAAGAAAGCAGTCACCTAACCAAAATGAACATAACGAACGACAAAGTCTACATTTAATAGTTAGGGTTACAAAGAGTGACAACTTTCAGGCTAGGGATTGGATCTACACCACTGAGATCCATTATCTTGTCCCAGCACTTTAATTTTCAATCCTTAAAAGGCTTTAAAAGGTAACAAAAGGAAAATGGGATCAATCTGAGAAAGACTGCAGGAATGGGCAAGACCAAATTATTAACAAAAAAGCTCAAGTGGTGGGATCAGAGGTGACTGGTATAAATAGGGTGGCAGGGCTAAATCTCCACCCTGATTAAAAAGACATCAATATAAGGTTTCTTTTTTTGCCATTCGTTTCATTTTTTTTCTGTTAACAAATATCTTAAAAGGGATTATTTTTGATTTTTGGATTTTTTGAAGTGCATTATGGTCATAAGAAAAATACCCAGAATGGTATAAAGAAGCGATTCATGCAGCCAATCAGTGGCAGGATGATTACACAGAGTGAAACTCCCCTTAGATTTCCATTTGGGCTGATATTTTTCAGCCTGCTTTACTGACGCATTTATAACATCCCATCAGCGGTGACTGAGAAAGCGCGAAATACAGTCATGGGTGTAATGAATATGAACAAAGGGAATGATTTACTCTATCATTCTTTCGTTCCTCAAAATGCCTTTGGAGGAGAAACTAAAAGTAGATACACTAAGCACACACTGTCCAATCAAAGTACATGAAAGGAGAGATGACAGAACCATGAATTTAGGGTTTGTTTTTTTTGTTTTGTTTAACTGAAAGGGTTACAGTGTTTCTGTCTGCTATGTTTATTATTTGGAGGAAACACGGCACCAATCTTAAAAGTTAGACATCATGAGTTTGCCACACATCATTCTTATGATAAAAAGCATTACTCAACACTAATTGTTTCATTGTCAAGCTATTCATAAATATTCAACTTTAGCCTTCATGTCTAACATCATGACGAGCCGTCAGTGGGTGGGATCCAATCCAACAAACAAAAGAATAAAAGAACAACAGGAAGCTTGCCTCCTCACTCACTTGCTAACAAAACCAAACGAAAACGGCAAAAACCAACCCCTAAAATTCCCTCCACTGCCTACAGGTATTCCCCACTCCACAGAAAATTCTGTTTACAAATATATTGCCAGCTCATATGGCAGGACTATAGTGAGACGACTCCTAATGAAACAGGAACTAGACCAGCTACAAGTACACCGTCAACACATCTGGTAGCAGGAGCACAATGCTGTCACTTCTCCCAGGTTATTATCCTTGTCCTGGCTTTCATCCGCACCAATCTATGACAGGCGTCTCGTTAGAAAAGTTCAGCTGTGCAATCTGTCAGGAGAGACAGAGAGATCGAGAAACATGGAAAAAGGCAAGAGAAAGAAAAGAGGCCACAAACAATAAACAATAAAAAACGCACACAAGTGAGATTGAGTACGACCACAACCAACAACAAATACAGCCTCTGAAGTAATATTAGACTCTATTCCTGCTCCATACAGCCCTGTAGAACTGTCTCTAGAGAGCAACCCATGGTTTCTTTTTGAGCTTCAGTTAATAAAAGACTTGTGCAAAAAGGCACGCCTTCCCTTCTGCTTCTATCTTTTCATTCTTGTGGATAAACAGAGGAGGTGTTTTGTCTTTCACGGCCTGGCACGTATATTTCACAGTCCCGTGGGAGAGTTTTGTCACTGTAATCATCCAAATATCAAAATCTACTGCCTAGGAGGCTTTTCTCTCATTCCATCTCACTCCTTTTTTTATTTCGAGGGTATGAACACAAACCCTCAGGCATCAGATTTAAAGCAAGACTGCATAGAAATCCAGGAATACTCAGTAGAGATCAAAATCATGTTCCGCAATGAGCCCAGATGGTGGAAGAGAACAGCAGCATGCTGATCAGAGCGGCAGCTCTGGGAAAGAATGTCAATGAAAGCTAAAGTCAGGAGGAATCGCAAACAGAGATTATCGTATAACAGTGTGATGTGATCCCTACTTTAAAAAAGAGGTCAGAAAAAAAGTCATACCAAAGTCAACATGTATAACAAAGCACCTCTGATCTGATCAAAGCGTTGTCTGGGCATATGCTACCTCAGAAACGTGTGGTTCGGGAGCAAGTTCCAACTTCCGTCGAGTAAAACTTCACATAAACAGAGCAGTGAGGCGCGAACAAGGCGTTAATATTTCATGCAGCTGCCTAATTCGGCAAGTATTTAGAGGTTCTAGATTAATGTAATGTGCCCTACATAAGCCATTTTATCTTTTCCAAGCATGAAATTGGAAAAAAGGGGCTGATAAACATTGCCAGGGAAATGACAAGCTATTTCCGTCAGCGCCATACAGACATACTGTCCTTTGCTCAGCCACTATTCTCTTCCTGCCAAGGAGAAATAGTGAGCAAAAAAAAAGCATTTTGAATGAGGTTTGCTTCCAAGGGTTTGGTTTGCTACGTGAACAGCCTCCCAAACAATGGAGAAAATGGAGCTATATATCCGGTAAGCCGGAGAATAAACTTGGATGATGATCTGGAAGCTGTTCCGAGTGAGAGAGCATTTTTTTTTTGTACTTCAGAGTTCTTTAAAAAAAAAAAAAAAAAAGCTGCAAGAAGTTAATTTAAATATATTGGTCCCTTGTGCCAGTATGTTTGTAGGGAAACATTTTTTTGGTTTCAGTTCAATTACTCAATGATTTAGCATCATTATTTAGAAACAACACTCAAAAAAAACCCTGTAAATTTACAGGTAACTTACATATACATCAGGAAAAATCTATGTTAAACCATTATACATTCATTACACTGTAAATCTCTGACAGTAGCTTAGAAAATATTAAATAATTACAGTAGATCATTGGATGTCCATTACGGACATGAAGAGTAGCGCACACAGAATAAGCCCATTTAAAGATGTATTATAATAATTGTGTGTGTCTGGCATTGTGGTAATTGAGTGGGGGAGCCATTACGTTTTCAGACTGTCTGTCTGTTTGGCTGTCCATCCAACATATTCATTAGCACAATATCTCAAGAACGAGTGGTTGTAACCAGCAGATGGACTGATTAGATTCTGGAATTGATCCAAGCAGGGTCAAGTTCACAGCAAGTTCACATGTCTGAAATAGTTGTTCTGCAATAGCTTCCTTCAAGTTTATCGTCCAAAGATGTTACTTACACCTTCACGTTCAGGAACTCATGGCCCATTTTCATTGCTATCTACAATTTTGGCAATCCTTCCATCAGTCCATCCGTCAGTGTGTCTGTGCGAGATTCTCATCAGAACAGTTTTGACAGTTTTGCAAGAACGAGTGGCTGAATGCTTGTAGGATTTATATGGAATTTTCACTGTAACCAGCAGATGAGCTGATTAGATTTTGGACCAAACTGGGGCAAGGTCACAGCAAGGTCAAATGTCTGAAATAGTTTTTCTTCAATAGCTTCCTTCACGTTTGAAGTATATTTTAAGGGTAGTCCTGCCATACACACTAGTAAAAAGAAGGACTACTGTTGGTGGTGGTGGAGGAATGCTCGTCAACTCTGTTAGCAGTGAGGTCGACTTGTTTGTTTTAGTTTCATTTTTCCCATTTCATTTGTTGTTATATTATAGTAAACATGATTACTATGGTATGGTATATGATTACTATGGTTTAAATATAATTATATGATTTTTTTAAAAGGATAATGTCTTCATAATGTCTTTATTTCATTAACTGCAATTCTTCCTTACAAGTGTGAACACGTGAGTGCATCTCTTCTCGCTTAGTGCTGCCAACTTTTGATATTCTTAATAGTCTGAGAGTCTCTGAAGCGAGAGCCTGTACAATTATATCGGGTGTTACAATTGTACTGCAAAAGAATTAGCATGCACATACTCTAAAAACTATCCTAACATTTAATGTAGACATAAATGTACACAATTGCACAGACCTCAGATGTTGGACAAATAATATTAGAAAACAATAATATTAGATAATACACTTCTACTTTTGTTTCTTTTATTTAATTAGCTGGCACAAAAAAGGATTCTTCACAAATATTTTCAGCAAGAGTAGACGAATCCCACAGTTTTTTTTTTCTTTCTATAAGGTGGCGCACTTGTATATAGACATAATGAAGTCACAGTTGCATGCATGCATTTACAGAAAACAACCCTGTTACAATTGTGCCTGCTCTCCCCTGTGTGTGTGTGTGTGTGTGTGTGTGTGTGTGTGAGAGAGAGAGAAAGAGAGATGACTACAGTTACTAAAACAGATGGCACCCTCACTCACACATACACTTGATTAAGGATTTTCCCTAATTTGAAATGAACTGCCAACCGCACAGTACCTTCTGCGTTGGACACACACTTTGCTTGCTAATACGGCAAGAATGAAGCTGCACCAGCAGAGCATTTGGCCTGTTGTCTTTATGCCAGCTGGAACACATCAATCCATCAGCTTTATGCACAGCCACGTCGACAACGGCACAAAACTAGTTTGAGTTTGTTGCCTGGTCTGTTCTGTAGGAGGTTATCTTAAGACATCAGACAAAAAATAACCATAGAAACACATATCAATGTAGATAAGCATTGTTTGTGCGCAGATCTATTTACAAATTCAATATTGAAGGTTATGTCTTGGTTTAAGGTTACTTGCCATAAATACTAGTAATAATATATAAGTAAATTGTGCACTCTTAATCACGTGTAAGGCATCTGGTCTGAGTGGCTGCTTTGTATGCTTGCTCAGTTGCCGCTTACTAATCATCTGTCTACAGGCCAACGTGGTTTGTTACAGCCTTTTGTAATCCTCTCCAGCATAATCATTCTAAATCTGTCACTTGATGCATCGTGGAATCATCATTTCATGCTGAACAAGTCAAATTTATGCCAAAAAACAAGCTGCTTTGCTGCCAAAAAAGGCATCGAGGTCCCAGCACTTTGCTCACCTTTGGATCCAGGGATGTGTGTGGCTGAACGGAGGTCCATCTAACAATAATGTTGTATTAATATGAATACATACTGTATATTCTGAGTGTTTATCACTGGGAGTACTGATTAATTTCCAATAACACTGACTAGTTGAGTTACATACAATAACTGATATACATTAAGTAAAGTATCAACGCAATGGGACATGCTATTATTGGAAAATAATCAATGAAGGGGTAGAAGGATGCAGATACCACTGTGACATGTTTTATTAGCAATTCGCCAACAATTTTTATTTATTAACGTATAATACATTGTACATTTTATCCATTTATAGTTACTTTTAATGTTGTTGAACATCCACCAAACAAGGTACAGGTAGTTCTTGTTATAGCTTACAAAGCTTCTTATTACAGCTATAAACAGTTGTCCCCTCACCAGGATATCTTTTTTTTCTCTCTCTCAGCTTGTCATGTTACTTACAAAATGCAAAGTCCTCCATCCTGAAGACGGAGGGGGAAAACTTAATAATTCTTTTTTTTAAAGTTAATGTTGTGGAACATCTGGGAAACAAGTTCCTGTTCTCACTTACATTACAGCAGCTATAAACATTCATTCCCTCACCAGCCACTCTTTTTTCTTAATAAGTTAATAAGCCCGAAAAACGCAGGTTGTCCTGGAAAGTTTAAAGTTACAGCTTTACCTCCGTCTGTTACAAAGTGCTAACACTGGAGACTCAATCCAGAAATGTTAAATAAACATCTCCTCACAGAAAACGTCAATGCATCAACAATTACACATTCGATTGCTCACCATTGACATCACTGGGTAAGCTGTTACTATACAAATGCCAGTGAATTATAATGACTGCATTATTATGAACCTGTGATTTGACTTGAGGCACCACTACTCTCAGAGCTGCTGTTAGAGAATACTAATCAGCCAATCAGAATTAAGCATTCAACAGCATTGTGGTATATTATTTAATAACACATTCAGCCAGTGACTCAGATGCTCTCTGACCTGCATTGAACCCTAATCAATGCCCTAAAGCTTTCACCCATCAGGGCTCATTCTCTTGTTTCCATGACACCATGGCCAATTCTCTCTCTCTCTCTCTCTCTCTCTCTCTCTCTCTCTCTCTCTCTTCCTTCCTTCCTTCTGTGAATCTGACAGCCTTCAAGTGTCCCATTATGCTGAAAGAGTGACTCAGTTGCTCTTATTATCTTGGTGACTGTGCAAAAGCGAGGACATTGATTAAATGCTCCTGTCCAAATGCACTGTATTGATGGTGCAAAATAATGCTAACGGTCAGAGCTTTTACTGCGACCCCTTCTCCTTTCTGCCACTGCTGGCTGTTATCGAGGAATGAAACGCACAAGGCTGAAGATGCGGATCAGATGAATATGATTTAAGGCCTTGAACCGATGCGCACACACACAGAGAAATGATCAATTTTCTTCTATTGTAGTGGACATGCAATGAGCTCTGCAAGGCAACAATGGCTGTCGTCTGGCTAAAAAGCCTATTTTCAAAAATGTAACAGGTTTGATCAACAATATTCTTGTCTGTTTCTTCAGGAAAATGTATACTCTTTGATAAATTTGTTGTTTTTTATTAACATCAACACACCAGTACACAGGAGCAAAAAAAAGACAAAAAAAATGGACAAATCAGCAGAAATGTTCAACATACAATAGAAAAATATAGCGTCCTCCCAATATGACATAGCATGTTCCTATAACATGTGACGTCTTTATGTAAAGCATAAAGTTCAATCAGCAAATACACACTTGTCTCCAATAACTGGTTCACTACATAGACACACCATAAACTTTATTCAATTGCGAAGCATCACTCCTACCTCATCACTACTGACATTAACAAGCTTTTAGTATTGAGTGCACTATAGTCAGGTTTTGACCTGCTTTGTTTACTTCATCGGGTTGCTCTGCTTAGTCTAGCTCCATTGTTGATTGCTTGTTTATGGCTGCAAGTCTGTTTTTGCCCTTTAGATTTGTCTGCTTTGCCATTTGCATCAATAAAACCTGCAGTTGCATCCAAACCACTGTCCATGCCGGAGATAATCTGACAGGACATGTCCTTTCACGTTGTAATTAAGTAGGCATATTGCACATAGATACTGAGTTTACCTTTTTCTATCAGCATGGCTACATGGTTTAAATTAACATGCTCCATCTAATATATTTCTATAGTAAAAAAAAATACACATAGGAACTTGTATGCTTGATGCTTCATATAGACAAATGAAAAAACAGATCATTGTTGATATGAAGTTTTCCGTGAGCAGACATTTATTTAACAGTCTCTAGTGTCTTAACTCAGAGATTGAGCTGTAACTTTAAGTTTTCTGAAAGCCTTTGGATGGGGATGGAGGAGGTTTCTCCGTAACATGACAAGCTGCATTTTCTGCCTTATTAACTTCAAGAGAGAGAGAGAGAGAGAGAGAGAGAGAGAGAGAGACAGAGAGACGGAGCCTGGTGAGGGAACAACTGCTTATAGCTGCTATAACGTAAGTGATAACAGAAACTAAGTTGTTTCAGAGACCTTCCTCATCATTAAACATAACTATAAATGGATTAAAAAAAAGGTATTATTCATTAATAAATAACAAATTATTGGTGCTGTGGTATATAAGAAGAATAAAACACTTCGGTTTTTGGAAAATAATCAACGTCAGGGTGACAACATTAAATCCGTTTAGTGATCGGCTGCATCATACCACCTTGTTCTTGATTATTTTCCTATAACAGCATACCCTGTCATGTTTTATTCCTTACATATGGCTTGTCTGGCATGTTGTGTGCACAATATATTTGGCTGGATGCAGCTGAATGTGTATCTCAGGGGCAAGGGCCTGCTTTTGTTTTTCTTTTTCTCAGCGTTTCTATGTGAATGCCATTCTTAAGTGTATTTATGTGTACCTATATGTAAAAGGCAATACTATAACAGCGAAAAACACTCAATTATCCTCTCGTCTGCACTCCAGCTCCATCCTGTTGCGCCGGCTAATGTACTGCACCCTCCTAAGTGTTTTGTGTTGTCAAGGTTGTGTGTATTTACACTCTCATTGCTTCCATCTTCAGCGTTCCATAACGACACCAGACAATGGGAGAGAAATCAATGCCCACATATAATGGACCCCTTTGCATCAAGCGCTTACGCAAAATAATGCACAAAATCGAACCAAATGCACACCACCATCCAAACCAAACCAGACCAGAGCTGATCAATGATCACAGTGATTGCGAGCATGTGTTCAAGAGTCCAGCCTGCATCCTGAGTCCTGCTACCTGCTGTATCCATAGAGGTTGACGTTTAAACCCAAAAGACAATCGATATAGCCTGGCTGATTTTTTTTTATTTGCTGATGCAGGGTGCATTGAAACAGCAAAGGAATACTGAATTTACGTGCCATGATCACTGTGGTCTTGGTCAGCTGTGATTGCGCAGCAGGACGCCACTGAAGGCAGAACAGCATGCAAACAAAAAACTGAATACGCTGACAAAAGACTTTCCCTGGCAGGCTGTTATATGAGTGTGCTTATGTGGATATTTTTGTCCTCTTTGTCTGGACAAAATGTTTTTGTGATGATCCATGAAAAAAATCACAAAAAATCACATACAAATCAAATTTTGTGAGGATGTTTTGATCATTCCTCCATAGATTATTTTTACCCAGTGGGAATCTTTTACTTGAAAATGTCATTGGTGAAGGAAATTCTTTTGAGGTTAAAAGTGGAGGGAAAAATCAGTGACAGAGTGTTTCACTTTTGTCAAGACATGTTAAGTGTCTGATGTGTTTGTTGCTTAATTTTGCGCTGGAGATGCAAGACTAATGTAAACTGGTGATGTGATATGAAGCAGAGTTTTCATTACCTCCCCAATGCTGATTATTTCCTATTAGTCCCTAAGTCCCTAATTTATTCCTCTTATACCACGACAAATTGCAAACTCTAGGAATTTTTTTATTTATTAAAAAACAACACATTGTTCATGTTATCCATTTTTAGTTAATATTCTGCAACAACTGGAAAACAAGTTCCTGTTCTCACTTACATTATAGGGGCTATAAACATTCATTCCCTGATATAATGGCGGTCTTCTTCTACTCCAACCTGACCCAAGCTCACCCTTATGAATAGACTCTTCATTAAATCTTAGATCCAAACTATTTGTCACCCACAGCAACTTCAGTAGATGGGTGAATAACTCTTTATTAGTGTACTTTTGAGGTTTTTAGGTTTAACACCACTCAGTTATTGATTTTTTTGTGCTCTGGCATCTCCTAGTGTGGAAAAAATGCTCTCATTAAAGAGCGTTGCACACAAGCACAATACATCACAGGCCTATAAGCCCCTCAGCTTTGATCACTCTCTGCACAGTTTATACATCAAAAAAGGCCAAATGTGACCCAAAGCTAACCAAACAGTTTTTCTCATTTTTCTCAAAGCTTGGGTTAGGCTTAGAATTTGATACTGTTAATTTTGCGGTCATTGTCAAAACCTCATAGCTGTCCAGTAAATGTATGTTGGGTAATTCGTTTGTCGTTAATAAATGTAAATGCTTTTTCCTGGTCACAGTGGATCAGGGGCCTGTTCCAGTAACACTGGGCACAAGGCAGGGATTCACCCTGAATGAGATGCCAGTCTCCAATCCACAAACTTTTTGGAAGTTAGGAGGAAACCAGAGATCCCAGAGGAAACCCAGACATGGGGAGAACGTTAAAAGGCAGTAACCTGAGCTCAGGAGTGAACAGAGGAGCCTGAGGCTGTGAGCCAGGAACGGTACTTGCTGAGCGACCATGGCATGCTGGTTAATTGCAGTTGTTACAGATGGCATTAAATTTGTAATTTGTAATTTCCCCACCTTATACCCAGCCACTATAACCTTGAACAAAGATAAACCAATAACTGAAGATGGATGGATGGATGGATGACTGGATGGGTGGCTGAATGGCTCGATGGATGGCTGACGGATGGATGGATGGTTGGATGGATAGATGGATGGCTGGCTATACAAATAGATAGATGACTGGATGGATGGCTGGATAACTGGTTGGGCGAATGGATGGATGGCTGGATGAATGGACTACTGGACAGATGGATGGATGGATAGCTGGATGGAATTATGGATGGATGGATGGATAAATTCAATGTATAACTACAGTGTTTACATTCAATTAGGCATCATAACTTTATTTAGACCGTGTCATCAGAAACTCCAGGCTCAACTCATTAAGCAAGGTACTGGCACCACATGCCAAGGTTGCAATTCCTGCTTAATGCTTAAAACACATACCATGCTTTTCCAAATCTGTTAACAGTCATGCAAATATTTACGAAAATGCACCTAGAATGAAAAGTTTCATGTGTCTATATCAATATATTTTGATCAAATCATACAAGAGCTCATTTCCTGTAGTTCAACTAGTTGAGACTTCTGTTTCTAGTCCCAATATCATGGGTTTTTATCATGTTCTGCTGTATGCAGTATGTGTTTTTTGCTAAATTGTCCAGTAAATATGATTCGTGCCCAAACCTCAGAAGCCCAGTATCTCCTTTGTGGTCCTTCGGGTCCAGTCCTGACACTATTAGCTCAGTTGTCATATCTTAATGAAACTGCATGCCCTTTAGTTGTTACTTCTGCAGATCTATCTATCTGGGATGCACAACTTGGCAAAGTTCTTCTGAATTAATCCAGCATTTTTAATCATATCTACTGGCTACGTAAAACTGTAGACCTTGGACCCCGAAGATTGCTATTTTATGCATTTATTTATTTATTTACACAAGTAACAAGTATCAAAATACAAACACACACTTGGACCAGCCAATGTGGATCAATGTATACACACACACACATACACACACCAGATTGAAAGAACAAGTTAAGATTGATTTCATCCTATTGCATTCTCACCAGCAGCCCAAAAGGATGTGAATCTCCACTCCAGTCATGTGCTTTGCTAAACAGATCGATTGTCACATCTTTAATTCCCGGCACGTCCAAACCGGCTGTGACTCCACAGCTCTGTGCTTCCAGTGAAGCTGAACTCTTAGTCACTAGAGCTACACTGAACACACGAGACACACAGCGTCTCCTCAGCGACCTGTGGATTCCATTTTGCCGCGGTCGATACTCTTCGCCAGGAAAATCCATTCTGTCTGATACTTAACGGCATGCTTATTGCACATATCTCAAATCCGTAACTGACAGGTCATCAAGCTGACATTCGATACATGGCCTCTGAAAAATGAGCTTGTTCAATATGTCCAATATCTGCCTTGTGTTTTGGAAGCGAGGCTGAAAAGGCAACTTGATTTGATTCAGAGATGCAAGACATATTTCACAGTCAAAAGCACAAAGAGGCTTATGAACACATTACTCTCACTTATGTTCATCATAGTCAGCCTAGCATTGTCTAATTCTAATTCTCGATTCTGATTGGTCGGAAGGTATGGATTCATTTTTTATGCCAACAGCACTGACAGCAGTCATGGCTGCAAGACAAATCATAGACATATATTAATGTGGTTGTTATTAATACTTTATGGTTCCTATAGTAACAGCTTACAGAGGGGCCTGCATGGCAAATACTCCATATATATAATGGATTTTTGGTGAAGTTTTCTGTAAAGAGATGTTTATTTAACATTTATGGAATGAGTCTCCACTGTCAGCGCTTTCTAACAGTCAGAGGTAAAGCTGTAAATTTCAGTCTTCCAACTCAAGAAAGCCATTTTCTTATTAACTTCAAGAGAAAAAGAGAGGCTGGTAAGGGAACGACTGTTTATATCTTTTATAACGTAACTGGTAACTCTTTTTTTGAGTTGGGCCACTGTTGATTATTTTCCTATAACACCACGCCCCTAAGCGTTTTCTTCCTAACGTATGCCATAGCACTGAATTCTCTAATCTGATTGGTCAGAAGCTGTTGATTAATTGGTTAATTATCTACTGACTGTAGTGTAGGCTGTAATTCAACTGGTTTATATAAACGGACTTGTTCTAATACAGCATCATTTCTATAGGAACAGCTCGTGTACAGGGACTGCCATGGACGATTATCTACATAATACGAGGATGTTTCACATCTGCAGTGTTTAGCCTGTTTGAATCCGACTCTGGTCCTTTTAACACTTTGGTGCGGTACACTTGTAGAGGTGAGAGCACAGCAATCACACTCAGGTGTGGATCAAAATAAGCGGTCCGCGAGCATCTCAGCGAGGTGGTCTCGGTATGGTTCCAATCAAACTCTAGCGTGGTTCCATTGCAGTGTGAAAGCGATCCGACTCTGAATCGACCTGAATGCAGGACGGGAACCAAACAAACGATGTGTTTTGGGTTGCAGGTGAGATTTTTAAAACTGAGCCACAGGGCACAAATTGAGCCAAAGTACAAAGCTTTAGTGCTGAGGAAATGTGATGTGTTCTGATTCTGAAGATTTCTGAACAAAAAAAAGAAAACAAATTATATAAAAGTTTTATATAATTATCTAGCATTATATTGAGCGCAGCTCCTTGTGCGGCATGCTCGGGGGATCGCTATGCACACTTGGCAAAACTTTCGTTACTTTTTTCCATCAACATGTTTTTGACCAATGAACGAAGGAGTTTTTTTTTGCGTGTGTGTTTTCAGCCCTACACTTCCCTCCGCAAACGTTTTTTCAGCTTTCCTCAACATTAAATATAGCTACACTATATAGCCAAAAGTATGTGAACACCTGAAAATTATGCTCATATGTGCTTGTTGAACATCCCATTCCAGATGTATTCCCCCTTTGCTGTTATAAGAAGCTCCACTCTTCTGGGAAGGCTTTCCACTAGAGTTTGGAGCGAGGCTGCGGGGATTTGTGTTCATTCAGCTACAAGAGCAGTAGTGAGATCATACACTGATGTTGGGTGAGGAGGTCTGGGGTTCAGTCGGCGTTCCAGTTCATCCCAGAGGTGTTCGGTGGGGTTGAGGTCAGGGCTCTGTGCAGGACACTCGAGTTCTTCCAGTCAAACCTTCACACACCATGTCTTCATGGAGCTCGCTTTGTGCACAGGGGCATCGTCATGCTGGAACAGGTTTAGTTCCAGTGAAGAGAAATTGTAAAGCTACAGCATACAAAGACATTCTATACAATTGTGTGCTTCCAACTTTGGGGCAACAGTTTGGAGAAGAACCACATATGGGTGTGATGGTCAGGTGTCCACAAACTTTTGGCCATATAGTGTATAAACAGCAAAATAGTACAGCATGATATTTTACTTTAATCCACTGTTGATTATTTTCCTATAAAGTATACCACCATGTGGGTTATTCTTTATTTCTGCTGTACTGCCTATATTGTTAGGATGATGTTTTATATTTTATGATTTATGCTCTCCGCTGTTGACATGTGATCAGTTTTATCTTCTCACGTCCTCTTCCAGTCTGATGAGATGGATGGGAAACAGCTTCACCTCTTCACTTCCTGTCACTGCTCATCCATCTACCTGAGAGGCTGCTTTGTGCTCAACAAATGGCCAATAAGCTGATCCCTTTGCCCCCTGCAGTGCGCTCTTCCTCCTCCTTTCCTCCCTTCTCCTGTCTTTCCCTCAACTTTTTTCCTTCCTTCCTTCGTTTGTGAAGTTTCCCTCTTCTCTCTCTCTCCTCATTCAGTCTTTCCTTCCTTCATGTCTCTCTCTCTCTCTCTCTCTCCCATAACCCTCTCTTTCATTTCCTTACTCTTCTCCCGTCTTCTGTCTCTCGTCTTTTCCCCTCACTTCCTTCATCCTCTTCATTTTTCCATGTTTCCTCACATCCTTTTTTCTTTTCACTCATTTTTTTCTTCCCCCCACCATTCCTCTCAAATCTTCCATCACATTCTCATACCACCCTATCTTCCATATTTTTGTTTTAATCTTCTCTCTTTCAGCTCACCCTCCTGCATCTCCTCTTTTTTTCCTTTCTCTCCCTTCACTCTCTCTATTTACTTCATCATTTCTTTCCCTCCTTTATTAAACTTTCCTCCATCCCACTCTCTTTCCTTGTCTTTATATTCTCTCCTCACGATTTTTGTTCTTCCTTTCCTCATGGCACTCCTTTATCATCCCACTGTTCTTGCCTGTTTTTTTCCCATCTCTCCACCTTCACACTTTTCTCTTGCTCTTTTCTATCCTGTTTTGTTTCTCCATACTCTCAATCTCTTTTAACTCTCTTTCCATTTTCCATTTATCTCTTTCAGTCCATTTCATTTTTCTTTACACACTCATTCATCTCCTCTCTTTCTTCCTATATTTTCCTTCTCATCTCCTTCTTTCTTCTTTCTCCTTCTACTTTACTCTCTTTCCTTCCTTCTTTCTATTTCCTCTTTCCTAACTCCTCAGTCACTCCTTCTATCCATCATTCAGTCCTCTCATCCACTAGCTGTTTCTTCCCTTTCCCACTCTCATCTTCACATCCTCTTTCATTTCTTCATTCTTCTCCTCTTCTCCTCTTTTCCTTTATTCATTCCACTTTTTCACTGTACTCTCCTTCCTCCTTGTTTTCCTTGCTTTTCCTCCTCTTCCCTTTCTCCTTATTTCTTTCCTCTCACTTTATTCCACTCTCCCCTATCTTCTCTTTCTCCATATTTTTATTCTCCTCTTACTCCTCCTTCCTTCATTCAATCTTCGCTCTCTTTTAGCCCATTCTCCTCTATACTTTCTTTTTCTTTTTCCATTTCTCCTTCTTGATGTCCTTTATTCTGCTTTCCTCATCCCACTCTTTCTCATTTATCATTTTCATCCTTTCATCGCTCTCCACCTTCACACTCTTTTATTCCTTCCTCTCATCTTTTCTTTCTTTTAGGACACTCTCCTACAACCTCGTTATTTTTCTGTTTCCCTTCTTTCACTCCTCTCTTCTCCTATTTCCTAACATCTTTCCCTCACTCTCGTTCTTCTATCTTCCATTCCTGCTCTCTCTCTCCTATATCCTATATCCTCTCATTGCTTCCCTTCACTCGGTTTTCTTCCTTTCTTAGCTCCTCTTTCCTCAACTCATGCTTCTTCACCCCTATTCCCCATTTTCCCTTCTTTTTCATCACTCTCTACTTCTTTCCCCTTCTTCCTGTTTCCTTGCTTCCTTCTCTTTTCATCCCTCATTTCTTTCTCTTCCACTTCACTCTCTCCATCCCAATGTCACTTTATCTCTCTCTCTTGCCCATGTTTGCTCTCTTGCTTCATTTCTTTCTCTCATTCATTGCTCACTGTCTTCCAGAACTCTTCTCTGTTCTCTCTATACTTCTTTTCTCCATCTTCCTTCTCACTCCTTTCGTACACTGTCTTTCATCCCTTCATTTATAATTTTCATCTCTCACATTCTGCTGTACTTTTCTGTTCATTTGTCTTTCTCTTCCTCCCTCTCTCCTTCACCTGTTATGTTTCTTCCTTTCTCTTGTTATTGTTGCTTTCTGTTTTCTGATTTTCACCTTCTTCTCCTACATTCTCTCTCTCCCTCCCTCTCTCTGGCAGAACTCCATACTGCTGTGTATCGGTGGTGGATGGTCACTTCGGTCAGATGTACTCTGTTTTGCTTTGTCTGCATTTTTAATGCCTGCTGTGCAGCTGCAGTCATAAATATATATAGGGTTATATGAAATAAATAAATAAATAAATAACAATATTAAACATTAAACTCAGTGCACATTGACCACGCAGACACATCAGAGTGTTACAGCTATACCAGCTTGTACTTTCAGGCATGTTTCATGCACTAAGACTGCATTACGCGATGGTTAATGCATTATAAGACTGTGGATTAAAATAAACGCACAATAAGAATCCCACAGCACGAGGTGAGTGAAAAACCGACCTGGCTGTCAGGCGGTGAGTGCTGAGTGCTCTGCTGTGTCGCCTTATCGCGGTTTCCGTGCTTTCTCCGCTCTCGGTGGATTCAGGTCGCACGCCTGGACATTTCAGAGCTGAAAAAACAAACCGATTGTCATCTGGTGCCTAAAGGCCAGAGGTCTGTCCCTGTGATGGCGCTGAGAGAGCCGCGCTACCCCGCACTCCGCTCGCTGCGTCCACCTTCACTAACACCGAATGAACGTCAGTCACTTGTCGGTGTTCAGATCAGATCCGCGTCCACGCTCTCTCTCTCGCTCTCTCTCTCTCTCTCTCAGTCTCAGTCTTACACTCCTCTTGCACTCCTCTCACTCTCCTCTCACTCTCACTCTCCTCTCACCCTCTTGTCCTTTCTGCGCGCAAGACATCCGGCGTCCTCGTTGGCGGTGACCGCGGATTTCACACCTCGTTTCCCTCTCGCGCTCTCGCCCTTCCGTTCCCCCTTCTCTCCTTTGTCAAGCAGCCTCCCCCCTCTCCCCTCTCCCCCTCCTCCTCCTCCTCTCCGCACCGCACCGCACCGCTCCGCACAGCCGCCGCTGCTCACGCACGTCCGTAACGTCAAAGGCTCGCGCCAAAGCTGGCGGCGCGTGTCAGCAGCGCGTGCTGTTCTTTAGAAATCAGGGTTTGTTTTACTCTCTTGCACCATATCCCTTTGTTCAAATTTCAGTATTTTAATACAGAAGCTGGGATAGAACTCCAGAAGTCAATCGAAAGCAATTGCATAAAAGTATAAGCATGTATAACATACATACAGACACAGAAAATATCAGAATATTACACAAACATACAAACAAACAAATGTGAACAGTTTGAAATTTGAAAACAAACCGAGCTGAACTGAAAAGCAAACAAATGCTAAAACTAGAAGCAGTCATAAATAAAGCAAGTGTCTAAAAGTATAAGCAAACATACATTAATACATACATACACACACACAAAAAAACAAACAAACAAACAAATAAATAAATAAAGATATAATAAAAAAGAAAACAAATGCTAAAACTAGAAGCAGTCATAAATAAAGCAAGTGTCTAAAAAAGCTGCACACATACATACGTACACAAATAAATAAACAAACAACTAATAAATAAATAAATAGAAAACAAATGCTAAAAGTAGAAGCAATCATAAATACATAAATCTATCTATCTGTCTGTCTGCCTGCTTACATCATTACCTATATGACCTTTGACCCCTGTACCCCAATACAAGTTCTATAGTGCATAAGAAAGTTAAAGGGGAAAAAACTCTATGTGCCTGTAAGTTGTAATTAATTAAAATAATAAATAAATAATTGGGTGCAATCGTTGAAGATATAATTGGGATAAATGTGACCTCTACCAGTTTGCAGTGATTAATTCATCTGAAGAGCTCACTTACACACGGAGTGCAGAAATGAGCAGTGGGAATTTCAGCACTACGGGGAGCGACACGTGACCGCGCCTGAACGTGAACACGCCTGAACGTGGAAACGAGCGTGAAGTGCAGGAGAGCTGTGGAGTGTTCAATAAGTAGCTAACACCAACCACTTAAAGTGTACAAGCACCGACCCTGCTAATTACTCCAACTCCATAAGAGACAGCCATGAATGTTAACAACACAGAATAAATCTCCAGTGTTCACACAGACACAGACAGTGTTTAAACAGGCAAATCTGTACAAATGAAATGTGTGGACACTGTGTTTATACATACTGCAATATAACCACACATATTAAACCGGCTCTTATTCATCCCCTTCACTGTCAGGAATAAAGGAAACGTACAAGTATATGTTTGTTACACAAGGTTAAGTGTAGCATATGCAGAAATCTCAGTATAAAAATGAAGCCATTTCATCAGTAGCAAGCACTGTCACATCCCCATATAGGCTAGTATACTGTATATAGTCAGGGACTGGTTAGCTTGCTAGCATTTAGCTAGCTGTGACAGAAAGTAGGTCTGCAGTGAATGGTCAGCCAAAAACACAGAGTGAAATTACAAGATAGTGTAATAAGATAGCAAGATAGCAATTTAAGATAGTGATCTTGCACTAAAAAAAAAGACATGATTTGATTTAGTATAGTAGCTACAGTATATGGCCAAAGGTTTGTGGATGCCTGAGCATTACACCTATACCCAGACCTTCCCAAAACTGTTGCCACAATATTAGAAGCACACAATTGTATAGAATGTCTTTGTATGCTGTAGCATTACAATTTCCCTTCACTGGAACTAAACCTGTTCCTGCGTGACAGTGCCCCTGTGCACAAAGAGAGCTCCATGAAGACATGGTTTGCCAAGGTTGGAGTGGAAGAACTCCCGTGACCTGCACAGAGCCCTGGTATTGGGTTATCCAATCTAGCTGTTGGTTGGTTTGCCAGTTATCTTCCCAACAGAACCCAATGTGTACGGATCGAGGGTTTAAAGTCATCTGTGTTACCAGTTATCAAGGGAGTCCCTCAAGGGTCAATTATAGGTCCAGTCTTATTCTCACTATATACAAATGATATTTGTGACAATATTCCTAATGCTCAGTATCATCTCTATGCTGATGATTCAATTATTTATTGTACTGCATCTTGTGCCTCACAGGCATTACAATATTCACAGTCTGCTTTTGACCTGGTCCAGTTACAGTTACAAAAACTTAAATTGGTTTTAAACGCAGATAAAACCAAACTAATGCTCTTTACAAATACAAATGTTTTGTCACCAAACCTTATTGATATAGTAACTTTTAAAGGCACTAAAATGGAATTGGTTACAACCTATAAGTACCTGGGAATTGTCCTTGATATCCAGTTGACATTCAAGCCACATATTGATCATAATGTTCTCAAACTTAAATTAAAATTAGGTTTTTATTTTCGAAATAAATCTTCTTTTCCTATCGGTGCCAGAAAGTGTTTGGTATCTTCAACATTCTTACCTATATTTGACTATGGTGATATATATGCATGCCCCAGTGCAATATTTGAGAAAGCTACACACCCTTTATCCCAGCGCTTTACGTTTTGTTACTGGTTGTGATTATAAAACCCATCACTGTTCTCTTTATGCTAAGGCTGAACTGCCTCCTCTGGACTTACGACGGTGCTCAGACTGGTACTGTTTTATTTATAAATCTATATGTGGTTTGTTACCTAATTATCTGTCATCCATAATTTCTGTAAAAACCGTACGTTAGAGGGCATTTTTCAACTTGTTGTTCCCCGTGTTAGAACTGAGCTAGGGAAAAAAAAGGTTTTAAATTTAATGCCCTTACAACATGGAACAACTTACAGGAACACTTAAACACTTACCATGCTCCTTTCGCTGGTCCAATTTATGGCACTTATAAATAATTTTGAATACAGCCATATTGGAAGTTGCTTCTGCAATACTTGACTGTTTTACTATGTATTTTTTTCTATTTCTTTTGATTGATTCCACTAATTCTTCCCATCTGCTGTTTTTTATTTATTGATAATAATAATTATTATTTTGTTGTTGTTTGTTCACTAATGTTCTTGTAGCTGAATGAACACAAATCCCCACAGCCACACTCCAAAATCTAGTGCAAAGCCTTCCCAGAAGAGTGGAGGTTATTATAACAGCAAAGGAGGAATAAATCTGGAATGGGATGTTCAACAAACACATATGGGTGTGATGCTTAGGTGTCCACATACTTTTGGCTATATAGTGTACATGTATGTGGGTCATTTAGAAAATCAGTTTAAACTGCCCATTTGTAAGGCTGAAGGTATCACTTTCACAACATTTGTTTTATTGTTAAAAGTAATGCGCCGGCCAAATTATTAGGAACCCCATTCCACAGTTAAACTGTGCAAGACGCTTTTCTGCTCACAACTGTTGTAAAGAGTGGTTACAGACATTACAATATGTTAACAAAGAAAAGGACAGACAACACTGGTAATATAACACATGTTGGGTATGAACAAAGCTGATACTATATACAACTATTGCACTGTAAGTAAACAAGAAGAATCTTGCACAAAGGAGAATGCTGCACAAGGTATCACATCACAACGCCACAGTGGGCTTTAAATGACGTACTCTGCACATTTTCCCTGTTGTTTAAAGGTAGAATAGATGTATTCTTAAGGATACTACCTCAGTGACAAGTGATCCATCATTCATTCATCTTCACTAAGCACTTTATCCTGGTCAGGGTCACAGTAGATCCTGGGAACACTGGGTGCTAGGCAGGAATAGAAGCTGAATTGCACGACAGTGCATTATAGGGCACCATACACATGTTTAGGAGTAATTTAGAGTTGCCAAACCATCCACCGGCGTGTTTTTCTGAGATTGGAGGAAACTGGAGGACCCTGAGGAAACCCAGATAAACAAGGGAAGAGCATATGAAATTCCACACAGTCAGTAACCTGAGGTCAGGATCAAACTGGGGACCATGGAGATATGAGATATGCTACCCACCCAAGTGTTGTATCCTGAAAGCTATTAGAGTGTTACCAATTGTTGTAAAATTATGAGCAATTTTTCCTTAATTCACCTTCAGTAACCACTTTATCCTGGCCCAGTTTTTGGTGGATCCCGGGAACTCTGAGCATGAGGCAGGAATACACTCTGCACAAGACGTAATCCTGACTAACTGTAAAAATTCTATCATTCCTTGTAGTTATTAGTGAACTATTTAAAGCAAATTCAGTGCTACAGCAGGTGTTTCTTCAACACTGATTTTGTTTTAATGGTTATGTTTCACAAATTATGAATCACCCTTGCATAATAAAATGGCTGCAAATGTATTATTTCCTCTTCATTCTTAACAATAAATCGAAATTCTACATTCTACCACAAATCAGTATGAGATTTAAGGGTTTTAGTATGATTTAGTAATATATATGGCTCTGAATTACTATTATACAATCTGAAATTGAATTTTTCACTGAAATTGAATTTTGAGATTTTATGTTCAAGTGTTTTTGCCTGAAAGTTGGCCAGATGTTATTTAGAAAGCAAATCTAAAAATTAATTAGTGAATTAATAAACGGACTGGATGGTTTTTAGAAACTGATTAAATGCATACTTTCACACGTTCAGTTGCACACTCTTAAGCATGAAATTCAGTTTCAGATTTTTGATTGCTCTTTTGCAAAGCACAAATTTTAATTTCAGTTCAAAATTCTATTTTTGTAAACACATATCATAGGTGCATTTGTGTATGACATTACATATGGAAAAGTACAAACTCTGAAAAAAGTGCTCTCCCTTTTAATATTAATTTGTTACAAATGTACACTTTTAACCAAACACATTTTTACAGTCGATTAGTACAGTATATAACAGCAATACAAATATAAATAACCATACAAATTATGACAGAATACATTATAACAAAATAAAAAATATGACTTTTATGTGTCATTGTGTAAGTAAGCTTTTTGATAATAACAAACAAATTTCTTTTATCCAAAAGGTTAAAGATGGGCAGGTAAAAAAAATTTTCTCACATTTAAATTCAGATTTTTGTATTTGTATTGAATGAGTTTCCTTGAAGTTCTGGTTAAAAACTGACATTTTGTGTTTGAATGCCCCTCAGCATTATACAATCTGATTACAAACAACAAGCTACATTTTAGTGTTCCACTGACTATCAGGTAAAAAATGATTTCAAGGCGTTGTCATGGTTACGCTGTTCATATTTTAATGGTATTGTACAGCTTTTGTAAGTCTGCTTTTAGAAATAGATGACCTCTTTGTACCCAGCTTTGTGTGTGCGCTTTTGTGGGAGTGCCTAGATGATCATGATGATGGTCCTCCCACGCATGCTGTGGAGGAAGAACAAACGCACTTCACCTTCAGTGATCTTAACCAGGCGTATTTTTGGCACATCCATGTTGCTAATTAAGGCGAAGCCTGAAACAAACACACTGCAAGTGATCGACATCCTGGCGTCTCCCTCAAGGCCAGAGGGGACCAACAGAGTGTCTGTCCTTAGACAGGTCACATCTGAGTGCCATTTTTTCTTAATCAATGAAGAAAGGTGAAGGACCGACAATTGAGAATGGAGCTTTCTGGAGACCGTGCTCACATAAAACCTGGGTATCCATGGTGATGTGATCCTGGCTTTTTATTGCAGCACTTTCAATTTCATTGTCATTACACATTACGAAGCTCTAAATGCCAATGGCGTAACATGAACATTGGGCCTACAATAGTGAGTTCAGCCCTGGAGGTGATTTTTTTCATGATCACAAAATGGAGCATGGATGAAAGGAAATGTCTTGGTAAAGGAAAGGTTTTGCTTGTAGGTGGTGAATCGATGAGGGTGGTGAGGGTATTTGTTGTGTGCAGTGGGTTTCTGAGTCAGCACCAGCGTGGAGGATGGACTTCTTTAGGAAATTCAGTGGGGTTTGTGAGTTTGTACACACGCTTCAGCAGGGAGTGCTTAACAAGATTACTGTCCTCTGCCTCAAAAACCATCCAGCTATCGCCCCAGAGTCTGGTATGTTTCATGACCAAGAACCACCAACATGGACAGGAAATGGTCATTTGAGTCACAGACTTCAACAGTTTCCAACAAACTTTCTTTTAAATCTAGATCTTTCATTTGAATTTGACTCAATTTTATTCGAATAGCACTTTCAACAATAGACACTGTTGCAGAAAATCTGGATAGAGATTTAGATCCTTGATGAGGTGACCTTGATGAGGTGACCATGGCAAGAACAAAAATCCCTGAGACGACATGAGTTACATTACGATTCCTTGTCCTTGATTTAGTATATTGTAGTTTCATTAACTTACGCACACAGTGAACTGTCAGAGCACAATAGAAAAAAAATAAAATGCAAAATAATAATATGTGTTTGATCGAGTGCTGCCAAATAATAAGGGTGAAAGCCATATTTGCAGCAATTAATGTGATAATTACAACTAGAACTCTTTATACAGCAATATATGAATAGATCTAGTTGTAAATATATTAGACTCCTATTAAATGTTTAGCTCAATGTTTGCATCTTTTCATTCATGTATCATTGAATTAGCAAAGAAAACAAATGCTAGTTCCTTCTTCAGTCCACATTTTCTAGCCCTGTTTTTTTTTTTCAGGATTAAAGGCAAGTGCTTGTGTTTAAAGGTGGTGGTATAGATGCTAATAAAACCCTTGTCTCTGACATTTCCACTGAGGAAAAAGCTGATTGCAACCTTCAAGATTCTGAAGCATGTGGCCAGAAAAGAGTGCAAAAGGGATCAGACATTCTGTATACAGAGCCTCTGAAGATCAGTGTAGGTCCCAGGGACTTTTTCCTTGCTCATGTCATCTCTGGCTTGCTCAATAGGGAGCTAAATCTATATATGGATTTCTGTGATGTTGCAATATATAAATAAAATATAATTGAATTGAACATTTGGAACTGAATGGGGATAGAAGCACGGCGATTTTTCCATTCAAACTTTGTTGGACGTTCAGTATATCAGTCTAGATAGCTACTGTTTAAAATTTCATACAGTGCTCTGTGGTACTGTACCAACTGTGTTGCCTGAGAAGAAGTAGTAGGTAAAAAGTGGAGACTTTAAAAAGTCAATCTTTTATCTTCATCTTGCCTGGAACCCTGTCTATTGGTTTTCGTCTATCTCTGCTCTGAGGGCTTTGGGAGTTTTCCCTAGCTGGTGAATTGTTAATATTTGGGTCACATCAACGTCTGAGCGGGAGAGAGCAGGCGGTGGTGATCGAAGCCTGCCATAGGGAGATGAGCTGACCCACATTCGAAGCCTTTGAATATGGTCTCTGGATAGTTCAGGCTCTTTAGGGACCGTGTGTTGGATATGAGATGAGCTTATGCTTTTAGAAATCCATGTATATACTGTGTGTATGTAGTAGACTATGATTGATTTGTATACATGATGAGATTCTGTTTATACAAATCTCTGCACGTGTGCAGTACATATAAAGTGTGTGGGTGTATATATTAGTGGAAGTGTGTGTGTCTGTGTGTGTGTGTATGTGTGTTTTGTGTGTGTTCTTGATAAGAGCCTGTAAAGCCCCTGGGCTGTGTTGATCCATGTCAACCCAGATCAGTGTAATTAACATCAGATATAAATGTCAGGAGAACATGGAGGCGGTGAGACCCAGCTCAGCATGATGCGCACATTGCATTTGGACACACACACACACACACACACACACACACACATTCAGCCTCTCTTCTTTTTCTGCAATGCCCACAGTGTAGCGTTATCAATATCTGAGGAGACCTGGAGAGAGAATATGGCTGTGTGACTGTGTGTGTGTGTTTGTGTGCGCGCCGTAATGTGCATATCCTTTTTTTTTTTTTTTTTGAAACCCAAAATGGTTTCAGGCATTATAATCTCGCCAGAGTAATGAAGAATTAATGACTGCAGTCTAGGCAGCGAAAGGTTGGGCATAACAAAAGGAGGACAATGTGAGCAGAAGTGGGCCTGACAGATGTTTCTCTCTTCAGTAATCTTGGTTTAGGGTGGAAAAGGAATTACAGCACACACACACACACACACATATGCACATGCACCCACACACACACACATACATGTACAAGCACACTCACACACATGCATAAGCACACACACACACATATGCAGAGGAAATAATAGATGTCAGCTACTCAGTGACCTAATGAAATAGCCAAGGGTTTGTGTGTGTGTGTGCATGCATTAAAGATCATATAGACCATTATTTGTACATCAAAATATAGAATACGCTTGACACCCTTAGTAAAAAATAGGAATAGCTTTATTATTAATTCTTCACAGTCACAAACAAAAGATGCATTGAGATTTTTTTAACTAGAAAATTTGAACCTAAAAAATATTTTATTTTTAATTCTAGAAATCCTTAGAGAAAAATGCAAGCATCCTTTTATTTTTATTTCAGTTTTTTCTAAAGTTGATCTCAAGCTTGTACATGGTTATTCATAGGTTAGTGTTAGTGTTATGAATATATAGTAATACACACTCTTAAAAATGGCTCCTCAAAGGTTCTTTGTCTAACTGGAAGCTTTTTCTAGAAAGGTAAACTCTTTGTTGTAGGGTTTCACCAAACGGACAAATCTAAGAACTCCTTAAGTTGCAAGATGGCAGCTTTTTTTCTCCCAAATTCAACTAATATTTCTCTTTTTTAGATTGATTGGAAACAAATCTAAAATTATTAAACCTATTTCTAGATTTTTTTTTTTTTACACATTTTTACACAAGCTTGAAATTGTCTTATACAAGTGTCAGATAATTTGGCTTATTTCAAAAAGAAATGAAGTGAAGTGAAGAGTGAAGTTTAGTGAGCAAATAAACTAAATCTATGATTAATAAAAATATCAAAGCACTTAAAAATAGTTCATTCATTCTTCAGTTAGAGCTTTATCCTCTTCAGGGTCATCGTGGATCTAGAACCTTTCCGGGAACACTGGATGTGAGGTGGGAATACACACTGGACGGGACGCTCGGGATCAAACCGGAGACCCTGAAGAGGAGAAGTGAATGCGAATTAAACAATAATTAAACAATAGATGATGATGATGATGAAACTGTCTGAAAATGATTTTTTTTTTTTTTTTTTGCCTCAAGGACACTAGTTAGAGAGGCGAAGTGACTATCTACAAAGTACACTCATGATGCTTGCTTTTGTGAGCTCTGGAATTGTGGTGAATTGCCACTCCAGGCCAATGTGAGATAACCTACCAGAAAAAAAGGCATGAGTGGTTTCTAAACCTTTACACAAAACGGCAACAATTTTCTGTAATATCTTCTGAAAATGTAATCACTGATCCTACCAATTGTTTGGGCAAAACCAGGTGAAATTGAACTCTTCTTCAGGTAACTGATAACAGAAATCTGAAGAAGTTTTTAGCATGGGAGAAAGGAAGACTGAGGAGATTTAAATGTTACATGACCTCATCCAAGCACACAATCAGCACAATTCTTACAAAAAGGGTTCTTCAAGGACTTTTCAGTGGTTTATTTGTACAGCTAAGGTCAATCCGTGAATGTCTTATGGCAATAAGGTGCGGTAGAGGGCTAGTCAGCACATACCCTAACATTTCTATTGATCTGTTTTACCATGACTAGAGAAGTTCAGTCTTTTCTAAATCTCTTTTAGAAATAAGACTTAGCCAAGAAGAACTGTGCTGAAAAATTCAGCTTGAAAAAAATCCAGCTACCGGCTGCCAAAACGTAGGCTATGTTGGTCAAACTGGGAGGGCATCCTCGCCAGCTGGTAATTATCCGCCAGCTTCCTTAATTAATTGCCTGAATCGATGGATATGTTTTTGAGTTTTTATCCTTTCTGCTGTGTGATCTTCTTAAAAATAAGTTTAATAGCAGTATTCTATTAACTTAACCTGTTTCATTTCTACCAATCTGACCAGCTTGGCCTGTGCTTTGGCAGCTGGTAGCCAGAAACAGGGAAAGCAGCATTATCTATAGTTCCTGATGTAATAAATTAGATGCATTACCAACTTGTACTACAACACATCTCCAATCATCAGGCAATTATTCGGATCACCGGCAGAACACAAACAACACCTATTAATATCTCCTGTATCTCACTGGATCCCGAGAGTATCCTTACTTAGTATCACCTCTTCATCCTCCACACCAGTGCCTGCAGGACTGCACACCGAAATTGGCACATGATGAGGGTTAAATAAAACACAGTGCTCCTCTTTGCATTATTATCCTCCACAAGATCACACAGCTGTCCTGCACGAGTCTGTAAAAATTGTGTGACAGCTCCTGTAAGACCCAGGAGAGAACCGTGACCTTTTAGAACAAGGAACATGCCACGTCAGGACATTGCATTACATTCGTCCTCAGGGAGCTGGTGGAGGCGGTTAAGAAATACAAATGTCCAAGCGGTGTCTTTGATGACAAGTTATCATCTGAAGCCAGACTGTAGAAATGTCGCAGACGTCAATACATTTTGTGAAATTCAATTATATGGCTGTCAGCAAGAACATCCCTACCCCATTCCAGGTCTTGTCTAGGGAATGTAACATAACAATTTCTTTCATTTGCTGGTTGTAATGTTTCGCCTTCCAGAAAAGGATGTGCTCAAAAATTACTTCCTAATATGCAAGTATGCTAGTAGATTAGTATGTCAGTATACTTGTATTCAAGTATGTTCGTAGTAATACGTAGTATGTATGTTCGTAGTAGTCTATATTAGAATGTAGTGTATTAGTATGAACATATTTGAGAAAGATAGTAGCCAAGTGTGGTAGTTTGCAAGTATGCTACTATGATAATAGCGAAGTATGCAAATATGCTAGTATTCAGAGATGCAAATAGGCAAATGTGCTGGTATGCAAGTATGAAAGTTTGTAAGTGTGTTAGTATGGCAGTATGGACAGTATGCAAATAAGCAAGAAAGCTACAAGGTGAGTGAGGCTGTAATCAAGCAAGCTAGTTAGCTATGCAAATATGCTAGTATTCAGGAACGCATACCTGCCTACTAGCCTATTTGCATACTAGCCTACTTGCATAGTAGTCAAAATGCACACCAGGCTACTAGAATTCTTGTCTTCCAGCAAAATAGTCTACTTTCCTAATAGAATATCATCCTTATTGTAAAACAGCATACTTGTCCACTTGCAAGCTAGCATTACTAGCCTATTAACATACTTGCCCACTAGAATAACATCCTAGTTGCTTACTTGTATACTAGCATACCGGCCTACTAGGGCACCTACCTAATTGCTTAGTAGCCTACTTTGCTTACTAGCATAGCAGCTTACTTGCATACTAGCTTACTGGCATAATAACACACTAGCCTACTTATACTAGCATTACAAACCTACTAACATATATACCTACTTGAATACTAGCCTAATTGCTTACTTGCATACTAACCTAATGTGCTTCCATACTAGCATAGTGTAGCTTACTGGCATAATACCATACTAGCCTACTTGTGTACTAACATTACTAGCCTACTTGCAAACAAGTATACTCCCCTAACCTACTTGCCTACTTCCATACTAACCTAAGTATATATCATAGCCTGCATGGCTACTAGCAAACTAGTCTATGTGCACAATAGCCTACTTGCCTACTAGGAATATTAGCCTACTTAATGGTACATAATACCATACCAGCTTACTTGTATACTGACATCACTAGCCTATTTGTATACTAGCATACTTGTCTGTCTGTATTATAACCTACTTGCCTACTTCCATACTGATATAAGTGCATACTAGCCTACATGACTACTAGAAAACTAGTCTATGTGCACAATAGTCTACTAACATATTAGCAAACATGTGCATTAGTACTATAACCATGATGCATACTAGCCTACTAACATATTTGCCTACTTGAATACTACCCTAATTGCTTAGTAGCATACTATCCTGCTGAGACAGTAACCTGCTTGTTTACTTGCCTACTTGAGCCTGCTTGCATATTAGCTTAGAAACATCATTTTATAATTCTGTATGATGTAATGCATTAATTAATACATGAGTTCAAACAGTTTTTTTGTTTACACTGAATCATTTTGGTCATGATCAGCACTGTTTGTTCTGAAATGTAATTCGGATTCCTGTGTAACAGGTAATATAGTTGTCTTTTCAACTGACTCTCTCTTACATTTACTCAAGCAGATTTTTGTATAACTCTCTTTTCAGATGTCCTTGTGATTTGATTTTTAAAAGCAACTTGTCAAGAACATTCTTCACAGATTTCTTTTCTTTTTTTTTTTTCTTTTTTTTTACATATTTTAGTATTGAGAAACAGCCTTGTGCTGTTTTTCATCGAACCACAAATACTCTAAATGCAATTATTTGACTAGAGGTTAAGATAAAACCACGGACGCAGTACAAAAATCTGGAATATTCAAGAGTGAAAGAGGGGAAAAAAAACAGAGTGTTTGTGAGTAATATGGTGTTTATGTGATGTTCCAGACTTTTGTGTCTAAAAACCCAGGGAACCTTGTTATCACCAATGGCCTCTGTCAAGTGCAGGATGAAAAGTAAAATTCGGCTGCTGCTTCTGAGACGTGAAAATTGGGTAATCGCTGAGTAATAGCTAAATTGAGGAACATGAGGGCAATAATTGAGTTTTCCTCCAGAACTATACAGGAAATGGCTCACAGACTACAGAATTAAGATTTCATAACCGCTCCTGACGTAAATTCTGTTGAAAAACTGAACGCTCAACATAGACAATGGCCTCTGCAGTATCTACAGGTTCTTGGTGTAATGTTCTCATCTAACATTATGGGACGCTCCTAGCAAAATTCTCATTTAAAAAAACAATGGATTTGTCTGTGCAGAATGAATTCAGTTGTAATTATAATTTGTGTGCATATTTATTAATAATTCTAGAGGCGAGTGCAAACACACCACCCACAAAACAATATTCATCAACATGGCTCTGGAACGTTGAATCTCCGTATTGCTTTCCGATCTGTGATTTCTCAATTCGCATCATTACTATTTCAGAGGCACATTGCACCACAATCGATGCGTCCCCATTAACGTGATGAACGGCAGCTTTTCAAAAGCGCTTCAGTCTGCTGCTGATTAAGTGGCAGGCAGTCAAGGCCGAACTGTGACGAGCTCCTCGAAAAGAAATATCTGAGCAATGAATATGAGCTTTATCTGTTCCTGAAATGAAGTTTGCCAGCCTTGATATTTCAAGGGGTTTTAATTCAGCTGTTTCCAGAACATTAGACATAAAAGCTGTGATTAATTAGTAGTTAGCAATGCACATAGAAATCATACGCTACAGGATTTACAATTAGTGATACAGTATGTATATGAAATGTGTCTTTTTATGTCCAACGGCTTCTTGTTTTATAGAATATATTTACATGCAAAAATATTTTGCAATTCTATTTATGAATTCCTATTTATAATTTATGTGACTTTATGTGATTATATTATATAGCATATTACATAAGGAATAAAACACTTGGGGATGTGCTGTTATAGGAAAATAATTAAAAACTGGGTGGTGTGATGAGGCATGCACTAACCGTTATTACCCCAAAGTTGATTATTTTTCTATAAAAGCACATCCTAAAGTGATGTATTCCTCTTTTTCTACAACATTTTGCCAATGATTACAATTTTGTATTAATTAAAGAAGCACATCATCATTTTTATCCATTTATTGCTACATTTAATGTTGTGGTACATCCACAAAACAAGTTAGTTCCTGTTATCACTTACATTATAGCAGCTACGTATAAACATTTGTCCCTCGTCAGACTCTCTTTTTTTTCTCTCTCTTCAAGTTAATAAGATAAGAAAATGCAGCTTGTCCTGTTACCGAGAAACCACAACGTGCAAAGTCCTCTTTCCTGAAGACTCTCCTGTGATGGTAAATTAAAAGAAACAGCTTTACCTCTGTAAAGGTACAAAGTGCTGACACTGTGCTGACAAGTGCTGACTCCTTCTGTAATTGCTAAACAAACTTCTCCTCACAGAGAACTTATACCTTATCAACAATCATACCTTTAAAAAAATCTGTGAAATCCCTTGTATAGTAAGTTGTTACTATAGAAATGATACCTTATTAGAACAAGCTTATTAATATAAACCTCTCACTACCAGCTCACTATTGAATGTTATAGAAAATTAATCAACACTTTCTGACCAATAGGATTCAAGAATTCAACAGTGCTGTGGTATAAATATAATAAACAGATATTGTATATACAGCAAAAGTACCATAAGCCTGTATGCACATAGCACAAATGTCTATTATATTTTTTTTATCATTAATATTAAATGTCTTGACAGAGTTTTAATAATATAGCTCTCTAAACTTGTTTTATTTGAACATCTATGTTAAGTCTTACTACATTCAATATTAAAAATGATCAATATCGATATAGTCTACAAACAATCTCCTTAACCTCTTGACTGACTCATCTGCTAAAAAGAGCAGGGATTTGTATGTAGTGCAGCTGCTAAGTAATAGGTGTAATAGATGTACCTTAAATAATAGATGACATGGAGTCAGGGCTGTGCTTCTCTAGGTGTGTGAAATCTGTGTTAAAACAGGGAAACACACCACAATGTGCAATGCAGGAGAAGTAAGGGACATGACTGGGGAAGACTAGTCTATGACTTGCACTATGACAAGGTCAAAATTATATTCAGTCTCCCCTAATGCATCAATCATAGTGATGTTCTGTATGTCTTAGAGGAAGATGCTCGGCTTGTCCAATTAGTTTTCCCAGCATAGAAAGGCAGCACCCTGATAAACTCAAGGTCGTACTGTTTCAAGAGAGATCATAGGATATAGTGCGGTGTTTTGGAGTTCTTATACAAAGTGATGGAAAAAGGCTAGAAAGATGTATATATTTGCCTTTCTTTCTGATCCAGGATTCATGACTTAATCTGCAGTATGTTTTATACATCTATACATTCATATCTAGCTACACTTAATATGGGCATCTTTATATATAATGTAGGTCTACCATCTGCAGTGCAATTAGATCTCTTCCTATACAGACGTCATGTATTGCATATACAGAACATCACCATCCACTTTATTAGGAGCACTTGCAATTGACCAATCAGCCAATCAAGTGGCAGCAGCACAATGCATAAAATCATGCAGACAGAAGTCAAGAGCTTCACTTAATATTCACATCAAACATCAGAATGGGGGAAAAAATCCCTGTGATCTCAGTGACTTTAACTGTCGCATAGTTATTGGTGCCAAATGAGCTGATATGAGTATTTCGGAAACTGCGGATTACCTGTGATTTTCACGCACAACAGTCACTATAGTTTTACACAGAATGGTGCAATAAACAAAAAACATCCTTTGAACGGCAGTTCTGCAGGCACAAATGTCTTGTTGATGAGAGAGGTCAGAGGACAATGGTAAGACTGGGTCAAGCTGACAGGAAGACTATGGTAAATCAAGTAATCACTCTTTACAACTGTGGTGAGCAGAAAAGCAATGCAAAACGCAAAAACACGTGAAAACGCAATGGGCTCCACTCCTGCCAGCCAAGAACAGGAATCTGAGACTACAGTAGGCACAGGCTCACTGAGACTGTATATTGTATTGTATATTTGTTTACATTTGTCCTACTTACTGTGAGAAATGGGTTTCAAGGACTTCAGTTATTTCCCAAATGCCCCAGACCTATATGTGTTTAAACTAGATAATAAACAGTATAAACTAAAAAATTGCAGTGGACTGACAAAAAGAAGGCCACAAAGAAAAAATAGAAAAGCTGTGTATTTCTCCTTTAAGCATATGTTTGAAAAGTGTGCAGAATTATTTTATAGGCTATTTAAATTAATCTTTTTTTCCCACAGCAGAACAGTCTTTAATATACAGATATATGGTCTTCTACCAACAGGTAATTAAATTATTCATCCATGTCCTGGCCTCATTGCTTTTATAATGAGTTACACTTCATGAGGTGGTTTCTATGAGCAGCTTTTTTTTTTTTTCCCTACACAGCACATAGGTCTAAAAGACCACATTTATGAAGCTGTTCAACAAGCTTCCACCTGAATGAGCAACAACTAAACCTGGGACTGGATACCAAAGGAGTCAAAGCTCCATTTAAAAGATTTGGGAATTGAAAGTCAGCTCCAAATCTCTGAAATAGATTCCACACCGTGACAGTGATTAGGTTCATGTTCTTGCTCAGATGAGACAGTATGTGGCCATGGTTCTCAGAGTGGGACCAGGGACTCTCCGTAATCTTTGAAGCATGGACGTCTCTTCTGTGCAAGAATATGAGCCAAATCAGTGTCAAGGTGAGAAACTGATTCCAAAGATTTGGAGTTGATTCTCGATTCCTAAATTCTGAATTGAAGATTTGAGTCTTTTGAATTTGACTCATTTGAACTATGGCCATTGTTCTCACAGTGCAGTGTTAGGACCCTCAGGGGTCAGTGAATCATAGCCAACGGTTGTGCGAATTCTTTTTTTATTTTTATTTTTTTATTAAACACTATGAAAATTATTGTATTTATTATTGACTTATCATAGTTATTAACCTACATTATTTGACTGGCCACTTGAATTGAATGGGTTTAATTGAAGTGCAGTTCTCTATAAATAATGCCAACTTTGTGATTTTTTAATAAAAATATGATCTCTGAGTGGAAAGTCCAGAAACAAAATAAAAAGTTCTTTAGCTCCAATAAATAGCCGAATTATTATTATTTGAAAAGTAGTATACTATTTGAATAGTTTGATTAACATAAATCTCTACTGAAGTCTACTGGTTAATTGTTTTAAGTTAAAGTGGTCCAAAAAAAAGTTTGACAACCAGTAATCTATGGTTTTCTTTAGGAATCGAGAAGCGAGTAAAGAATCGATTCTTGGAATCGACTCCGTTTATTCCCAACACCTGGAATCGAATCGGATTCGAACAAACGGAGAAGCCATGATACTGGGAACATGGGGGCCACTGGTTAAGCCACGCCCACACATACTTTTAACCAATCAGGTTTTTGATCATCTTGGTTCAGGAAGTTATTGAATGTACTGAAGAGTCAGCTGTGTTAGAGTTAGCTAAATCTCTTAGCTTAGTAAGCAAAGGCTAATTCTGAATGAGTGACAGTTCAGCTGTCGAGGTGTTAATCCTGAACGAGTCTCTACTGGACATAATGTGCACTCTTTAGTGTGTATAAGTCATATTCTTTCCTTCTGTAGTGTGCTTGTATAGGGAGCAAGAGGCATTTGTGACTGGACCGCAGGCTGTTGAGGCATTGAGTGGGACAAAGTGCTGAAGTGGGTTTGCGGCAATGTAAGTTCTGTTTTCAAGGAAGGAAATGTTCTTATTTGGGTTTTATTGCACTGATAAAGCCTGTAGGAGGTTCAGGAAAATGGAGGAGCTAAAATTATGGGCTACAAATGAAGGTTTCTGAGGAAACTTTGAACTCATTTGGGCTCGCGTGCGCTTAATATGGCTGTCGAATTGAGCGCGCGACTCGCACCAACGTGTTATCGCCTCCGTTTCTCCGGTTCTTTGCGCAATAAAACCCACAGGTTACAGGCATAGACTGGAGTGCAGGCTCACGTACTACGCGAAATTGGAGTGATAGCGCTTTATGGTCAACATTCAGACTGAGACGTGCTTCTGAGCCCCTTCAGTTTGTTAGGCCTAAGGCGAAATATAATAACCTTAACCATATTTGCAAATGCAGAAGTGTCCTGCTATTATTTTCCCCCCCTTTTATGCATATTTTTCTTCACATGCTATTCTGGAGGAAAGTAGAAGCACACAGCCATTTAGCACTGGTGCCAGGTTTAAGAGGGCATGTGAGAGAGGAAATTACTTTTCTGAGTAGTGGAAATCAAGAGATGAGAGAATATAATTCATTTTATTTTGAAATCCGGGTAGCTGAGGTGTGGACAGAAGCCGAGTTAGTGCTTTCATTTCCAAATCATGTCTCGACCTTACATTTAAAGTCCCTAAGAAATCAGAATTGGTGTTTTAGAGCTGAGTCTTGGTGCTATACATGCAAATAAGAGAGCATATAGGATTATATATATATATATATATATATATATATATATATATATATATATATATATATATATATATTTTTTTTTTTTTTT
>CM075023.1:15976085-16011172 GCA_037576675.1 Pangasius sanitwongsei
TTTCTTGGTAAAGAAAACACATTTTTACTCAAATTAATCAAAATGGATTTATAGCGTTTTGGAACCAAACTCTTCATTTCTTTCTTTCTTTCATCTTTTCTTTTTTCCTTCCTTCCTGTCTGTCTTTCTTTCTTTCATTAATCCCTCTCTCCCTTCCTTTCTTAGCTCCTTTCTCCATGGCAACAGACTCCTCCCTTTCCCCTACAGGCCACGCCCACAGTCACATGACCCACTTCGCACAAAAACACAGCCCTCAGGCTGTCACCTCGGTGGTCCTCGGAGCCTGTGCTGGGTTTCCGTCATGGCGCAGGCGGGTGTGTTTCTGGAACATGACCAGTTTAACTGTTCGATCTGTCTGGACGTGCTGAAGGATCCGGTCACGGTACCGTGCGGTCACAGCTACTGTAAAGCCTGCATTAAGGGCTACTGGGACCAGGATGATTATCTGGGGGTTTACGGCTGCCCTCAGTGCAGGCAGAGCTTCACTCCTAGGCCTGTGCTGGGCAGGAACACGATGCTGGCTGACGTGGTGGATAAACTGAAAAAGACAGCGATTAATTCAGCTTCTCCACTTAAATCCGAGCCCAGTCAGGCCGAGGCGGGGGACGTGCAGTGCGACGTGTGCGCAGGAAGCAGAAACCGAGCCGTCAGGTCGTGCCTGGTCTGTCTGGCGTCGTACTGCGAGGAACACCTGAAGCCGCACTACGAGTCCGCTGCTTTCCAGAAGCATAGACTCACAGCACCCACCACCACTCTGCAGGAAAGCCTGTGTCTCCGCCATGACAGGCTGCTGGAGGTTTTCTGCAGGACGGAGCAGCGGTGCATTTGCTATCTGTGTTTAACCGACGAGCACAAGGGCCATGACACGGTGCTGGCCTCCACCGAGATGAGCGAGAAAAAGGTGACGCATGAAAAGAGCTCGTGCTCGTTGTATTGCTCTCACTGCTGTGTTTGGGCGAAGTAAACAATGTTTACAGAAAATAAAACACACGACAGTTTCACTTTCAAAATTAATCACAGTCCTGGATACAAACACATTGTTTGAATGAATGAAACACTAGGAACTCGTTCTCCTTTTTATGCTGGTTCGTGTAAATTTAGCTTGTGTGCTAAATAACTATATCTCCACACTTCTATTCTAGTCTATTCTATACATTATCGATTATGTTAACTATAGACCAATCACAGGCCGCCACGTCATCAGTTTGACTCCTTTCTCTGGAGTCTGGAATCAAAGGAGTCGATTCCAAGAGTCGATTCCACACTGTTCTCGATTCCTCGTTGTTAAATAAACAATGCTGTATTAGTTATTTACGTAATACACTATTATATGACAGAGTGTATGAATGGCAAGGAGTCCTAACACATTTATTGACTTTATATGAAGTTCCTCAGGGAGAAGTTGTCAAATGGATTGTCTTGTTGACCTTCGACCTTTTAAAAGCAACACATTTTAAATTTTACAGCTATCGCCTACACGTAAAGAATCATACTCTGTCTCCTCAAACCACAAACTTCTGAACTGCTGTGACCGTAATGCTAGGGAACAGTTATAGTATATACGTTGTATTGTAAGGAAAAGAACTGTTATGCTGTGTAGATTAATTAAATTATACCATACCACTGTTGAATTCTCGAATCTGATTGGTCAGAAAGTGTTGATTAATTTTCTATATCAGCACAGATGTTTTTTGTGTTATGAACTTCATGAGAGAAAAACAAGTGTCGAGCGAACATCTGTTTATCGTGGAAATTCCACATTAACTGTAACTGTAAAGGGTTAAAAAGCGCAGCATGTCATTCAGTAATAAATTAAAAATAGTAATCGATGACAAATTCCTGTGGTGTAATGGGAATAAAACACCCCAGGACGTGCTGTTATAGGAAAATAATCAACTTCAGGGTGGTAATAGTAATTCCGCTTTATCACACCACCCCGTAGTTGATTATTTTCCTAAAACAGCACACCCCCAAGTTGAAAAAACATGGTCATCAGAGCAATACAGTACATTGTAAGTAATCAGACCACTAGCTACAATTCCAATATGATTTACAAATTACAGTGATGTGTTTACAGGATGCTCTGGCGGAAACACAAAGGAAATCCCAGCAGAGAATTGAGGAGAGAGAGAAGGAGTTGCAGGACCTGAGGCGAGCCACTCAGTCGCTCACTGTGAGTCTGACCATCTGACCGGGTATCTTCTTAGTGATCTCTTTAATCATTATCTGGGTTTATCTGTAAGTCATTAAAGGTGCAGTTGGTCATTTTTAGAGCACTCCGTTGCCTGTAATAAAACTATATACGATTCGTGAGATGTTTTATCAAGGAAGACGAGCAGCTCCGTTCTACCTGCCATCACACCCGGATAAACAGATCCAATAAATCAGCTTTGTTTATTTTTCTTTAATTTCCATCACCTCCAGCTCTCAGCACAGGCAGCTCTGGAGGAGAGCGAGCGGATCTTCACGGAGCTGGTTTGCTCGATAGAGCGGCGGCGTACGGAGGTGATGGAGCTGATCCGCACTCAGGAGAGGGCGGCCACGAGCCAAGCTGAGGAGCTTCTCCGCCAGCTGGAGCAGGAGATCGCTGAGCTGAAGAAACGAGACGCTGAGTTAAGCCAGCTCGCTCAAACCGAGAACCAGATCTCCTTCCTGCAGGTAGAACTTCTGAGTCCTGCTTAATACGTGGTCTTGCATAGATCTGAAACCAAATGTGAATTTTGAACACTAACTAGTAAATAGCAGCCTGTTTTCCTCTTTCTTGGGGCATTTATTTCACAGTAGAGCAAGAACCCAGCCCAAACAGGAGCTAGTGGAACTTTATGGGGTCGTAGTTCATTTTTCACCAACTAGGAAATAGAAATAGACAAGGTGACATCTCTAGTTGCATTACCAATGTTTTTAATAATAGAAATGAATTATTTCCAATTCATCAGGATATCTTTATATTCACTCACAATTCGCACAATATTTGCAAAGATTAAGCAGTACCTGTGGAAAAACCGGAGAATTTTGGAATCAGTACAACTGTACTGAAGAATGAGATTTATTTATTCATCATTTATTAGATTATAAGCAAAATTATGATGTTATCTGTAAACAGGAAGAGACTATTTGCATTCTTTTGCATGTTATGCCTTGCCTTGCATATTTCAGGATACCTGCTATTCTTTCACTGCATCTCAGATTTCAGTATAACTCATCTACAGAACCGCCCTCTGCTTGATGTCCTTGTTTAGAACTACGGGTCGGTGTGTGTCCAGCCCGTGTGCATGGACGTCCCCAGCATCACAGTGGACCCTGGTTTTGGGTGTGTGATGAGCGCGGTGTCCGAGTTCCAAGCCCTGCTCGATGATGTGTGCCAAGGTGGATTTGTGAATATTTCAGAAAAAAGTAAGCAGAAAAGTAATCATGTAGCTTTGACACGTCAGTATGTAATGCAGCTTTAACGAGATTAATTAATAAAGCTTTATGTGTTCATCCCATATTAATGCTCCCTAGTGTAGTTTAGACAATTACAAGAGCGTGGCTTTGAAACAGAATGTTGTCAATCAGTCAGATACTTCCAGTGTCCAAATATGCTGCCTGTTGGATCACAGTACGACATACAATGGCTACATGGGGAGCATAACGGCTAAAACTGCTCATGTTGTAACATTTTTCCTCTTGTTTCCAGTCAGTGAAGTTACCATTATTCAGAATACCAAGCCAAAGGCTGATGCAGAGTCGAACACAGGTGAGAGTGCAAGAGATATCAGTTTCTCACTCAGTGATGCGACGGCATTATTAACCATATATCGCTGCAAATAATTTGGAGTGCTGAGCAGCTTTCAATTTCCAATATTTCCAGATTATCCTAAATCCGTGTTTGTATGCAGGTAGGCATGGAAAAAAACACACACACACACATTTTAATCAGTGCATTGATATGAATATTTACAATGTGGCTGCAATGTTGCATAAAAAATGATTTGTATCAGGAGATAATCGAGACTGAACCTATATGGTTGTCTCCTTATCGGTAAAGACCAGAATCACAGGCTCAGGTCTTTTTATTATTAAGATACTATTGTTTAGAAATGGTATCGTAAATTTACATTCGCGCTGTGTCCTGTGTGTGTTCATTTCTGCTTCAGATCATGTTGTTTTGAATCATTGGTTGCTTTAAATGGAGATTTCTCTCTAGGAATATAGAGCTGGCTTTTCTCTCGGAGAAATAAATACTCGCAGAGAAAAGACGGCTATGTACGCGGCTAATCACGGCAAGAATTAAAGCACGAGGCGGGTTTCGGGGAGGCGGGTTTCGGGGAGGCGGGTTTCAGGGAGGCGGGGTCAGGGAGTCGGAATCAGTGAATCACAACCTGAGAGTCATTAGAGACAGAATCAGAGAGTTGAAATCAGAAACAGCCTGTTGGAATCAGAGTCAGAATAAGACTAATAAGAATAATTTTAAGTGTAAAATGAATTTATCTTGGAAATGGAGTCAACAACATACACAATTCAGACAGTATTCATTAAGCACTATACAAACATTACATTTACATGATATACAGTAACTAACAGTGAACCTGTATGTACAACTGTCGTTTTATTAATGCATATCTTTCTTTTACAGATCTTCAGACACCTCCAGTCTTTCAAGGTTTTGTTGGCCAAAACACTTTTGGTGTTGCAGTGCCAACGTTTGGTGGTTTCACAATGTCATCTGGTGAGTGTGTGTGTTGAGATTTTTTTTTTTTTTTGGAGAATAAATGACACGTTTAGGAAGAGTGAATTCCCCCTGTGTCTCTTAGCTCTGTATAGTACCACAGGAGCTGTTAAAATAGATCCTCTGCCATGTCTGTATACTGGAGCCAGCATTCTGCTTGGAATGGTTTCGCTGTCCGTTTCTCTGAGCGCTTGCTTCTTTAACCTCTTTCTCCACCTGCTGTAGGCTGCAGAACGACTCCTCGACTGAGACTTCATCAGCGCAGAAGACGGCGGTAGCATCGCAACCAACCACACTAACACATTAATCAGTATTCAGCGTTTCAGTGTTATTGACAATTATATTATATATAATATGTTTAAAGTTTTTTCTTATTTAAAAAAAAACAAGTGATTAAAAAAAAGTAAGATAACAATGTACTATATACAAATATAAGTGTGTTACAGAGGCCAGATTTATGAGTGTTTTTATTTTTGAAAAATGGCAACAGGATGTGAACAAGCTTTAAGAGAGCCTGGACCTTTCTGTTTAAAAGGTTGATGTAAAATATTTATCTCCAGTAGAAATGTGACTGTATCTGCTGTGATTTGATTTGAATAATGTGCACAAGTTATTAACAATTATAATGCAGGAAAAGTAATAGCTTTGTGTTTTAATTAAGCCAAGTTTTATTCATGAAGCTTGTGGTAAGTGCTTTAATGTTTGCGAAATAATGTTTTACTTAAGTGTGTAGTGTGTTGTTTTTTTTTTTTGTTTTTTTTTTTAAATAATTACAATGCCAAATGCTCATTTTTCACAACATGGAAAATAAAGCGTTTCTGCAAATGGCTTTGTATTTTGTACAAAGGTTTGTTTGGACAAAGCTTCTTTTTACCATAGGGTCATTTATCATTTTATCATTTATTTATTAACTTCTACCTGTGCATTGTTGAATTCTTGATTCTGATTGGTCGGAAGGCGATGATTAATTTTCTTTGTACCACAGCACGGTTGAATGCTCAAATCAGAAAGCGTGCACTCCTTTCCTATAACAGCAGCTCTGACAGTAGTTCCGGCTGCAATATAAATGACGGCTTTATTTTAATGAGTTCTTTATAGTATGTTATAATTTCTATAGTAACACGTATACTGTATACAGGGACTTTTATATCAGACACTCCACATAATCTAAGGCTAATAAATGTAATTTTAAATATGTTGTTTATCCAAAAAAAAAAAAAAAACCAACTATAATCATTTCTGGAACATTCAGGGAAGGAGTCTCCAGTGTCAGTGTTTTGTAACAGTTAGTAATTTTTGAAGAGTCTCCGACAGCTTATAAAGTCCACGTAGACAGTCGGTAATGAAGTAATCATAGAGGATGTAGTAAAAATTAATGTAGTACACAAGGTTTCCAGAGAAACAGGATGTTTCAGAGGCTGTAGGAGGTGAAACATACATATATAAATATAGTATTAATGTATGTATATGTCTATAGTGAGTTTCAGGTAAACAGGATTTTATCTGTGGTAATTTGTAGATATTGTTAAGGTTAAAATAAACAATGGAGTATTCCTTTAAACACCAGTCTACTGACTTTAGTGTTTTCCTTAATTTATTTTTTACATTTTCCCTTTGTGTTGAATAAGGGTTGAGGGAAATGAACTGTACCATGTGTGAATGTTGAATGTTTGCTCTTCCCTGAACATTTTCCTATCAGTTGTATGTAAAGCAGCCTGTGCACCTGCCACTCTTCCATGCCTGTAGCACAGGGACGTGACCCTCCACTGTTCTGCTCTGGCCTCTGATTGGTTGCTGTGAGCTGTTTTGGGTGCAACCTGGATCGCCTTTCACCTGTGCGTGTGTTCCCACGCCCTGTGTGCGTGCGTGCGTGTGTGTGTGTGCGCGCACATAAAAGCCTCGCTCTTCTTCCCCCTTACCTGTCATTAAAAATGGCAGCTGCAGCTACTATCTCGGTGGATGAGGACCACTTCTGCTGCCCCGTGTGTTTGGAGGTGTTGAGGGATCCGGTGACTATTCCCTGTGGTCATAGTTACTGCATGGAGTGTATTAAAGGCTACTGGAGGAAAACTGAGCACAAGTCAGGTTACACCTGCCCTCAGTGCCGGAGAAGCTTCAACCCGAGACCTGCTCTGGCCAGGAACACGGTGCTGGCAGGTCTGGTGGAGAAGCTGAGGGAGAAGCTGAGGGACGCCGGGATCCAGGAGGCTCCTCATGATAAAATGATTGAAGTGGAGTGTGACGCGTGTCAGGGGAGAAAGCGCAGAGCTGTGAAATCATGTGTGAAGTGCTTGGCCTCCTATTGCGAGGCTCACCTCAAACAGCACAAGACACACAAACTAACAGACGTAACCAGACAACTGCACAAGAGAGTGTGTAATCGGCATGGCCGGCTGTTCGAGCTTTACTGCCGCACAGATCAACAGCTCATCTGCCCTCTTTGCGTGACGGACGGACACAGCGGACATCACACAGTGCCAGCTGTCGAGGAGAGGACTGAAAAGCAGGTGAGGTGAAATTGTGCACAGATTTGACACACTTCAGGAATTTTATATAATAATGTCCATATTTTCAAGTCACTTAATTTGCCACTTAGAGGCAGTTTCCCAGAAGCTTGCATTGCAAGTCAATGCACTTATGTGTGCTCTAGCATAACCGGCCATTTTATCTTCATGCATGAATGAAAAAGCAAACATTATTTGCTGAGGGAGGAGATTAAAGGGCGGAGGTGAAACGTCCCTTGCACTGATTCTGAGAAATCCATGAAGCATGAGCTTACATAACAAGCAGACTAACAACAACCGTTTGTGTGTGTTATAAAAATGAAAGCAATTTAATGCTCGTCAAATTTAGACTAGTTAAATACAGCACTAAATGTTAAAAAAAGAGAAAAGAAATGACAAGAAAATGATAAGAAAGTAAGATTTCAGCCTTTCAGTTTGCCTGCTGTGTGACCTGTCTGTGACATTGCACAGTAATGATTAACTACACAAATACTGTCTCGGCGTCCAAACAGAATTAGCAATACTGATTTTATTGACTGAGTGCAAACGTTTGGCATGCTTTGGATTCAAGATTTGAGGGGTTTTTTTTTTTTTTATTAGCTATACACACACGAGAGTTTTTCATTCTTACTCATTACCTGTGAGTAATTATAGCCCTTCAAATCATTTTCCCTTTGTGGTTTTTGACTCTGCACACAGTGTTATCTAAAAACAGATTTAAAAAATGGAGTTGAAAATACCTTCTATATTTACCTAAATATCACATACATTTCACTTGTAATCTTAAGTCTTTCCGCATGTGATTATATTAGTAATATGTGATCTGTGACATGAACTCAAGTAAACACGTGATGTCATGTGACCAATATGGGATCACATGTGAAAATGAATTATTCATGTGGTAAAATCTGAGTAAATGAATCATGTGAATGTCAATTTTCAAATATGAAAATAAATAAATCATGTATACAAATCACATCAGAAAATGAATCATGTTAAAATCCTGTGTGAAAATACATTACGTGTACAAATGATGTGAAAATAAATCATACACATGATTCATGTATTTTCACGTGATTCACACATGATTTAATTCGTTTGTATGAATCACATAATGAATCATGTGTAAAAATCACATGTGGAAATAAATTAATCGTGTATACATAACGTGACAAACAAATCATGTGTAGGAATAACGTGAAAACAAGTGAATCGTGTAAAAATCACTTTTGGAAATAAATGAATCGTGCACGAATAACGTGAAAATGAATGAATCGTGTAAGAATCTCATTTGGAGATAAATGAATCATGTATGAATCATGCGAAATTAAATAAAATCACGTGAAAGAATCACATGCGAAAATAAGTTAATGAATCGTGTTCAAGAATTACTTGGGGGGAAAAACGAATAGTAAAAATCACATGAAAATAAAAATACATTTTAAAAAATTATAAACATGAACACTAGCCTTGTAACTCCAGTGCAAACATGACGAAGCGAAGTTTAGACACCAAACATGTCTTAGTTGAATGACTACATGTAAAATATAAATTAATTATTTTTATGACGTGTCTGATATCTTAATGAATGCCTTATTGATGTTACTCCAAAAACAGAGGCAGTTAGAAGAGGCCTTGAGAAGATCGAAACAAAGGAGCAAGGAGAAAGAGAAGGAGCTTAGGAATATCATGAAATACCTCAAGGTAAGCAGAGTGCAATAACATAACCTGTTCTTATAACATAACCTAACCTGTTCTTAATAAATGATGAAAAATAAAACTATTTCTGTTGAATTGCAGTTTATTGTTTTGCAGTAAATAAGTAATGAAAAACACGTGGGGCATTATGTTACCGGAACATTCTCAGCTTCAGTGTTGTAACAGTTCACTCAGCGTTTTTTCACTTCCTGAAGTGTTTTATTCCTCTTATACCACAGCAATTTGCCTACACTTAAATTTTCTTGTTTAAATAATGACGTCATACTTTTTATTCATTTATAGTTACATTTACTGTTATGGAAAGGCCACAAAACAAGTTAACTCCTGTTAACACTTACATTATAGCAGCTCTAAACAGCTGTTCCCTCACCAGCCTCTCGAAGTTAAGACAAAAAAAAAACGCAGCTTGTCATGTTACCGAGAATCCAGAAAGCGCCAACTGCTCTGCCCTGAAGACTTTCCCATGGTGGAAAACGTCCTAAAACTGGAGACTCCTTCTGTAAACGTTAAATAAACATCCCCTTACAGAAAACATCACCATATAAGCACTTGTTATTGAACAAAGAAAAAACACATACAACACATTTCTAATCTGTTTATTATTAGGCTTAGATTATGTGAAGTGTCCCCCATACAAGCCAGATCTGAGAATGGTGGAATTTAGACATTTACTTTGTACCCTGTCAAGAGGAGTGTGTTCCCTGGCAGAAATAACTGGTGGACATTTCTAGAAGTAAGATTTCACATCTAGCAACATACTGTAATTCAAAAATCCCAAAAGTTAATCCTGTCCAGTAGGTGCTTTGGAAATTCCTCTTTCATCATTTAGCTCAAGTTATCCAGATAACTACAAGATCCTGACTCAACGAAAAGGAGCGTTACTGACTCTTTCCCTCCTCAGCGCTCAGCACAGGCCGTGGAGGAAGACAGTGAGAAAATCTGCACCAAGCTGCTGCGCTCCATCGAGAGGAAACACAGTGAGGTTAAGGAGCTGCTCAGAGCTGAAGAGAGAGCCGCACTGGCCCAAGCTGAGGGACTGCTCGAGCAGCTGGACCAACAAACTGAAGATACCAGGAGGAAAGAAGCCGAGCTGGAGCTGCTCTCACACACTGACGATCATATCCACTTCCTATTGGTAAACTTTCTATTGTCTTAAAGAGTGGCTCGACTGGCCTGGTTTAGTTCCACGTAAGCATGTCCCTGGAGAGGAAATGATATCCGGATGTGCAAAGAACAAATGGCAGATCTGAATTTAAAATTACGAATCTGAAATTTTAACCCTTGATTTGAAATGGGAAGTGAAGATTTATAGTCGAATTACACATCATTGGAATGTATTCCATGGCTTGAATTTGTTGTGCAAGGTTTCACGTTCAATTTGAAAATAATCCAGGTTCAAATTCTACTTTTGGTGGCACAAAAAGTGGCAGTAACAGAGGATGACATGAGGCCTCAAAAAATCAGCAGGTGCTGAAACCAGGTGCTGCAATTTAAAGAATATTTTAATCGCCCAAAGTGTATTTCTTCATATTTTGATCCAATTTTTCAATTTTATCTTTTATGAAAACAGAATAAGGTTCCAGAGTACACACAGCATTTAGAATAGTCTGCTTGAACTTCCAGGTCATCTCTGTCCACTCTGAAATGTACTGCAACATTTTTTTTTTCACATTTGCATTCATGAATATTTGATTTCTAGATTTTGTGTTGTGAAACAATTGAAAATGTCAATATAGTATTTTATATATATATAAATTTTATGAAACAAATTCCATTAGTGTGCGCCAAAGTAAAATAAAAAGCTCAGAAAACATTTTTAAAAAATTCATTTTTTGAAAAACAAAATAAAAGAAAAACAAATGAACAATAATAAAAAAAAAACACACACAATCCATTTCGAATCGAGTTCTTCAAATTCAAATATAAATTTTCAGAACACTGCTTCACTGGCTGAAATGCAGATTGAATCAGATGTAATTCAACTACAAAACCCCACTTAGAAATTCAAATAATGGCATGAAAATTTAGCTTTGTAAATTTTAAATTCAGATTTTTGTAGCATGTTTCTCATTCCAGGTCTGCCCTTTCTCTCTGTTCTTTGTCTTCTTGTTCTTTGAGATTTTTGCATTTCCGAAGTCCCTGGATGTCGTGTTTTGAAAATTTGTATCTGAATTTGAAATTTATTGTACCACCAAAAATTTAATTAAAATTTTCTCCAGCTGATTATTATAGAGCTGAATTTGAAACCTTGCACACAAATTCAAGCCATGGGATACAATTTCAATCTTTCAACTACAAAACTTCATGTACAAATTCAAACATAAAAATTCCTATTTGTAAAATTTCAAATTCGGATTGTAGTGGCACTTTTCTCATTGCATAAGCAGAGAGGTGATGTGTGGTATTCATCTGATTCCTAATTTCATATTCTCCTCATGCTTTTTTTCGTCTGTTTGCGTTCAGAAATGCAAGCCCCTTTTCGTTCCTGCTGATCCTGATGAGCTGCCTGGTGTTGACGTCCATCCATACTTCTCACTGATGGTCCTGAGAAGAGCCATCACAGAGCTGAGAGAGCGAGTAAACGATGTGTGCGACAGGGAGTTAGCCAGGATCTCGGATTTAAGTGAGTTCAGCATCAATATCAAGCAAACTAAGAACTTAACTTCTAAAACTTAAATTGTCAACTCCACTTGACTGATCACTTTTATGGATGGCTGAGGGTGCCAAACACTCCATGGTGCGCTGTTATAGGAAAGTCATCAACGATAGGCTGGTGTGATGCTGAACTTGTCCTGTACTCTCCTGTGTGCTTCCAGTTAAAGATGAGCAGAACCTGTCAGCTGAAAGCACTTCCCCTGTCCCTGTATGTCCTGAAATAGGTACTGAACCCTAACACACACCTTGAAACCTGATCCACAACATCTTTAACCACAACATCACACTAGGGCAGTGTCTTATACGAGCTGATCATTCTTATTAATGGTTTTCAGTTTCTCCTGTGAAAAGTGTGGACCAAACACAAAGCGAGCCAAAGACCAGAGCCGACTTTTTACAGTGTAAGCATATTTTTCTCAGAGACCTGCTAATTACAACCTTTGATCCAATGGGCTGAGAAATATTTGCTGTCTGATATCTGCTACTGTAGTTTTGCATTAGAGCTATGATGCTAATGTAGCTAATGAGTCCGTCTCATCCAAATTCTTTTTCTGTAAATAATTACATCAATCCGTTTATAGTTTCTGAGTAATGTGAAATATGATTTAATGTAATCTATAAAAGTGTTAACTATAAAAATGTATAAAACTATATATTACCATATAGTACATAGCTATATGCTGTAATGTTATGGTTGCCACCATCTTGGACAACCAACCAGCAGATTATTATTTTTTTTTTTTTGTACCAGAAAGATTGAAGTGTTCAGAGTGATGTGATAGCTCCACTTTAAACATAAATATGTAAATATTATTTATGTTATGTCCATTTATTTTTGGATTTTTCCCAGATTTTCTCCCTAATTTATTGGCTAATTCCCACTCACCAGACAGCTCTCCCTTATCACACGACAGCTACGAAGGCTAACAAGTGCTTCTTCCAAGGCAGATGAAGTAAGCTAACTGCGTCTTTTCAAACTGCTGCTCATGCAACATCAGGGGGTGGCATAACACACTCGGAGGAAAGTACAATCCGCCCACTTCTACATATATGAGCTCACCCAGTTGGTGCAACAGAAAAGTGCTCACGATACCTTCGGGAGATCAGGAGTTCAAATCTCAATGACGCCACAGCTATCTGTGGCAAAGAGTCCAAGAGAGCAAAGTCGGCTATGCTCTGTTTAGGTGGGAGGGATGGTATACTCTCTACTAGCCACTAGAGGGCATCTGTGAGTTTATATATCTGGAAGAGGGTAGATAGTGCTTTCCTCCAAGTGTGTTACCTGTGCCCTGTGACACAGCATGAGCAGCAGTTCAAAAAGATGCTTCACATTTCCCAGAGAAAGTATGTTAGCCTTTACCCTCCCCAGCTGTCGTATGATAGGGGGAACTGGCGGGTAGGTGGGAAGTGGCCAAGAGCAAATTAGGGAGAAAATGAGAGAAAAGAAAGAAAATATCACAAATGAATAGCAACTGAAATAACTGCAGGAGCACATTGGATTAGTCAGAACTCCTTCAGGAGCAAGTAGGAGAGGGTCTTAAAAAAAAAAGACCTGTGCATGTATTGTTTACAGTAAACTGTCTTACCTCATGACTTCACCTGCACAAATCTTCCTTTCCTGTCACCAATAAACAGCCATATTGTTATTTCCTTCATCTACAGTCTGTTGTGAGGTGACATTGGACCCAAACACTGCCAACTCCTACCTCTGCCTTTCAGAGGGGAACCGGAAGGTCAGCACCTGCTACGAGTCCCAGTACTATCCGGAACATCTGGAGAGATTCAGTGGCTGGGCTCAGGTGCTGGCCAGGGAGACCGTCTCCACGCGCTGTTACTGGGAGGTGGAGTGGAGCGGCAGTGGTGGGATCGGTATCGGAGTTTCTTATAAAGGGATTATCAGGCATGGTGGGAGCACCGACGGAAAACTGAGCTGCAATTCCAAAACATGGAGTTTGAACATTTCTGATGGCCATTGTACATTTCAGCACAATAAAACCAAGCTGGAGATCCCATCTCCTATTTCAGCCAGGATAGGAGTGTATGTAGACCACAAGGCAGGGATTCTAGCCTTCTATTGCATCTCTCCGAGAAGGGACACTATGACCTTATTGCACAGGATACAGACGACGTTCTCCCAGCCTCTGTACCCCGGATTTTGGCTTGGCCTTGGTTCCACACTCAAATTGTGCTCCATCCTTAACTTCTCAGCTTAGGGAAGGGGGAATCCACAAAGCATCTTATGCTAGCAAGTGGACTTGTGGTACCTTTACTGTTTAAAACCAAATCTGTGTTCAGATTTACATAGGAGACTGGTCTTGACAGGTCATATTCTTGAACTGACCCACAGGCTAGAAAACCAAGAAGTGAATAAAAGTATTATTTGAAGGTAATCAGTAAGCTTAGGCAGCTAACTGATGTTAACATGACAGCTGTTTAAACTTGGCAACTTGCATGAATTTTGCAAGACCTGACAGCATGTTTACTACGTAGCCATAATCAAGGCCATCCTAGATGAAATCCGATTGGTGAAAATTGATGACAGATATTAGGTGCAATAAATTTTGACCTGATTGGTCATTGTGAGGTCAAACATCAGATTTTGGTCCAAATCTAAATTGAAAACCTTAGATTCAATGTGATTGTTGTTCTTCACATGGCCATAAAAAGGAAATCTATATATAATATATGAGGGAGAAAAGCCTCAGATTTGGGCGAGGCATGAAACTGTAAAAAAAAAAAAAAAAAAAAAAAAATATCGGAATCCAATGATAAACAATGAGAAACATCTTTAAACTTTGATGACATTTTGCCACTCGTTCAATGAGCTTCATCAGTTGTATTAAGATCTGACACCATGTTTACCACATAGCCTTGACCAAGGCCGTTGTAGATCAATTCCCTTTGGCGCAAACTGATGACAAAGATTAGATGCAAATGAATGGACATGAAAGTCAATACTTTTGACCTGATCATTCATCTTGAGGTTGCATTGCCATGTATCAGATTTCAGCAACAGCTGTGGTGCAAATCAGAACTGATTTTCTTTCACACAGTCATAAAAAAGGAAATCTGTATCACATTTGTGGGGGAAAAAACCTCAGATTTCGGTGATGTGTGAAATCATAATAAATATCTAACTAATCTAAACAGGCTAATCTCTTTAAGATTAAACGTCTTTTAGTCCTGAAGATGTTTTTCCACGCCAGAGGTGCCAACATTGCTAAGAGGAAAATCACAGCAGACAGAGAGTAAAACCAGAATTTTACCACAAAAACCTTGGTGTTTTTCGGTGGACAGGACGGCTTCATGGTGTTAACACTTTTATTACTGAAATGAAAGGAAATCAAACAAATCCAACAACTTGTCTGCCAAAGAACGACTGTAAAATAACTCGATACATTAAAAATTAGAAAGACCTCATATGATACATAACAAAAGACAATATTAAATGCAAAATACTCACCATTTGTTTTCCATTGGCTCGTGCATTCACAGTTTAGAGGTCACCTAGATCAACCAAATAGACTTCATGTGTAAACTATAATGAACTTTTGTGGTTACACAATTTCACTTTTTGACCATATAGTATACAGTTATAAAGGGAATTATTTATAATCGCACTATCTGGTGTCACCTGGATGAGGACGGGTTCCCTTTTGAATCTGGTTCCTCTCAAGGTGTCTTCCTCATATTGTCTAAGGAAGGTTTTCCTTGCCACCGTTGCCTCTGGCTTAAATTCATAAATTTAAAACGTACATCCTGAATTTATGTATTTCTGTAAAGCTGCTTTGTGACAATATCCATTGTTAAAAGTATTGTTAAAAGATAAAACTGAATTGAATAGATAAAGTCAGTGCAGTATGAAGGTAACTGTAAATGCACCTTTCACGTATTGTCGTAGCAAGGGGTCAAAAAATCATAAATGCTACGGCTGAACTGTAAATATTGGCACCTCTGCTGCTCATTCGATGAGCTTCACTGATTCAAAATCTGGTGAAATTCACATCATTCCATTATATCTGATAGCGAAATATCCTCAAAATACTACAACTCAAACTACTGTGACTTACTATTACCAAAAGACAAGTTCAAATAACCTGCATGACTGAAAACCTTCATGTACACACATCTGTCAGAATATGTGACATTAATAAAAAAAATATGCAACACTCTGGCTCAGTTCGTAAGGCTTTGTAACTGTTTATTGGTAACTGTGCAACAGAAAAGCAGCAGGCAGCCCTTTGAAATGAGGTGATGAGTTGATTGTCGAGCAAATGCTCAGATCTTATTGAAAGCAGCAACGTCAACACTCTGGACCTGCACACAAAATGGAAAAATACACCGAAAAATGAATGGTTGATTGAACAAAACGGTTCTCATCCGTCACTTGTGCTATGTGCTGTATTACGTTAATGTTTTGGGATAAACTCAGCACTCACGTAGTCCTCGAATTTGGTGATTTCCTCCTCGAGTATGTCGACTCCGACTTTGTCGTCCTCGACCACGCAGTTGATCTGCAGCTTCTTGATGCCGTAACCGACGGGCACCAGTTTGGAGGCACCCCAGAGCAAACCGTCCATCTGCACTGAGCGCACACACTCCTCCAGCTTGGCCATGTCTGTCTCGTCATCCCACTGAGAGAGAGAGAGAGAGAGAGAATGTAAAATATTTTAATAAATAATACAAATAAATTATAATAACAATAAATAATTATTAAAGCAATAATAATACATTTATTTGTATGACTAATACAAAATAAACACATAAATGCATTATTTTAATACATATTAAAATTACTGTTATTATTTATTACATTAGTCTAATAATAATAAAATAATATAATAAAATAAATAAAATACATTTTAATAATAAAATATAAACAAATATTAAATGATGCATTTATTTGTCTGAGAGGAATGAAAGGAGGAAGGGATTCAATAAAAATTAAACAAATAAATAAATTTATTTTAATAATAATAATACTATTAAACAACTATTAAAATAATATTAATGCATTTATTTGTATGAGAAGAGAGGAGCTAAAAAACAAGGGATTTGATAAAACTAATTTATATAAATAGATACAACTATTAATAATTTTATAATTAATCATATTTAAATTACTTTAACAGTAATAAATAATTATTAAAATAATTGTAATTTAATAATCACGCATTCATTTGTACGAGACTTCTCTGAAGCAGTAACAGTGAGTGCGTACAGGTTTGACGTCGAGTATGATGGAGGACTTGGCGATGAGGGCGGGTTTTTTCGCCTTCTTCGCTGCGTACTCCTGCACCCTCTGTGCTTTGATGCGCTCTGCCTCTTCGTCTTCCTCGTCACTGCCAAACAGGTCGATGTCGTCGTCGTCGTCCTCTTCCTCTTCTTTTACCACCACTTTGGGTTTCGGAGCTGGAGCAGCCTAAAGTTGGAGAAGATAATTCAGCGTGAATGATTCTGTTGATCGTGACTGGATAGCGCTAGACGTCTGTGACAGAAATGAGATCTGACTGCAATGCATACAGAAAGCAGATGAGAAAAGTGGATATAAAAACAGAAACAGTAACAGGATCAGTAAGTTCAGCAGCTTTACTGCAATGGTTCCTTTTCCCTAACACTCCTTTCTGGACCTGCAGTAGTTTCAGTATACATTACTAACCCACTGCAGGATGTGGACCACGTGCATGCGTCGTGAGCGTACGTGCCGTTTTTCCTCACCTGTGGAGCGGCCGCTGCTTTGGGAGCTGGACACTGAGTCTTCTCCAGCACAGATAATCTGCTCTCTAGTTTGGACAGCATGGCCCTCAGGTCATCCACCACTGACCAAAACATAGCACACACAACACAACACAACACTTAGGTAAAGTGTTCACTAAACCATACAGAGCTGCGCATTATAGGCTTGTGAGATGTGTGTAATATGCGGTCAGTGCTTTGGTATAAACAAAGTCATAATGTTAACGTGAACGCCGTGATTCATCCGAGCTGCTAAAGAAACTTACTGGGAATTTTTTTCCACACTAATGGATTCTTCTGTTTTATTGCTCCGAGGAAACCGTTTGAGGTGCTAAAAAGAACCCTACAAGAACGTTTCCCTTTCAGAAATGTTTCCAAGCAGATCGGTTTCTTTTGTAGGCTGTGAGTGCAGATACGGTTTCAGCACACATGAATGCTTTTTGTCTTACTATACTTGTGAGGACCTTCCACTGGCATGATTAAATTTAACCCTAACCTCAGCCTCAGTAACCAAAAGGAAACTTTTGTTTTTGTTTTAAATAAAGCTGCAGGTTTTGTAAAAAAAAAAAAAAAAAATGCATATTTTTGTGCATCATTGTGTGCCACTGTCAGCTTTTCCAGTTCTTGTGGAGACATTTGGTGCTCACCATGATATAAAACACACACACACACACACACACACACACACACACACACACACACACACACACACACACACACACACACACACACAGACCTTTGTGGAGGTTCTTGTTGTCCAGCTCCAGGCTCTTTACGCGCGAGACCAACTCGCTCTGATCTTCTGATTTGCTGGCATTCTGACTCTAGAGGCAAGAACAAAACAAGAGACGATTAGAGGCTCTAACTGCCAGGAGGAACAAAACAAGAGTGCAAAATTTTCCTGACACACTGCATTAATGCCAAGCTCTGAGTGTGTGCACTGGAATACACACCATGCAAGTGGGCAAATTAAAACAGCATTCCAAGTGGAGCACAAGGCAGTGCCAAAACCTCTTCTGCTTCTTCTCGATATGTGTGGTTTACTTTCAGTTCGCTTTTACATATGTACTTGTTTTTCCATTTTCCGTTCGCTCAACTCCAAATGACCTGAACATCATGTCTGTGACAGAAATAGCGATGGGAAGTGTGAGAAACGGAGGCGAGCACGTAACGTCGCTTTCGGAACATTCGCCCGAGGTTGGAGTTGACGCCTTCCTTGGCAGAGCAGTGAAAGAAAAGTAGAGGGTGTAGAATAACATCGGCAGCTGGCTCATTTCCATACACTCTGCCTGGATCACTATTATTTACTTACTGCACAGGAGGAATGAGATCCCTTCACAGTAAATACAGAACGCAGATTAGATCACAGAACACCATACAAGAGCGAAGTGGGATCATTCGGTACCCAGACACAGATTTTACGTGAGGAATAAAACACATCAGGATGTGCTGTTATAGGAAAATAATCAATGATGAATGTGTGGTGTGATACTTTCCAATAACAGTGCATCCGGTTTATTTTACTGATTTAATTCTCTTAAACCACGGCAATTTGCCTACCATAAAAATTGTGCATTCATTACAGAATGGCATTTATGTTTATCCATTTATAGTTACGTTGTGGAACATTCATGAAACAAGTTAGGTCCTGTTCTAACGTTATAGCAGCTATAAACGCTTTTGTCCCCCTCTCGAAGTTAATAATATAAAAAAAACTCCTGTCCTGAAAACTATCCTGTGTCGGAAATTTTACAATTACTGCTTTACCTCAGGCTATTATAAAGCACTGAAACTGGAGACTCCTTCCAAAAGCACTAAACAAACATGTCCTGGTGAAGAAAATGTCACCATATTGTAATTAATTATTTATAATATTCATAAAAATTCATTTTTACAACAGCAAGAACACTGCTGATCTTTGTCTTCTTGGTATTGAGAAACGTGTGCAAACGTATAACAAACGTCCTTGATGTATAACAATGTACTTCCACGGAGTCTGAAAAGCTAAGTCTCTAAACGCAGCATGCATGTGTAGCCTTATTCAGTGAGCAGCACACATGCACATCACACACACACACACACACACACGGTGAAGCAGGAACAGTGTGTATTCTGCTCCTGCGTCTGTCCCCGCAGTGCTGTGGCACTTACAGACTTGCGCTCGCGAGGCTTTTGGGGACGGGAGTGTGCTTTACCCGACTGCAGCGCTGCCTTCACCTGCCCACAAAAAACCCCGGGGCAGGAAACACAACAAGAAGGGGGTGGGGGGTGGGGGGGGGATTGGGGGAACCACACATGAGGTTATATAGTGTGCTCTCAACAGTACAGGAAGAGAGAGAGAAAGTATTTTACATATAAAGATAGACAAACATCATCATGTTTTTATGGTAATGAGCAACCTAACTATTTAGAAAACAAAGAAGACTATATTTATAATCTGTTCATCTTCCATTCAATCGATATTCATTTTGGAAAAAGAAATAAAAGAAAATCAAACAACCAAAAACTTTTACCGTGGCTATGAAGATTTCAGTGGACAGACTAGACTCTGAATATGATGTTATATATAATGTATATTAATACAGAAATTTTGAAGTCTACATCTATATTTTGATGGCTCATCTGTTATGACCCAGAAGTTCAGGTGGTCTTTGGCAGAATTTCCCCACAGTTCTAGCACTAGAGTTAGTCGCTCTGGATAAGGGCGTCTGCCGAATGCCATAAATGTAATGTAAATGTAATGAATGCAAGCTTTGCTATGTATATCCTTTTCAAAGGTGTCAGGAGGGTCATTTTAAAGGAAGATGACAAGAAAATAAGCTGAATTTTTGAGACAGTCCTCATTGCAGAATCAAAAGTCCAGGGGGTGGAGCTGGATCTGATCCAACACCTCCTAATCACTAACCCCTAACCCATACAACACTGTACAACACTGTACAACACAGTACAACACATTAAACACATTAAACACAGTTAACCCGCCTGAAACACACTAAACCCCCTGGACTTTTTGCTCGACTCCATCCAGGTAGAAAGAGCTGGATCAGGTCCCACTCCACCCTGTGGACTTTTCGTCCTGCAGCAGGAGGTACATGAAATTTTCCAGGTGTTGATGTGTACTTTGATATTTAATATGAATTGCGTTATGTCAGCCTTGCTATTTTTTAATAAATCGGCAAAATCAGAAAAAAAGGCGTTTTCTGTTTTCATTGAAAACAGGTCATGACTGATAAATAAAATATAAATCTAAAATGTAGTATTTTGGCTAACATTCTAAAACAACCTTTTACAGAGTCTAGATTGTCCGCTAAAATACAAAACATTTTTTTTTAAATTCATAGGTCAAGGTGATACAGTCACAGAAAGTGTAAACTAAGAAACTGTGAAATTGTTCATTTTCCGTTTTTTTTTTTCTACTTCAAGGTGTATATGAATTGAACAGAAGACACGCAGGTTATTTATTTATTCAAACAGCTTTCGCTGGACTATTTTTTAAATAAATGTTATCAGTACATGTTTACTAGGACTACACAATATAACGTATGTTAATAGTTCTAGCCTTTGACTACAGATCAGGCTTTAGTGTGGCTTTTTGGAACCTCAATATGTGGCAATATATTTGAAACTGTATAACATCATAATTTGCACAGAAAGAATGTGTAAATGTTTGTTCATCTGCATACATGGAAAATTATCATTAATGAACACAAAAAAAAAACCCGCACAGGCTGCAAGGTGCAAAAAACAAAAACAAACAAAAAAAACCAACTCCCTGACGCTGTCACCACCAACACACATGAAGTACTGGGCATAACATTAACATCAGTGTAGTCTGCTGGATTAGCTGATGGCATTTACACTGTGAGAAGGTAAAACAATTTCATAGAAAATAAGAAAGATATGTTTAAGGAAAAGTGGACATTTAAAAACTGACATAAGCAAAGTGAGGAAGTGAAGTCTGCAGCAGCTACAGACTGAGCAAAGACAAACTAGCTCAGCTTGGTGACAGGTGCCAAAACTTAGAAGCCAGCACACATCCGGGAATGAGAACACAAGCAGTAAGGACTTAAAGCTTTGCTGATTTAGGTTTATGGAAGATAATTAGAAAATTAGTAAATGAATGATAAACACATAACTGAAAGGCTCTCCTTAATTTATACACAATTACATAAAGCCTATAAGATAATAATTTTATATGAGATTAAAAACTAAGCATGTCCTAGGTACAGCCAACAATCCAGAAGAACTCAACCAACTATTCGATATGAATCCATACACTGATCAGCCATAACATTAAAACCACCTGTCTAATACCGTGTAGGTCCCCCTTGTGCTCAAACACATCGAGGCCTGGACTGCACAAGACCTCTGAAGGTGTGCTGTGGCATCTGGCACCAAGACATCAGCAGCAGATCCTTTAAGTCCTGTAAGTTTGGACATGGATTGGACTTGTTTGTCCAGCACATCCCACAGATGTTTGGTCGGATTGGGATCTGGGGAATTTGGAGGCCATGTCAACACCTTGAACTCTTTATCATGCTCCTCAAACCATTCCTGAACAGTTTTTGCAGTGTGGCAGGGCACATTATCCTGCTGAAAGAGGCCACTGCCGTTAGGGAATACCGTTGCCATGAAGGGGTGTGCTTGGTCTGCAACAATGTTTAGGTAGGTGGGACGTGTCAAAGTAACATCCACATGAATGCCAGGACCCAAGGCTTTCCATCAGAACATTGTCCAGAGCATCACACTGCGTCCGCCGGCTTGCCTTCTTCCCATAGTTCATCCTGGTGCCATCGCGGACACGCACCCGGCCATCCACATGATTTAAAAAAAAAAAAAATACGTGATTGATCAGACCAGGCCACCTTCTTGCATTGCTCCATGGTCCAGTTCTGATGCTCACCTGCCCACTGAAGGTGCTTTCGATGGTGGACAGGAGTCAGCATGGGCACTCTGACCGGTCTGCAGCTACGCAGCCCCATACACAGGAAGATGTGATGCACTGTGTGTTCCGACACCTTTCTATCATAGCCAGCTTTAACTTTTCAGCAAATTGTGCTACAGTAGCTCTTCCGTGGGATTTGACCAGACGGGCTAGCGTTTGCTCTCCACGAGCATCAGTGAGCCATGACCCTGTCACCGGTTCACCGGCTGTCCTTCCTTTGACCACTTTTGGTAGGTACTAACCACTGCATACCGGGAACACCCCACAAGACCTGCTGTTTTGGAGATGCTCTGACCCTGTCTTCAAAGCCACTCAGATCCTTACGCTTGCCCATTTTTCCTGCTTCCAACACATCAACTTCAAGAACTGACTGTTTACTTGCTGCCTAATATATCCCACCCCTTCACAGGTGACATTGTAACGAGATAATCAATGTTATTCACGTCAGTGGTTTTAATGTTATGGCTTATCGGTGCATGCTAATGGGATATTGTGGTGTGTTTGGTATTTCATCATCAGCACATGCCTAAGTAGGATTTCAGACTCGGTATAAGCAGAACTCAAAATAACAGATATCTGAATCTGAAGGGGGGCTTACTCACTCCGGCTAGGGACTGCTGGATAGCCTGGCGGGCTTTAACCATGTCCTGCAGGAAGCCATTAGCGTCTGTCTCCTGAAAGCGTACAGCCGGGTAGAGAAGGCCGAGTCAAAGAAGCAAGCGAGGGGCAGACAGGAGAAAGGGCAAGCAGGTAAAGTCCGTACAAAGCAGCCATGCAATGTGTTAGGGGATTAAAGAGCTTCGAAAGAAGACACCGCGCTTCCTTCTTTGGCCACAGACAGACAAATAACAGCTGAACAAACAGTCTGATACTCGTAATATTGCTTATTGTGTGATCTCAGAATTCATAAAGTCCTTATCAGGCAGGATTTACATAAGGGTCTGTTCTGAATAATATCAATGAGGACGAGGCCACAGAGAAAAGCTGGACTAATTTCCGCTGTTCAGTTTTGTATAATAAGGTACCTGAGGAGCCGAAGGTATGCCGTTTACTCCCTCGTAGAAGCGTCGCTCTGCCTCGTCATATTTGGATTTGTCGAACCAGATCTTCTCCTGGGCCAGGCACTGGAGTCCACTCATGATGCTGCTGCGATAATAGAGGACAGAAAACATAGTGAGCATGGTAACTAGGTTAAAAATAAAGACAGAAACCATATAAACAAGTCTTTAACTTGCACTATGACACACTATGACTTGAAATGCTGAATCTGCATCCGAGCGGATTGATATTTTTATAATCTGACCAACCGACGAATTTTATGCTGTCAATACTTTACTTAACCAGTCACGTGAACACTAAGGATACTTGACGGCCCACAAGTGAGAGCGAAACTGGTCAGGACAACCAAATGCACAAATTCTTTTTTGCTTCATCAAATACATTTTACACTGAAGTCTCAACAAAACATGAATGCTTTCAAAAATGGAGCTAAAATATTCAATTATTGTGCAGTCTAGGCTATATTTTCAATTCACTTGAAGCACATGCTGTGTGTGTGTGTGTGTGTGTGTGTGTGTGTGTGTGTGTGTGTGTGTGTGTGTGTGTGTTTTGGGGGCTGGGGGGATTAGGGTGGAGGGTGAAGCTTCATTTCTGTGCTTTTGGTGATGTATACCATCGCATACAATGAAATAATATTTACAAGTCTATTACAAGTACAACTATATACGCTTAATACGCATTACTAGTAGAGTATGCCACTGTCTCACACCTATTAACCAAAGACTCCAACCACAATATATTAAAAGTTATATTAAAAGATAAATTAAAAGGTAGTAAATAAGACCTCTATCCATCTGGCAATTTTCTGTCAAGCTGTGGAAAAGACTAGTCACAAATCCACATCTATAGCCGCAAACAAGACAAATTGTGTTAAAGCAGGCCACCATGATGTTAATGAGGTGCTAGGTTACTGTATAAGATCAGTATCTTGTATATGTCAGTACCCAGATGTCGGATATTTGTATTGTGTACAGCAGAGGTATTCAAACTAATAATTGCAGGGGGTACTGGTAATGAGTTAGATGGAAAATAATCGCATCAGAGCTGCCAACTTTACGCATTTTGCGATTTTGCGTAGGAGCTCCAAATTTTAACATTGGAGTACTACAAAATACATCGGAAGGGTTCCCCGGCCCATTCTCCTTTTCACACTAAATGTTTTAGCTTTCAGTGCTTGAAAGAAAGCCTCCTATTTTAACAAGACTAAAAAATTGGACTGAAAAATTATTAAATAGACTTACAAAGAAGTGTTAACTCTAACACTGTAGAAACAATGGTAATGCTACAATTAAAATGCTAAAATGTTAAAAATAAAGATCATTAAAAATGTTGTTTGTTTATTTTGGTTGCCTGAGCTGGGTGAGAATGACCCAAGCTCAAGAGGAAAGTTCAAGTTCAACTGGGAAGTGGGCCTCACGGGGCAAAAGTTTGAATACATCTGGTATAGAGAAAAGTGAAAAGTAGGATTGAGACATCCCTAAAACGACAATCTATCAATATCATGATACATGATACAATAACATCACAATATGCTTTACTAAGAATCATCATTACCACCAGGCACCAGTGGTTATGTTGTTACTCACTGGAAAAACTAACTGACCCCTCCATTTCTTTGTAAAATACTTTCATTTTTGGACCAAAATCTCTGAACCAATAGTAGCCCTTGTTGGCGATTTGTTAGCAAAATGTGGGTGAAATGATGTACATAAGTGTTGTGATATGATGTTTTTGGCCATATCACCCAGCCCTAATTGGGACAACTCTAAAGAAGTCTGGCGATGATGCTGTCTGGGGAAATCAGCACAGGTTCTACAAGGGCTTCTTCCAAAAAAAGGTTCCAAGTAGAACCTCTTTAAAGCTGAACAACAGAGCTTAACTACCCAAAGAACCCCTGAGAAACCCTCTTCTTCTTTTCCATTTATTTAAATCTTTCAAATATCACACTGTACATCAAATACCTGTAGAAAAAATTGTTTTAAAAAATAATTAACTGCTGTCAGTTTTTTTTTTTAGTAAATGTTGTATGAAGTTAAGGAATGAAGGCTAAAGTAAACAGATCTATGGACATGGGAATGTTTGTAAAACCTCAGTAAAACCCATTCATTGTTTTTTGCTGACCATGCCTGAGCTCAACAGTGCAGGCCCAGAACCTTCCTTGTTATCAGTGGATGGCTTTTTGCTTTTTGTTTCCATGCAGCAGAGAGAAACCACACAAACCAGGAAGAAGCTTTGATTTTTTTTTTTTTTCAATGGTTTGTCACTGTAAACCACAATGACGGTGCAACTAATAACACACAAGCAGACAATCGAGAGCTTGGCCTATGCCCTGAAAGATGGCATACTTGTCCCGTTTTCTCTGAGTGAGATGCTCCGTCTCGGAGTAACCCCTCTTTCTGCGTCCCCTCCGCGGCTCGGAGGATGAGCGCTGGTTTTTCTGAGCGCTGTAGGACCGAGAACGGATATGTTTTCCCTCCTCTCCACTGGGCTGAGTCGGTTTCCGTTTGGCTCTGAACACCAGCGAGCGGTGGACGACTTGCTCTCTCGGACTCGTCCCCAAGCTTGACGAGTTCTGAAAGTAGTCCTCGGCTTGCTTGTACATGCTGCTGTTGAACCACACGATCTCACCTCTAGAGCCATGCACAGGCCCGAAAGCCTCGGGCAAGAAGAAATGGTCTTCTGAGGCATGACTTTCCGAGTGGGATGAGCGCTGGGCTCTTCTCCTCGCGCCTCCATGGGGGTTGTGATGAGTAGTGGCGTTCGCTGAGCCCTGCCTGTGCCCGCCTACTTCCGTGGGGCGGGACTGAGAACCCCTCTGATTGTCCATCTCATCACGTGTTAGAGCAGAGGCAAAAGGAAGGAGCTGACTTTATTTTAAATGTTAAGGTCAAAGCCAGTCAGAAAGTAGGGATGCACCAATATGACACTGTAGATAATGAGGCAACTATTGGCCCAAAACACTGCCTTGGACTTTCCAATTCAAACACTGCCATGTTTCATGCCACAAGCGAAGCCTGCTAAGAGTAGATTCAGTTACTATAAGCATGTTAGTATTGGATCAGTATCTTTTTTTTAATCAGTATCGTATAAGAGATGGAAAAATTGGAACACTGCATCCTTATTAGAAAGCTGCAGAAGTTCAACAGCTAGTCACACTGCAGACGGTCTCTGGAAGGGCAGTGCTCCCGCTATGTGCTGATGCAGGAGTCGGCAAATCAGAAATTCATTAGCTAGCTCACTGGCCAAGTAAAAGCTCCGATGTGCTGTATAGTCTCATGCTTGGGTGCCCAGAAACCTAACCGACTAGGCTAAAGCTAAAGCTAATGAGATGCAATAAAGCATGGCAAGCTACTTAGCTAGTTAAATACTTTAATGTACACTAAGGGCTAAGAACCCGTATATGATCATTATCCTCTTCCAACAAAGTTTTTGACTTAGAACACTATGCTAGCACTGTAAAAAATAGTCGATGGGAAAGCAAGTTGATGGCAAAAATTTCGGCCATGAGCTGTGATGTTCTGTCTTTGTATCATTTACATGTCTGACTAGATCTGAATATTCATGATTCTGAAAACATTTGTACCTGTAGTTACTGATTTGTCCACCCTTGCAATAAACATCTGTACACTATATGGCCAAAACACCCTGACCATCACACCCATATGTGGTTATTCCCCAAAGTCAGAAGCAGACAATTTTATAGAATTTCTTTGTATGCTGTAGCTTTACAGTTTCCCTTCTCTGGGAAATTTAAGAGGCCCAAACCTGTTCCAGCATGACAATGCTCCTGTGCACAAAGCGAGCTCCATGAAGACATGGTGTGTGAAGGTTGGAGTGGAAGAACTCGAGTGTCCTGCACAGAGCCCTGACCTCAACCCCACTGAACACCTTTGGGATGAACTGGAATGCCGACAGCACCCCAGGCCTTCTCTCCTGACATCACTGCCTGACCTCACTAATGCTCTTGTGGCTGAATGATCACAAATCCCCACAGCCACGCTCCAAAATCTAGAAAGCCTTCCCAGAAGAGTGGAGCTTATTACAACAGCAAAGGGGGAATACATATGAGTGTTATAGTCAAATGTGCACAAACTTTTGGCCATATAGGCTATATTGTGATATTCATCGTGCAACATTTATGCTCCTAAGATGAAGTCTGTCTCACTTGAAAGGCATAAAGCTGTTTCATGAACGTTTAATACTGACACAGGCCTCACACGCTCATCATGCGACTACTGGATTTTTGTTACTGGGAGAAGATTTTGGAATAGTTTCGTTTGTGCAAAAGTGCTAAAAGGCAACAAATGTTTTACATGAAAAACAGAAAATACATTCCAGTCTCCTCATCATGTTGGGTTTCCTTTTACTTCAACTGTGAGAACTCTAGCATAAACAGTATGTACACTAAGTAGCATAATGATGTTGCAACAGTTGTAAGATGTTACAATGCAAGCACAATTTAATACAAAATGCAAAAATATTCATCCAGATAAATTACAACATGCGTATTGAATGGAAACAAGCCCCCCCACCCCCCACAGGGTACCATGCTCAAGTTATACATAACAGCTAACGAAACTGCTGACGGAGATACATTAAACATGCCCCGGAGGAAAACTATAAATAAAGACAATGCTTTACATTAAATCAATGTAAGAAGGGAAGTAATAATACTGCATACATTCAAGCAGCAATCCGTACAATGCACATCAACACTCCGTTAAGGATCTGCTCATGGTCTATATTACTCTAAATGTCCTTGACTGTCCATCGCGATCAAATCCACATGCCACGAAAGCACACGCATTCAGACACTCACCTTCTGATGTGCTCGGAGGAGTAAAAAAGTGAAGCCCGGCTTTTTCAGGGTCTCTTTAATAACGAGCATTGTAGCCATTAAAAGAGGAGAAGCATACATACAGAGGAAGTGCAAAAGTTTAAGCACCCTGACTTCATGTTTCATGAAATGTAAACATTCTAAACATTCGCTGAATGACACAAATTTCTCATGTTGCTTATGTTTTGTTTGTTTGTTTGGTTTTTTTTCCCCCCCTAAGTATTGTAAATGCACTGAAAGAAACCATGACCTCACATGATTATCCTGGGCAAAAACCAAAAAAAAATAAAATAAATAAATAAATAAATAAAATTTATATTATTTATATATATATTAAAATATATATTTTAATCTATTATGTATTATTTGTTTATTATATATTGTATATTTATTAAATATTTATTATTTATTATATACCAAAAATTATAATTATATATTGCTGAACATATCTTAGGAATAAAGAGGAAAATTTATTTCACCTAAATTCAGAATGTCTGACACTTCAGTAGATTTAAACGTGACGCAAAAGTTACCTGAAGTTGATTATTTTCCAATAACAGCACATCCTGAAGGAATACCGCAGGAATTTTTTCAATAATTACAAATTCTCATTTATTACAGAAGTTCATACTTTTTATCCATTTACCGTTACATTTAATGTTGTGGAACATCTGTGAAGAGTGTTAGTTCTTTTTATCATGATAAAAAGCCATTCCCTCACCAGCCTCTCCTTCTCTCTCTTTAAGGTAATAACACACACACACACAAATAAATAAATAAATAAATAAATAAGCAACTTGTTACAGAGAAAACACCACAGGAAAGTCTTAAAGTTACTGCTTTACCTCTGTTACAAAGTCCTGACGCTGGAGACTCCTTCCACAAATATGATATAAACGTCTCCTTACAGAAAACTTCATCATAGCAACTGTTTTTCTTTTAATTAACTGCACAATTTTTAATCCGTTTATTATTATTCTTTGATTATGTGGAACGTCCACTATAAAAGTCCCTGTCTAAGCTGTTACTATAAAAAAAAAAAAAGTAACTTGTGCATTAATATTAACTTATGATTTGCGTCTGTGCTATCGCAGAAAATTAATCAACACCTTCTAACCAATCAGAATCGGGAATTCAGCAGCGCAACTCAGTGGTGCAAAATAAATGAAAGGATCTTCAGAGCTTCCATAAAGTCGTTGTAAATTTGACGTTCTGAATAGTTTTAAGTTTGGATCCAAATCTGCATGAACTGAACAGAACAATGCCATTGCTTCATACTGGGCCTTGACTTATTTGTGTGTTGCACCAGATGTTTGAGGCTCATGCAGATGTGTAGTAACAGCTCATCTCAGCTTGGGTGAACATGTATTTACAGAAGAAGATTAGGTTTGGTTAATGGTTAGCTATCAAAAATCAATCACTGGAATTTTTTTTTTTTTTTTTAGAAACTACTCCTTTAAACTGTCATTACTGAGCCCTGTGTCAGCAAAATAGAGGAAAATATATGCATAATATATGGTTTAGGCTTAATTATGTGTTTTGTTAACACCATATGTTGTATAGAAGAGCGTTAACTAAGTGTAAAGAAGTGTAAAGAAGTGTAACTGAGTGTAAAGAAGTGAGTTAGTGTCAGGGTTGAGGTTATGTGCTCAGCTCAGCTCAGCTCAGCTCGTGTGTATGCTGCTATAGATAGACTTCCTGACAGCTTCAAGCCATTTCAGTCTCAGCCACGTGGCGATAAAACCCACACCAAAATACTTCCACATCTCCAGGAGCACGTTATAAACTACATTTTAGCTTTTCAAAAACACCGCCATATGCCCATGGCCATAAAAAAAGTTTATTTCACTTACTTTTAAAGCTTCCGTGTAAGGCAGAGGGCTGAGTGAGCGTCTCGCGCAGGACAGCTTGTTCAGAAAAGGGCTTGCGCTCTGCGGCCTGTTGAACTTATTCACGAAAGAGGGGAAACTACAAATTTACTAACTTATAGTGTTCTAATATTACGTAATATATATTTATTTAAACAAAGTGTATGTACGTTCTTTGTTTTTAACTGTTTTCTTATGGGGTAATGAGCAAAGAGAGTAACACTTTTGCCGAATGCGAAAGTTCAGAAAGACAGTGTTCACCCCCACAACGTGAAAGTGGTATGTTCCAGAAACTTTGCACAGTGTAACATTGCACACTTTGAAGAGAGGAGAGTGACAAAAAATAGAAAAATATTAAACTATATAGATCATTCAATAGGTAAAATCCAAATGTATCTCTTATTAAATTATTGATTTTTATTAATTTATATATATATATATATATATATATATATATATATATATATATATAAGGTCCATAAAATATAGTGCAAATAAACGAATAAAAAATTAATAATTTAATAAGAGATAACAAATTTGTCTGTGTGAAGTCTGAGACCAATCACACTGAAAATCTGTGGGGAGTTTTTCCATTTAAAATCGGAAATAAAAAAAAAGGTTTTAGAATTCTGAAATATTTAAAACAAACAAAGTAAATGTTCAATATCACGAATATTTAATAGTCAAGATTCTGCACCATTTCTAGGTACCTATTTAAATGTAATGCCAAATGTGTAATATTGACCAAGGTAACAGCTCTGTACAAAAGGTGCCTAATGCCAAATGTCTTCTGTTGAAGCATGACAACACTCTGATGCATTTGATCTAAAATGGATCATAAGCTTAACGTTTTGCACCAACACTAACTTGTGGAGTCCGTGCCAGCTCGAGTGTACACTATAAAACTCTGAAGCATTTTCACTAGCGATAATGTTTGGTCCCCACTGCATGTGCTTATAAAACCCTGGGAAGCTTTTTAAAATGTTGTGGGAGTGGACAGTTTTCATGATTAGATTTTCATTTTCTAATTCCAAACAATTCCAGAAATTGATATCGCAGTTCTTCATGTGTAATATTAATTCAACCTTGAATAAGTTTCTCCTTTAAAACTGCCAAGAAGGGTTTCCAGGTTTGCTCGACAAAAGCAGAAGAAATCAGTCTCATATTATTGCCTCCTGTCATTCTCTGATCACGTCCATCTAGTAGTGGACATTAATGAAATCTGTATTACTGGTTTTCTGTAGGAATTTTTTCGTTTACTATTAAATATCAACAGAACCTAATGGGGCCTTCTGTCTTGAGCAGATGATTATCATGGGAATTAAATAAGGTAAAACCCGAAGAACCATGAGGAGCAAAACAATCCTTTGAAAAGCCTTTAGAGGCCACCATAAGCCCAATGAAACTAATTAGGAACCACTAGATCTTTCTCAGCAATGACACCCTTGTATGGGACACCACTCATTTTTTGTACTACAATGCTGTTTGTTGTCCCAGCTAAAGCTTAGCTCATACCAGAAGTGGGGTTTGAACTCACGAGGACATTTGTCCATTGGATCGTAAGTCTAACACCTTAACTACTCGGCAGGTCTGGTGTACTTCTGCTTGGAAGTTTATCTCTCCACTGAATTAAAAAGCATGACTCACTTATTTCATTTCAGACTAGGCAGCACAACAAATCCTATCTCTTGAGGTATGTTGGCCTTTTTCTGTCAAACACTGTACAGTGCATCAGGATGTCCTTGGCTTGCGTCCATTAAGGAAAGGACCTTCATATGAATTTGTTTTATTCTTGCTGAGACATTCCTGTACGTTTCAATTAAAAACATTCGGCTAATGTTTAAGCACACCTCAGCTAAAGCTTTGCTCTTACCAGGAGTGGGGTTTGAACCCACGAGGACATTTGTCCATTGGATCTTAAGTCCAACGCCTTAACCACTCGGCCATCCTGGTGCACGTAGAAAAGCTTGTCTGTAACAATGGGATAATCTCTGATAGATAATCTCTAATAATCTCACTTCTGAGGTCAAAGAGGTTAATGCATTCATCGAATTTCAAATTTCCCAGTATGTATGGTATTGTTATTATCTTGAAGCATCACAATGAAACTGTTAAACACTAAACACTTTGAGAAAGACAAAACACAGCCCAACAATCAGAGCAAAACTACTGTTAACTTAAACCAGTAGTTTATCATCCTAATATAGCTAATGCTAGTCCTGTCATAAGGTGGCAAATAATGATTACTAACTGATCAGCAATTGGTTCCTGAGACACCCTGAGTTTGTAATGTCTATGTATATTCGAAATGTATATTTCATTTCAGTTTCTTTTAATTTTTTTTCGAATTCCCAGGCAATCGTGTGCTTCATCAAGCTGTGATCACATCACAGTCTTGTCATCTCAAAATTACTGCAATCACAAGCTTCCGTCTGTTCTAATAAGATGTAATTACCCGTCAGAAAATGGTGCCAGGACTGAAACAGAACCAGCATGGCCAAGTGCTGTTGGACTGCCCATGGACTGATGCTCATGTTGGATCGAAAACAACTCCTGCTACAAACTGCATGCTAGCAAATGCACGCTAAAGGATAAAAGGATAATTCTTGGATTTGGGACAGAACCTGACACAGATTGGATCATTTGGATTGACTGATTCGTTACTTCCTTTCATAATTCAGGTTCATAATTCAGCAGGCATTTATCTGTCACAGATAAAATAGCTTTTCTCCGAGTTCTCCGGTTTCCTCCCACCTCCCAAAAACATGCTGGTAAGTGGATTGTCTAACTGCCCATGGGTATGAATGTGTGTATGAAAGAGTGCGTGAACGAGTGTGTGAACAAGTGTGTGAATGAGTGTGTGAATGGTGCCCTGAGATTGACAGGTGTCTCATCCAGGATGTATTCCCGTCTCATGCCCAGTGTTCCCGGGATACGCTCCGGATCCACTGCCGCCCTGACCAGGAAAAAGTGCTTACTGAAGATGACCGAACGAATTAAAAGCTGAACAACGTCCACACTTGAACAAGAACAAGATTCAGCTAAATAATCAGGTCAAATATTCAAACCAGATATTTATCCCAGACCTGAGCACTTCAGCCCAGTTTAGAAAAGGCACCTCAGTGATTGTGTATTAATCTAAGCAAAATATGTATAAATGTTAAGGATGTATGAATAGTAAAAAATAAAGTTAAATGACTTATTATTCTGTTGGCTTTACATACTGCTTTTCTTAATTTTCTAATTTTCTTCATCTTATTCTTGTCGCAGTTTTTAACGTAGAACCACCGAATTTGGCAGAATCATAGCTTCTATATGAAAATAGTGTGCTTATGCTTTTGGGAGAGATCGAAATTACTGCTGCCACTTTGACCTTTGAACATGTTTTAACCTTTTAAACATGTTTCAATGTTTTTAACTTTTTGACCTTTAAACAAATTCTTAAAGAGTTTCACCTTTAACCATTATAAGCTTTAATCCTTTTAACCTTTACACACTTAACTGTTATACACTTTAGCATTTTCAAATCAGTGACAACAAAACACTGGAATATCTTTTAACTCTTTTAGCGTGTTTGTGAAACCAACATCAAAATTCATCCAGGAACTTTAACCTGCTAGTTTTTATTTATTATAATTTTTTTTTTTTGTATGCAAAAAGTCACAGAAATGGAGAAACCAGCTAGCTGAAATTGTCGAACGGTCAGTGTTTGAACCTTCTATTACATCCGTACAGAAAATGTCACACATGAAAAACACTATGTTATGTTTCCCAAGTAGTGCATGTGTTTTTTCCACATGATTCATTTATTTTCACTTATAAAATATTTAGTGTGTTGCGGAAGTATTGTTCACCTGACGTTACGTGTTTAATTGAATTCATACTACTCACGTGTACTCATGGGTGAAATTTTTTTTTTTTTTTATTACTATAGTACATTCCTTTTCTCTAAAGTGTGAGTCAAAGGGTTCACTAATGTAGTGCACTATACTGAAGCACACTTTATTAGGGCAGTGTGTGATTTGAGATGGAGCTAGAGTGGGTGAGAGAGCCGGTTTGTGTGTGTGTGTGTGTGTGAGAGAGAGAGAGAGAGAGCTGGTGTTTGTATGAACGTGTGTGTGTGTGTGTGTGAGAGAGAGAGAGAGCCTGTGTGTCTCTCTCCTGTCCCCGGCTGCAGTCTCTCCTGCAGGATGTGCTCTTCTGAGTGAGGAAATCTGTCTGATCTCCTATATTTTGTTGCTTTAGAACAAAATGAAAGTGTTTTGATTGGATTCTGGTGGATTATTTTGGGTAATTATATTAAAACCACTCGGATATCGGGGGACTGTTATGGCCAGTTTGCACATGGACGTGTTATATCTGTGGATACTCGGCTCTTTTTGGGGAACTGTGAGTTTCTGCCTGTTTTATTGTTTATTGCGTTATAAGTTTTGTGCTTTTTTGTTTACAGATTAAAGTAGACTGCTTTATAGAGACAATAAAGATAATATATTATATATTAATAAACAGTATTTATTATATAGTAATAATACTAAAGTCGACAGCAAGCTTAATTAACAACTAAATTTATAGTAAAAAACGCTACAATTACATTACAATCTATTTATTTATATTAACTTAATAATAATAATAATAATAATGTTTGTATTTAAAATTTTATTTTAACATATTTAATTATTTTATTTTGATAGAAGGGATAATAAAAAATAGACCTCAAGTAACATTGACATAAGGAATATATATATATATAAGGATAAATATTTAACAAAATATTAGGTAAGTAAAATAAATAAATAAAGATAACAAATAAATAGTTAAATAAACTAACATATGTTTCAAAAACAACTAACAGTCTTTACTCCCCTACATTTTCCTAAAAGAACAAATGAATAAGTCAACCCCAGAGAGTGTTACATTTTCTTCTGCTTGTCAAACATGCACTCAAACCTTTCCTCTTTTTTTTCTTTTTTAAATAAAACTAAATATATATATATATATATATATATATATATATATATATATATATATATATATATATATATATTTTTTTTTTTTT
>CM075023.1:16011272-16054555 GCA_037576675.1 Pangasius sanitwongsei
ATATATATATATATATATATATATATATATATATATATATATATATATATATATATTTTTTTTTTTTTTTAAATAATAAATATGAGAACCTAATGTGTAGCACATTTATAAATCAGGCTACTTTTTCCTCTGTGACCACGCTAATGACAGATCAGCCTGATTTTAATCACCAGTTTGGGACCCTGCATGTTTCTAATAATATATTTTCCTCAAGTGTGCTTGAGAATCATATATCGGTTGTAGCCACTTGTCTCACTTAATCTAACATCTTAAAATTCAGATATTCAGCTATTAAGCAAATCAGGTTCTCAATGAGTACATAACAAATTATAGCAAACTGTACATGCTGACAGCAAAACAGTGCCAACCTCATTTCTATAGTCTTTTATTTTAATTCATGCTTCTAGACAGAAAAGAAACGGTATTGTAATATTATATTATGGCATGATGGTAGAGTATAAGTTTGTGTGATGTTGTTCAGGATTAAATTATTTATAAGGCATAAACTCACAAAAGGAAATCACTACATTAAAAAAAAAAACATCTTGCTTTAATTGTTATGGCTTGAGTTGATCTTTCCATATGCATTGGGTCTGCAGGTGGAGGCCATCCACCCGGATTGCGCCATCATCTCACAGCACATGAGGGCTCAGGAGATCTGCAGTCAGACCAAGAAGATAGAGAGCAAGAACCAAACGGAACCACCGGGTACCCACACCACCATCTTACTCTACCCTCTCATCAGCCTTTTCCGTCTATACATAATGCTGCTGCTTCATGTAGGGCTGTGCAATATGACTGCATAATATCAATAACAATACATTTCTGAGATATTCCAGGTATTGTGGTATCTGTGTACCCGGTAAATTGTCTAAAAATGTGTAGACGTTAACTACAAATATGATCAAACTCACAGCTTTCCAGTTTTTTAAATGCACTGCTACTCATTTCAGTATAGTGAATAAGGCATAGTTTCGGACACAGCTCTAGTGTATGGCTTGTCTTTGAGTTCTTTATTGAAAACCATCTTCAGTTTAGCACTAGGCTTGATGTGCATCTGTAAAACTGCCTTCTACTACCTAAAGGTGGGATGAAGAAGCAGTTACGATTGTTCTGTATGTGATACTGAAATAAATGTCATCCAATAAGACCTCAACTTCAGCGCACTTCATCGGAAATGGATATATTTAGCCATGATGAGCCTCTCTTTAACCTTGTTACTCTAATTAAACATGGCAGGATGCTGCTGCTCAGGATACATGGGGAGATAAATTGTAACTAGGTTCAGGTCATTTTCAACCCTGAGTCATGAGAAACTTGAAAATATAGCTCTGGATGCTGTAGATTTCATTTCCACAGCCTTGTATTTGAATTCAAATCTGTAGACAAGAGTGAGATTGGATTTGAGATGGGATTTGCATTGCATGATGACATAAGTGCCCAAGAAGCTGCTTCTGTTTGATCTTCGTCTTTCTCAAATGAATAAAATGGACAGGAGTAAAATGACGGGCAGAGTGAGAGAAGACTGAGGGAAATTCTCCCACAGAAATATTTCTAGCCATCAATTCTAATCTTCACAGTGATTTCCAGAGGCATTGTATAAGTGAAAAGAGTTGTGACTCCTGTTGATTTAATCTCTCCCAGTAGACCCGCTCCCCGAATGAAGGTCCTATAAATAGAGGAGTTAGTGGAAGCGCACTGGGCGAGAGACAGGACAAGCATGCGCGACTGTGCTAATTGACCCAAATGGAAAAGGGTAATTGCATTAAGCAGGTAAACAGCAACTCTGGGGTCTTTTCCTAGAACCGGAGAAGAAAACGTATTACCCTGAAGCCATTTTCTCTTTACATGCTTTATCATGAATTATTTTAGCACAAGGTGCAATTTATATTATATTAAAGTGCATCATTCGTATATGTAAAAGACCGGAAACCTAAATAATTTGCTCTAGAAAATAACACAACATGTGGTAACTTTAAAAAAAAAGTCTCGATCTTACAATCCAAGGAACATATATGGGATCTGGTATGCAAGTTTGGGGACCCCAGGGTTATTTGCCTTATATATATATATAAACCCACCACTATCAAGTTCTTATCAAGTTCTTATAGTTATTAAGCACTTGACTGGTCACTGGACTTGACTTAGTTTTCATCTAAATCTCAATCACTATATAAATAATATATGCTTGCATCTAATGATAGTTTTCATATTTAAAAAAAGTGGAAATTGAAGGAATTTAAGAGCAATGGTTTCAGTAAATAGCCATAATGAGGTTGATATTTGAATAATTCATAAAAGAATCTGTACAGATGTAGTTAGACTATTTATTTATTTATTTATTTTCAATTACATAGGTCCCTGTTTGCATAAATTTAGCAAAGCTGAAGAGCCCTCCTACCAATCCACTTTCTTTTTTTGTTATTATTGTTGTTGTAGCAGCAGTGTCAGTCTCAAGGAAATTTTTGCAGCTTGAATTTATTGCTCTCTAAAACTCACTTTTTTTTTTCTCTGAACAGCATCTTCCATGTCCAGTAATGGAACAATGAGTAATTCTGTTTTTTCACAGCAGTCTTAAGAGATTATATTTAATTACGGTCTTTGGAAATTTGGAAATGACGTAAGCTATTTGTATTGTAAAATGTTCCCAGCCACTTAAAGTAAGTACAGCCTTATGTGATGGGTTGTCGGAAAATCTCTCTTTATTCGTCATCAGGTTAGATTCATACGTCCCTCATCATAATTAAGGTATCACCGAATTCAAGACCAGTTTCCACTGGTCAGCTTGACAATACTCTGCTCTGAGCACAAACCTAATAATTGATTGTAAACTATGTATTGTTTCTCATGAATGCATGAATCCATTGGAGGTTCATATCTTAGTCAAGAGTTTCTAAAAATGACAATGTGGCTCTCAGTTGGTCAGCCCTCTTCAGCAGAATTTCTGATTAGTGTGTCTTCTGCCTGGGGAGCAGCAAGTGGTTAAGGACATGAGTTCCAATTGACAAATGTCTTCATAGCTTCAAACCCCACTCCTAGTAAATGCCATTTCAGCTTTAGTTAAAGCTTTTTGGGTTTTTGATACTTTTGTATACTTTTTGCTACTTTTGTGGGATTGAATCCATTCACAAGAATATAATGTACTTCAGTTTACAGAATAAATGGGAGTACCAGAACTTGAAATAATGTGGGAATTCATTAATCGTCTGTAATTGCTTTATCATGGTCATGGTGAATCTGCAGCCATTCCTAGGAACAGTGGGTGCTACCATGGAATTGAAAGACTGCAATTCAATAAATAGCAAAGAAGATTTTTTTTCTTTGTTTTCTGCAGAAAGAAGACATCTTTCTTGAGAACCAACTGAATATTTTACATAGAACATGGAGCTATCTCTCTGTCTGTCTGAGCAGCCATGTGTGAACCAGTGGTTAAGGCAGTTATGAACCAAATGGCCGAGTAGTTAGGGCATTAGCTGTGAGCTCCAATGGACAAATGTCCTTGTGGGTTCAAACCCTGCTCCTGGTAGGGTCCAGCTTTTAGGTTATTATGGTTAATGGGCAATTGAACCCTATGTCAGGAGGTCATCTTCTAAAGATCATCCAGGTAGCTGATAATCCAAGATAGTTTAGTAGTTACTAAAGAGCTACTCCAGTGGCCTTTTCCCAGTTGAATTGTTGGGTTTGAACCCTAATTCTGGTAAACATTTAGTCTTAGATGAAAGCGTTAAGTATGTTTGTGTGGTTAAAGTTGAACATGATCCCCATTCCTGCTAAATGCTGTACTTCAGTTCAGTAGAATCAGCCTGATTCAATATGGAGGCCATGATACATGTCCTATGTAGGTTACAAATGTTCAGTTCCATCATCAACTGACAAGCAGTGAAGTTATGATTATTTATTTGAGCTTCTATGCCAAATTCCACACAATCTTCAGATGTGTTGATCGAAATGTTTGAAGCACCAGGAAAGAATACAATTACAGAAATGCCTTCAAGTGAAATTCCTAGACATATTATCAGTCTCTTCTTGGGTGGCAGGTTCACTTAAATGTCTTCTCTTTGACTGAATGCCTTGTCTTGGGATTATCACATCAAGGATCTTGGAGATGAGATGTATGAATAAGTTGAAAGGATGGATGATGGATGAAAAGCAAAAGAAACTCACAAACCATTGGACAAGGATGGATAGAAGCTGCTTTTTGCACGCATGATTTAGCAGGCAAGATTGATTGTGGTCCACCTTGTGTTGACTGCCGCCATTTCCTTCTGTGTGTTTTAGGCTGCAAGACGGAATGGGACGAGATCCGCTGCTGGCTCAGAGCCGACGTTGGCCAGGTGGTTAACGTGTCCTGTTCAGAAGTTTTCCAGCACTTTTCCAGCAAGCAAGGTCAGCGAATGAAGAATTGCAATGGTTTGTTCTGCGTCAAGGTGATGTAATCAAAGGGCACTGCTGAGAGAAATCCATTTTTGTATTTCTTTGGATTTCAATTTCTAACAGCAGAAATGTGGTTATTCTGAGGATTTTTTCCTGTAATGACACTAAAACCTACTTTAGTTTGGCGTGTCTTCAGTATGGCCCCTAGGCACATTGGAGGAGTGATAAAGTGGGTCACAGATGCTTTTTTTTCCCCTTCCTAAACACACACTATCCTTGTCTTTGAAATCTGAAGACTTGTATTTGCATATTTCCTTGAACATTGGTTCCCCTAACTGACTAACTGACTAGCATGCAAAAAGCTAACAGGGTTTAGACAGTAGGTGAAGCAAATTTTCTGTAACTTAAACATAATGGGTGATTAAGTCTAAGGACAATCCTAAAGTGTCCCCCTTTGCTGCTCTGAGGACAGTTAAGAAACGAACATCACTGCTGATTGGCCAGTCTTGAAATGCAAGTTTTTCCACATATTAAGCTATATTATGCTACTACTTTATCAAGACACCTTTCCATACTGTACTTGACAATTTAAGGCTACATGAGAGGTTAAAAAAAAAAAAAAAAAACCTTCCAAAACTACAGAGGACCTCATAGCTAGATATGACCATGGGTACATGTGATGTAATCTTATTAGCATCACTATTATCAGGGACAGACTAACAAAAATATCAGTCATATCATAATACCTGATGACCAAAAATTCTTGTTTAACATCTATGAAAATTAATGTCACAAAGAACACAACCTAGCCTTTGACATTAGCTAATTAGCTATGTAAATAACGGAGGAAAGTTTTCCGTTCCTTTATTGTCACAAAACGATTTCTGATGTAATATGTAACAGTGTTGATATAAAAATCATCATATGTACAACTCTTTTTTTTTTAGTTAAGGCACCTGTCAAATGTGAGCTATCACAGATATGAAACACTCTTTTAGCAGCCAAACAAAATATTATTTACTCCACTAAATGATATAAATGAATCATTCTGACCTTTTAGATGAATTATTCAATGAATATATCTTATATTTGCTAGAAAAGAGACTAGCTCCAACCAAGTTAACATCTCAGTATCATCCTAGCTAATGTAACATGATTAATTAATGTGCCTGTAAACTGTGTTAAAAGCTCAAGTAAGTCATTAGCAAGAATAATCTGGAATTTCAGTCTGTTAAATTTGGCACAGTGTTCTTTAGGTAATAGCTGTTTTCATCAGTAGTCACAGTATGCGTGCAGTGGAGTCATGTGTTTCTTCATTTAGTGCTCATTGAACTTTTCTAAGCTGTCTCTTGCCAAAAGGGCTCGTCATTTTTAAATGGTATTTAAAGGGATGACATATAACAGATTAATATTGATAAAAGTAGAACAAATGTTGTACTTTTATCTCAAGGCATTTAGTATGTAAATGTAGACAGATGGCCAGAATGATAGATTGCTAAGATCTAATATGGAGTAAAACGAATGTACAACACATTTTATATCATTTGAAGGTAAGCAGTAAGATTTTTAAAAGTACAAAGAACAGCACTGGCTTGCGACCATAGATTTTGGTGGAGCAGGACGACATTAATAACAACATAGCCTCAAACAAAATGAACTCGAGAAGCTATCACACATGACTTATGCTTTAGGCTACTATATTACTGATCCCCTTGGGGATCAATAGTGAATTTTTTAGAGTAACTCAATAATAGACAGTTGAGAATAAACAACACAGTCGTTCAGCATGCAGTCTAGCAGCTCATTTGAATGGTTTTGGACATACATTTGTTCAACTGTGTTTGATACATTAGGTGTGTTTCCCGTCACACACAGAGGAGCTAATATCATTAACCAGGGTCGCCAAGTTTCAGCAAAATTTCCAGCCCAACTACCTTTCAAAATCTATTTCAAAAAAAGACCTGAAACTGGCCCAAAATAATTCGAGCACTGGAAAAAGGGAGACATTTTTCTCTTTTTTTTTTTTCTCAGCCTTTACATAAGGAAACCATGGTGCACAATCATTTCTCATATAAGGACATTATCCACTCCTGAATCCCCATTTTCACTCTCCCAATCTTTGCAATATATTATATAATAATATAATATATTCTATTAAAAAAAAAAAAAAAAATATATATATATATATATATATATATATATATATACACACACACACACACACACACACACACACATACACAATAGAAATGGTTCCATTCATCACAGACAGACTGTCTGGGTTTACACTTTGCTTTTGTTAGCAGAAATATATTAGATTGCATTGTGATTATTTACTATAAAAAAGATCTTCTCAGCCTCAATTTTTTTAACTCAATTTGGCATGAAACCAGGACCACAGCAAACCTGTTATTGGCAACTGTCCTGACCGCTTGTTCATAGAGTGACCATGGGGCAGCGTGATTCACAGTTCCTTCACAGCTCCCATTTCTGACCACTAGGTGCAGTAACAACTCTATGGAATGAAACAGGCCAATGAGACTGGATAGCAGCCTATAGCATACGTCACCTGTGATAGCCTCTCAGTTTGTTTGAGGATATGTCCTTATTTAATGTCGTCCAAAATCTATGGCCATGACATGCTGTTATAGTGGAATTCTGAAGACAAATCTAATTCTCTTAGCAATTGGCACATCACTTAATGAGATCATGCAGTGCACTTTTAGATGATTATCTTGGCACACTTTGGTAATATATATATATATATATATATATATATATATATATATATATACTACCATTCATCTGCAGTGAACTGTCAACTGTCCTCCACAAGGTGGAAGTACTGTAGTTCAGGAAAGGCTGAAGAGTGTGAATATTTGCTAACTTGTTGAACTTTCCAGGTTACATCTACAGGAACTGCACAGCAGAAGGCTGGAGTGACCTGTACCCACCATATGAGAAAGCCTGTGAGTTAGGGAATGACACAGAGCCTGAATCTAAGGTACACGGGCTTCATTCTTTTTAAGAATAGCAATGCGTCCTTACCAATGTCAGTGCAACTAAATAAGTAGAGGATACATCAGCATGGCCTAAATCTCTAACCTTAATTTGCCTTTTTTCAGACAACCTACTTCTCAACATTTAAGCAGGTGTACACAGCAGGGTACGCCACATCTCTGATATCTCTCATAACAGCTATCTTAGTCTTCACTTTCTTCAGGTACAGTTCTCTTTGTGATCTAATATATTCAAACCAAAATGGCCCTATTTATAAGGTTCGCATCAGCTTTTAGAATTATACTATAAATTACTGTGCTATTTCATAACAGGAAGTTCCACTGTACCAGGAACTACATACACATCAATCTCTTTTCTTCCTTCATTCTCCGGGCCAGTGCAGTCTTCATCAAAGATGCAGTTCTTTTCTCAGACGAGTCTCTGGATCACTGTTTCATGTCCACAGTAAGGAAAAGAGATTGAGATACAGGAACATACATGATATAGCCAAAGGTTTGTGGACACCTGACAGTCACACCCATATGTGTTTGTTGAACATCCCATTCCAGATTTATTTCCCTGTTGCTGTAATAATAAGCTCCACTCTTCTGGGAAGGATTTCCACTAGATTTTGGAGCGTGGCTGTGGGGTTTTGTGTTCATTCAGCTACAAGAGCGTTAGTGAGGTCAGGCACTGATGTCAGACGAGGAGGTCAGCGGTGCAGTCGGTGTTCCAGTTCATCCCAAAGGTGTTCTGTGGGGTTGAGGTCAGAGCTCTGTGCAGGTCACTCAAATTCTTCCACTCCAACCTTGGCAAGCCATGTCTTCATGGAGCTCGCTTTGTGCACAGGGGCATCGTCATGCTGGAACAGGTTTAGTTCCAGTGTAGGGAAATTGTAAAACTACAGCATACAAAGACATTCTATACAATTGTGTGTTTCCAACTTTATGGCAACAGTTTGGGGAAGAACCACATATGAGTGTGATGGTCAGGTGTCCACAAACCTTTGGCCATATAGTGTATTAATTCATTCAGTTGCATTTAACTACTTCGAGATTTACTATTTGAATGCATTCAAACATTAATGAACCTCTGCATCAGACAGAGTAGATTTGCAGTAGTGCTGCACTGCATGTGTATCACATAAACCTTAGAATGTTAAAATTCTTAAGCAAAGACAATCATAAGGTGACAGTATTCACTATATGTGCTCACAATACAGGATATTGCATAATAGTGTTTGTAGAAAAAAATATATATATATAGTGAGCTATATGCCCAATACAACACCATTTGAGATTCACTCCAATAAGTGCCTTATATATAACATATATCAAGAAATCTTATCTATTTAATGTTTCATATAGGTGTACAAGTAAAAGTAGGGCATTAAAAGTAGGGCATACATTTAAATGATAAAACAAGACGCCTACTTTCAAACACTGGATTAGAGACCTTGTGCATTATGTGACATTAAAAAAAGGCCAATATTTATAAAAGGTTTTGATCTTAATACTAGATGCATTTATTCCTATTTTCTGCTTCAAGTGCTCAAATGCGTTCGGCCAAAATGTTTAGAAAAGTGATATACTTTCAATAGACTAAAAGTAAAGCATGGGAGCACATTGAAATGTGAATATATTATGAAAATCTTCATAGCATTTGAACAGTAAATTTTTTTGACAGCTTTAATGCATCAAAAAATATGACCTTTAAATTTTACAGCAGAGTCATTGTTCAGCATCAGGACATTTGCACAATCACCCCCATTTAATAATTCAAAATCTAATACCGTGAATGAGTCATTTCTCAAAATATGAAATATGAAAGAAAACCAAAATTTTCCAAATATGACTTATGATCACTGAGATTACGCATTCAGATTTTGACTTGGCTTGATCTGTGCGGAACCAATATGTCACTTAAATTAACATTTTGATAAACAGTTCTGTGTATTGCTATAGGACTAAGTATAAAATTACATATCCAAATCAACACATGAATGGGGAAGGGGTGATGTCAGATCTGACTACCCTAATGAACAGCAACAGAAATGTTGAAGAAACAATAATTCATGTAGCACTGCATAGCAAGAAATAATTATTAAATGAGCACACAAACATTTCAGTAAAAACATCTTCACCAGCTGATTACTGATATTCCTTAAATAGTTTTTTATGCAAATGAGACTGACTAATTAGATGTGCATAAATTTGCATACATAATAAAACAAAACAAAAAATTTTGTCTTCGGATGATGTTAGCATTAAAATGTTTACTTCACTGTAAAGACACTCCCAAGAGAAAGATTTTTACAGAAAAGTTTGTTGGTAAAATATTTTCTTTATAGTTTAATTAAGAAAAGAACATTTTTTTTTCAGATTTCCAGTATTAAACCGAACATAAATCCAGTGATAATCAACATTTTGGGAACTTACTTAGTAATATCCTACTAATTAGGGAAAGGAACGAACATTTCATGGATGCAGGTCAACTAGGAGAAGAGATTTGTTCTGAATTTTAAAAAAAACACTGAATACAATTTGAGAAAAATTAAAAAAAAAAGTGATTTTAGGTATGATTTAAGGTTTTCAAGGTTTTCAAGTGATTTAAGGTTTTCAATTTAATTAGTGGGAATTATAAGGTTTATAAAGGCAATTGGCATAATGACGCATAATCCTAACAGGAAGTTAGCTTTTTAGGGATATATGACATCTTGTGATTATGCCAAGTGGGTGGAGCTTCAAAATTGCTATATTTCAGATACGATGGTGGGCACAAGTGGACAGAAACAGTGAAATAAACTTTTTTTTTTGAGTTAATAAAAGAAAATTTATCCAAAAATCTAAAAACATTTCTGCCAGCAGTGTCTTGCCTTTAGTGCTAATGCATCTTGATAGATTTGTTCTTTTTTTTTTTTTCTCCATGCACTTTTCTTTAGGTGGCATGTAAATCTGCTGTAGCTTTCTTCCAGTTCAGCATCCTGGCTAATTACTTCTGGTTGCTGGTGGAGGGCATGTACCTGCAGACGCTGCTTGCTCTCACCTTCGTCTCGCAGAGGAAGTACTTCTGGTGGTACATTCTGACTGGATGGGGTCAGTGCATTAATAAAATGAGTTCTGAGTTCAGAGGAAAGTCAGTGTGTGATTCACTTCAGCTCATTTGTAGTTCCTGATCAAAGCTACACAATTTGCGCTTATCAGGACTGCTTCACTATTCCTATCTATATTTCTGTGTTTTTTTTTTTTTAATTATTATTAGGTTCAAGGTTCAAGGTTCTTTATTTGTCACATACATTACATACATGTGATGTATTAATGTAGTGAAATGGTTTTCCTTAATGCCTCGTCCCACAGTGCAACTGTGATACATAAAACAGAATATAATAAAAGCTGAATATGATAAAAAAAAAAAGAATAAAATAGAAAAATAAAATAGAATAGAATAGACTCTGTTAGACAAAATATAGATGTTATATGTAAAAATATGTAGAAAGTGTTTAGCAGCTTGAAAAGAGGAATCTTAGCAGCTTTTTGAGGACGTAGTGTGCAAAAGATGCAAGAGTTTTTGTTTGTCCATAGTGCAACCGATTGTGTATGTGTGTGTCTGTGTGTGTGCAGTTACAGTTGCACTCTCTTGTATTCGTAGGTGTGCCATCAGTTGTCCTTATTGTTTGGGTGTTGGCACGAAATTTCTATGACAACAGTGGGTACGTCAACCTCAATCACTCATTCAACACATAAGCACATGTTTACTTGCTTGAATCATTCTGGCTTTTCGTTCTCATTTGCAGTTGCTGGGATGACACGGATAACATTGGTGTCTGGTGGATAATCAAAGGTCCAATAACAGCATCCTTGTTTGTAAGTAAGGACGTAACATACTTTATATCAGCAAAGTATTGTCTGTATCTGATTTATCATTAAAGCTCTGACATAGCCCATATGCAATGCACTGTTTACACAATTTATACTCACTTTGTGCACGTCAGGCCAACATTATCATCTTCCTAAACGTGATCCGGATCCTGGTTGAGAAGCTCAAGTTTCCCGGTGTAGGAGGCAATGACACCGGCCATTTCATGTGAGTCTTATGCTCATGTAATTTCACAGATTTTGTTAGTCAGCCTGCTAACATTAGCGAACCTGAGAGGATTTCTGAAAGCATTTTTATAGCATATTCATAAAATGTTTATAATCTTTACTGCCAGCGCTAGTCATCTAGCTAATAATCTGAGATAACCTGACAAGATATTCTGAGAGAATTAAAATCCTTCAATCTTTTCTTAGAGAATTCTTTTTTTTTTTTTTTTAAAATCTAAAAAAAAAAAAAAAAAAAAAAAAAAGTGTAATCTTTCTTGCCAGCATTAGACAGCTAGCTAACAGGATTTTGAAAATTACTTTTAAGTTATGTTCATAAAAGAGGATGTTTATAAAAATGGCTTTACTGCCAACGCTAGACAGCTCACTACAAGAGCTAACCTGCCAAGATTTCTGAAAGGACTTTTATCATTTTTACATAATATATTTATATATTTATATATTTATGTTTAAAAAACATAATTAAACATAAATTTAATTTGCTCATAATAAAAAAATTTACTAGACAACTAGCTATCAACTGAGCTAATCTGACAGGATTTCTAAAAAGACTTTTAAGTCATATGAAGAAATGTTTTGAACTTTTACTGCTACATTAGCTAACCTGACAAACAGACCTGAGAGGATTTTTAAGTCATATTGATACAGTGAATGGTCACAATTTTCACTGCCAATGCTAGCTTGCTAGCTAGATGGTGAACCTAAGCTAAATGGGCTTATAAAGACTTATAAATGCTCAATAGTGTTTATAGTTTTCCCTACTGAATCTAGCCAACTAGCTTGATAAGCTAACCAGATGGGATTTTCTGAGAACAGTTAAAGTCATATTTGTAAAACTGTTCATAATCTTTACTGGCAACACTAGACAGCTAGCTAACAAGACCTTCCCTGGCAGAATGTCTAAAAACAAGTCATATATGTAAATGTTTTGAATTTTTACTGCTAAAGCTAGTTAACTAACTACATAAGCTGACCTGACAGGGCTTTCTGAGAGGAATTTTAAGTTACAGTGATAAATACTCATAATTTTCACTACTAAAGCTAGTTAACTAACTACATGAGCTAACCTGACAGGACTTTCTGGGAGGAATTTTAAGTCATATTAATAAATGCTCATAATCTTTGCTGCTAAAGCTAGTTAACTAACCACATGAGCTAACCTGACAGGACTTTCTTTTTGTCATATTGTTCAAATATGCTAGCTGGATGTCCAACCTATGCTAACTTGACAGTGTATCTGAGAACACCTCTTTGAGTGCATAAAACTGTTACTTCTCAGAAAGGATTTGTTGGGCATGCCATTCAGTGCATCGAAGTTAAATAAAATGGGTGGATGTTTTGGCAGGAGGTTGGCTAAGTCCACTTTGTTCTTGATCCCTCTGTTTGGGATGCACTACACCGTGTTTGCCTTCCTGCCAGAGAACACGGGAGAAACAGCACGACTCTACATCGAGCTTGGCCTAGGCTCCTTCCAGGTGTGTGTGTGCAACTTTCGTCTTTAAATTTAAAACTTTAATCGTTGTAGCTTTTCACACAAACTGTGACGCATGACCACCATATCATTCATCATAATCATAAAGTACAAATTATTTTAAATATATTCTTTTACTTATATGCATTGTTCTTTGGCTCTGATGTATTATTCAAAACCAGAGTATGATCTTATGACCTTAAAAAGATTTAAAATATTTAAGAAATGTATATGATCTTTAAAAATGTGAAATGTGTTGCTATTTTTGAGCACACTGATCATGCGGTTTTATTTGCAGGGCTTTGTGGTTGCTCTTCTGTACTGCTTTCTCAATGGAGAGGTACGCATTTCTATGGTGGTATACTGGTCAACATAACAATATACAGTGATTAAGGAAATCTTAAATAACTGTTTAAGTGTTTTAGTCTAAAGCTATATTATAGATTCCAGAAAATTCCAGAAAAAAAAAACATTATTTTTACATGTAATGCAGCCTGTAGATATATACAATATACTACAACGTATTACTACATAATTTTCACTTGAGTCTAGAATTTTCCCTAAACAAATAATTCAGTGTTATATCATTTAAGGTCATGGGCTCAGAAAATATGAAGTTGTAAGTAGATTTGCTAAAGATCAGGATATGGGGTTTTTTCATCTCATTCCATCACCACTGCTGGTATCTCATTAAACCCTCCTGTTACGATACCTTGCCTTCAGATCAGCAATCAGGGGTGATCCACTGATTTTCAGGTGCTGTGCAAATGCTTTCTCTGTAGGCCCATCACCTGGCATCCCTGGATTATTCAGTTCCAGTATTCATCTCTGCTGTAATGCTTCTGCTAGCTCTGCACATTTTATTTTCTCCTCAGGTACAGGCTGAGCTGAAGAGGAGCTTGTGGACGTGGCAGACCCAGAATCAGCTCAGCCCTGGTAAAAAGCGACGCATCACTGTCACTCAGATTAGCATACTGGAGAGGGGCGAACCACAGTCACATTTCAGTTCCATTAAAGTCACGTCAGTGTGAATGTCCAACATCAAGTCCGAGTTGCATCAATGGGAAAGCAAGCAAATGGGAATATCCTTGCATCTTCTGAGGACACAAAGGGATGTGAGATACAGAGCAGATCTCAGGAAGAGCTAAGGATCAGCGAGCGGAGATTAAAAAAATAAATTGTCGATTGGTTTGAACAACCAGAAATAACAGAAAGCCTATGGGTTAGTAAAGAAAAAAAAAAAAAGAAGAAGCGTGAAGCAAGTGACCTGCTTCAAATAGGTTATTCCAGAAGATCTTGCATTGTTTATAATGCTCCTTTAGACATAATAGTTATGTGCATAATAGCTGTGATTAACATTTTGAGCACTATGGATCCAATGCTGAGGATTAATAAGCTCAGTTTTGACTGCAGGCTATAGAGCTATTATTCAATTTGGCATCACATAAACGATCCCAGTGCTCTTCTGAAAACTGTACCATCCAGGTCTGAGGCACCTCATTACCGTGAAGTACAGATTCCTGTTAATTGCAGCTGTTTGTGGATTAAAGTTATTTTTGGCACCTTTCAAGGTTTTCCTTATGGATAAGACAGAAACAAACCGCAAACTACAGCATGATTGCCAATCACCGCTTCATACATCTTATCAAATATACATGTTGTACATGGAAAAAATTATTGTTCAGATAGTAGCACAGACCAGCCTGCTTCAAATTGCAGTTGTGTGTACAGTGTATTTTACACATAGAAATAAAGAAATAAATATCGTAAATAATTGCAGTTTAAAAGATGTTGCTGTGAGAATGTGTCCTTTATCATTATTTCTGATTAGCTACTGATGTACTCATTAAAATTGGGATAATACCTAAGACAACTGACTTAACATACATTTCTTTGAGGAGATGCTAGCATTTTTGGAAGGAGTCTCCAGTGTCACAAGTAAAGCTTTACATTTTCTGACATGGGATGGAGGAGTTTACGCTTTGTGGGTTCTTGGAAACATGACAAGCTGTGTTTATTTGGTCTTATTAACTTCAAAAGAGAGAAAACGTGGAGAAGACAACAATTTAGCTTCTGTAACCTATGTGATAACAGGAATTAGCTTCTTTCGTAGCATTAAAAGTAACTATAAACAGATAAAAAGGCCCAACAGAGATTGTACTTCCTCCGCCAACTGAGAAAGTTTAACCTGCCACAGGAGCTGCTGACCCAATTCTACTCAGCTATCATCGAGTCTGTTCTGTGCACCTCAATTACTGTCTGTTTTGGTTCAGCTACCAAATCAGATATAATCGTGGCCTAATTAGAGAGTCGGACTTGTAACCCGAAGGTGAACCTGAAGGTCGTGGGTTCGAGTCTCAGGTCCGGCAGGGATTGTAGGTGGGGGGAGTGAATGACCAGCGCTCTCCTCCACCCTCAATACCACGACTGAGGTGAGACCATTGAGCAAGGCACCGAACCCCCAACTGCTCCCCGGGCGCCGCAAAAAAAAAAAAAAAAAAGGCTGCCCACTGCTCCGGGTGTGTGTTCACAGTGTGTGTGTGTGTGTGTGTTCTCTACTGTGTGTGTGCACTTGGATGGGTTAAATGCAGAGCACAAATTCTGAGTATGGGTTACCATACTTGGCTACACGTCACTTCACTTCACTTCAAGAAGACTTCAACAGACAGTCGGAACCGCTGAGAGGATTATTGGTGCTCCCCTGCTCACCCTACAGGACCTGTACTCATCCAGAGTGAAGAAGCAGGCAAAAATCATAAAATCATTTCCGACACCTCGCACCCAAGCCACAATCTCTTTGAACTGTTGCCCTCCGGCCGGCGCCTCAGAGCACCGACCACTAGAACAACCAGGCACAAGAACAGCTTTTTCTCACAAGCAATTTCCCTCATGAACAGTTAACTACTTCTAGGTCCTTCTTAGTGTATTACCTCTCTGTGGATACAATTTTTGTGCAATATGTAAATTCAATCTTACTATACTACTTGTACACATATCCTTAATGCTTCTGCCATTGCCTTCACCTTGCACATAGCTGTATTATATCTGTATATATATATTTATTCCGTTTAAGCCTATTGTGTCTACTGTACAGTGTTATATATTCTCCCATATTATTATTTGTAAATTTTATTATTATATGTCTTGCCATCTTATTGGCATGTGTGTTCTGGAAGCTTCATACCAAGTCAAATTCCTTATGTGTGTGTGAGCACACTTGGCAATAAAAGCTCATTCTGATTCTGATTCTGATAAAAGGTAAAATGTGACGTTTTCAATAATACAAAAAAAAATTGTAATAATTGCCAAATTGCTGTGGTATAAGAGAAATAAAACACTGTGCAACATGCTGTTATTAAAAAATGATCAGCTTCGGGGTTGATACTGTAACTTTAACACGCCTAAGTGTTTTATTCCTTCCATATTGTATATGTGTGTATAATATTTAAAGTAAAATCAGATCCCGAATCACATAACGTCCATCAACGATTCATCTATTTATTGAATACTTTGGCACTTTTACAAAGAAATAAATATATATTCTCAAAGAATGTTATACAACCAGTGTCCCTGTTTTGAATGCTGAGTTTTAGTGTTTACTTTGTCCATTTTTTTTTGTCCATGAACAACCACTGACTATTAACAACGAGGCCATCTCAGACTGCATCACCTCTCCCATTTCACTCCAGAGCAGACAATAAAAATCCATATACAGATACAAAATTTGGCACAGACATCAGAAATACCAAGTTCATCCACAATGAAAACCGACATGTAGAAAAATGCGCAGATGTTTACCAAGAAGCTTTACTATACATCATGGAAAAGAAAAAAAGAAAACAAGCAGGCTATGATACACAACAAGTCATTCTGGAAAGTACGATACAATCCTGTTCAGTACATTCAAGGCTCGAAAGCACATCTAGGCCGCTCCACGACGAGTCAATGAGAGCCATGTGTGGATTTAAAGGCTCGCTTCATGATGAGCGAACACAACACCACCCAGTGGCAGGCATATGCAACACACACACACACACACACACACACACACACACAGCTGGCATTGGTTTATAACAGCTTCAAGACATGGTCGTTACCTTCTGAGCACGCTCACTCAGAAAGACAGCTGGTGTCAAGAACACAGAAAGCAGCAGCTTTTTTCCTTCTTTTTTCTATTTTACATGCATTCCATCAATCTATCTATCTATCTATCTATCTATCTATCTATCTATCTATCTATCTATCTCTCTTTAGGAATACATTTTTTTTCTCTGTACATTCAAAACATGCATCTCAATCAGGTAAGTACATCATTTGTTCTCTCTCTACACTCTTTGTGTGTTGGATGATACAGTGAAAAATAAATAAATTGCATTAATAAATTCAATAAATAGGGAAATAATGACTAAGCGTACAAGCTGAATATAGAACACAAGTATTACAATGATTCTTAAAGTAATACTCACAAATAAACAAACAAACAAACAAACCAGAATTTCTGTCCATTACATACTGTACGTAGCATTCATGTAATTACTGACGACAATCAATGAAATTAGAGTAAAAAAAACAAAATGTTTACTCGAAACCCACTTGTCATGGAAGTCTAAGGGCAGTTCTTGAATCCTGTGAATAAATTTTAGGAAATTTTAAGCTCAAAGTCTGTATAATTCCTCCATTTAGTGATCAGATCAATGTTTCAAAGGGGAAAAAAAACATACAGAGTTATGTGTTATGTGTAAAGATGACACAATACCATGTTTACTTTACTGTTATCGATACTGAAACCTTGAGTATCAACTGATATCGATACCCATCTGATATTGTTATCGTTAAAAACGGCTAAAAATCATTACTAAGAGATGTTTCTTTAACTGAAGCACTTCACAGTTAAACTCCTCCACACTCACATTATAAATATAATAGAATAAATATAATAAAGGAGAAAGTATAAATAGAATAAAATCAATCCTAACAAAAGAAAAAACAGTTAAGACTCTCTATATGTAAACATTTCCAGTTTCAAACGAAATTTCTTTTCCAAATCTAGTTCTAATCTTTGCTCTGTTACACAGATAGATGTTTTTGTCTGATATATGATCAACCGTTTTTTTTTTGTTTTGTTTTGTTTTTTTTGATAGCTTTCTCTCATGTCTTGCTCATCCTATGACCTTTCGGAAGTTTTGAATTTGTAAAATATAGTAGTGTTTTTTTGAACCATTCACAGAATTTAAAGGTGCATTAGGTATGATCAGTCGATTTTTTTTTTTTCAAGATTAGGACTCTTAACTCTTAGTTAAGTAGATGGTGCATTTAACATTTTGATTATTAGTTTTTTGCTCGCTGCTCCATTTCCACCCATGTTCACAAATCTCTGCCCTCAGGATCTTTGTTGGCCCGTAGAGTAGCCCATCCAAACACAAGCAAGCATTCCGGACCGGAAGTCAGTTTTCCAAGCAGGTTTTCACAGCCACTTAGTACACTTGTGCTGATGTCATGGCTTAAACCACTTTTCATCACGTTTTACAAATCTTACAGGGTTTTTGCACAGGTAGGAAATAAAAAAATGGACTATTACACCTTTAACAGCTGCCCTTAGACTTCCATTACGAGTGAATTTGGATTAAATGGGTTTTCCATTGTGTTTTCAGTAAACATCATGTGGAAATCACATGTAGGTTACAGATGAACTGATTAGAGATTACACTGAAAATAAACATGCTGTATTCTTTAATTAGACTGCTGTACATTCTGGGTTTTTTTTTCTTTCTAGGGTTAATTACTATTTTTGGACACTTTGATTAATTAATTAGGGTTCGAGAAACTCTCACATCCTCATGAGGCCCCACTAGAACCATCGCGTGGAGTATGTTATATATCAGGTTTCACACTGATATACTGAGACACGCAACTCAAACTCAGGTCTTAACTGATGAAGAGACGATAAAAACAAAGCAGTTACAGGACAATCAGTGAAACCTTCAAACTATTTAAAATGTTGATGTCTGATAGAACGCGACCTTCTCATCCTCCTACCGTCTGCACTGAAAGCATTTTCATATTGCACATGACTTTTTTATTAATTCACAGAATAATGACTGGTTCAGCTGTGCTAATATTCTACATACATTTATTTCTGACTGAACGAGACTGAAAGCACACGTAGCAAACACGGCAATGTTCATGTCCCCAAATAAGTCACAGTAAGGATACATTAAAAAAAAAAAAAAAAAGATTGTCAGCAAAATTTTGGTTGTGTGACTAGACTGACATCAGACTACACTTTGTAAAGGGTCTGAGAATTATTCTGTGTCAGTCATTCATTTGAAACGTTTTAGCCCTAAATTTCTTTATTTGCAGTTTACGTTGTTTACGTTGAATGTGATCACAGTCCATGGTGCACCAACAGATTTTTTTTTTTTAATTCCTAACAGTAATAGTATTAGATATTCACTGCTTTCAGTGCTGTAAGCTAAAAAAAAAAAGACATCAATAGTACATTTTTTAAATTCAATATCACTGAAAAGTTTATATTTTGTTATTTTTTGAAGTGAGATATAAATAATTGACCAGCAGGCACTTTGAAGAGTTGGTACTATAATATACTATAATATAATATAACATAACATAACATAACATAACATAATATAATATAATATAATATAATATAATATAATATAATATAATATAATATAATATGTATTATTTTATTACCAATAATAAAACACAAAATGTTTTAGGGGTCTTTTAATTTAATCATAAATCAGTTTGACTTTGTGGTCAGAAATTCACATTTTGTCACTAAACAGATATAATTTCTTTAGTTGTCAACAAATCGATTACGATAGCATACAGATTCTTAAACGTTTATATGATTATATGGCACATTTTGTAACGTAAATCTCTTTTTCATTTTTAAAACCTGTTCTGATATCAGATGTTGAATTGTTTTTAGCATTTGTTTTCTTAGCTACAGAGTCACACTTGCAGCACTGGCCTAAAAACAACGTACAAACAAAAGAAATAGCAACAGATTTAAACCAGTACTATATTTATGTAAATATAGATACTAATTCCCGAGTCTTTACGTTGTTGACATACTCTGTACTTGCGGCTGATTGTAAAATAATTTGTAAAAAAAAAAAAAAAAAGACATGTTTACAGCCTTTTTATCGAGACGCACACGTCATTGCGGAAGCTTTAGCCATTTTTACAAGCAATGCTGAATATAGAGAATTTCTTTCGTATGGACACTTTGAAAAAACACTATTTTACAGATAAGACGATATCAAAATAATCATATTTTGGCACTTCTTACTATTGATGAACAATGACAGAAACACGGAGTACTTTAATACACATAGATGCGCTCTGTAAATCTGTCACACTTTATTTCCAAATATGTAATATGTAAAGATTGTAAAGTTTCATGAGAGAAAAATATACTATTTTAAACATTTTAATTAGGGTTTAAAATGGATTCTCCTCTGTAACAGTGTTGGGTAGATGACTGAGGAAATGTAATCGGAATGAAATTATTATTTAGCATCTGTTACATGTTTATGGAAGGAGTCTCCAGTGTCAGCGTCGGCACGTTTTCTGACACAAAAAAGACTTCAGGTCAGAGGATTTTTTTTTGTCTTAATAGCTTCAAAAGAGAGAAAGAGAGGGAGATAGAGAGAGATAGATAGAGAGAGAGAAAGAGAGAGATGCTGTCTCACAGACATTCCACAACACTGAAAGTAACTATAAGTGGATAAAAAGTACATGTCACGTGTTCACTAATAAATTTGAATTAATTATAATAATTGAATTAATTATAATTGTTAGTAAGTTGCTGTCGTAAAAGAGGAATAAAACACTTGAGAGCATGCTGTTAGAGGAAAGTTGATCATTTTCATATAACAGAACACCCCAAGTGTTTTAATCCTTACACAGGGATAGTATTTTGCGGTTTGTGCGACACAAAATGAAAATTGAATCCAAAATTAATTGACAAAAAGCGATTATTCTGATCACAAGTATTTTTAGATGTATCCAAGTAGCAGATTTTTGTAATCAGATTACGTAGTCCAGATACCATGTAGTCCGTTCCTACTCAACGCTGCTCTTATATCTAAATTTATTTGCAGTTATTCGTTATTCATTCATAGGAGCGATGCACTTCTCCAAAACCCACGGGGGCTGTAAATTTTTTTTCCAAGGCTGAATTCGATTGTGGGTCGACTGAGTTCACATGTTCTACCCATCTGATTGGACTGAATGTCAGTGAGAATATATCTGTTGAAATATTATGCACCAAATATGATTTCTAACGGCGTTGAAGTGCTATCTGTCAGAAATCTTCAAAAATATAATTGAGCATGTTCATCCTTGACTAACAACGATGCTCTTAATGTAGCATTTGTAACAAATTTTAGAACAAAATCCTAATTTATATGATATGTATCATGTCTCATGTATCATGTGTCGTGTATTTGTTTCCATAATGGACAAATATTGATAATTAGAGAGCCTCTTCAGCCTGTCCAGGGAGCGAGACCCTACGGCTAGAGTAGGGTTTAATCAGATAGGGGAGGATTTAAGGGGCGGATTTAGAGCTGGCTTGTCCAATCAGACGCTCAGGTTGGCAGGTTGAGGGTGGCACTCTCGGCCTGGGGGCTGGACATGCGGATCTGTGAGCTGCTCTTGCTCAGGATGGACAGCTGCGTTCCCCCGTTCACACCACTGCTCGCTAGCGAAGGGTGACGCTGCTGCTTCAGGTCCACAGCAAAGTACCTGTTCACCGTCCAGCTGCGCCATTTCCTCTTGATCTCCGACTGCACCTTCAGGCAGAAACTTGAAAAGGTCATTTTTTTATTGGACTCGGCTGCAAGGGTGTAACGCGCTGTCCCACCTGCCCGAACATGAAATCACTAAAACTCTCCTAATGCATCACACAGAAAAGCTGAGTTCAGTTCAACCTTAGGTCTTAAAGGAAAACTCCTCCCTGAAACACATTACATACACTTTCATTGAAATATTTGTGATGTGTTTAGCGATTCTGCTGCTAGTTTGTTGGTTGGTGCTGTATTGCCAATATTCCTGTAGGACGTTAGTGATTCAGTGATTCTGTCCCGTGCTGATGTCACAGGAAGACACTGTTATTGCTAGTGCAGTTCCAATGGCATACAACAGGAGAAAAATATTTAAAAATCACAAACATAAAAAACCTGATAACAGTCAGGGTTTTGCTGTTAGCTCCTAAAAACAAAAGAACAATAGCTTCTTTTCTCATTCACCATTTTCCAGCTACATTCAATATCATATTCCTGAGAAATCCAACGTCAAAGTAGCGGAAACTTTGGTGCAAACGTTGGACTCAAAGTCCCCGAATGCAGTTATGTCAGCGACTCGGCTAATTAGGCTAGTTAATGATCTACAAGATGACGAGCGTGACGGTGTTGACGGTGATATTAGCGCGAAAGTTGAAGCTTTGGAAGTCTGATCTGTTTGAGGAGAGTGTATAGATGGGGAGGTGAGACAGATGGACAGACTAAAAGACTAAAGCGCTGCTGCATTGTTCTTTTTAGCTAGGGATGAAATGAGGGCTAAATCCTGCTGATAGTAGTAGCTACCATTATCAGCAGGTAGTCGAATAGCATTGTGGGTAATGTAAGAAACTATTAATGAAGGTGAAAATAGGCCAAAATTTCTTAAACTAATAAAGTGAACTCCGAATTTCATTACCAAATAAATGTGCAAAAGATCATAATCATAAGATTATAAATATTCAGGGTGGAGTTTTCCTTTAGTAGTACACTTAAGTCCCTAGTGAAGTTTTGTTCTGTGCTCCAAAAACCTTTAAAAGGTTTTGTTGCTCACTAATACAATTAGCACTAGCATATAGAAAGAACGCTAACTTTAGTTTGTTACCATGTTAACTAGCTAGCAAGGATATTATAGCTAGATAAGATAAGCATGCTGTATTTGCTCTGAATTCAGCTATCATCATGAACATAATTAGCTACTTCTAACAGATACTTCATGTGTTCATTCAGTTACACAAAAGATATGATAAGATATGATAAGAGGTATCGAAAAAAACGTTTGTTATTGTACAAGTAAACGGCTGCACAAATGACAGCCATGTACTGTATATCAGTCACACACGACGAAACACACGCAGAGAAAATGACATTAAAGACATACCTCGCCGTTCAGGAAGCAGTACAGCACGGCCACCACGAAGCCCTGGAGAGAATCCGAGTGAGAACTGGAGTTAAGCAATAATACTGTTGATCTCTGGGTGTGCAGTAAATGTGTGGAAAATTACAACAAGACACCGTTCCCTCCATCACTCCATGGTGTAACTGTAATACATGTTTCACACTAAATCCTCATAAAGGGATGTTCACTGGCTGTGAGTCACGGCAGGACCTGTTTTCTTTCGAAGCTAGTAATGCAACGTTGTTGTTTCTTTAAAGCAGCAGTCTGCACTTGTGTAGAATCCTTCGCTACTTGATTTGCAATTGCAATGAAAACGTTGACCTTGTGAGGTGTATTTTAATGGCAAAATGGGTGAGTATAATTTCAAGACTGGAAAAATGTAGAGTCTGTCACTAAGTAGGTAGCCAAGTCCATTAAATGGAAACGTTGTAAATCACATTTTTAAAAAAGTTGTCATTAAAATAATATGATTACTATGCACTATAAATTAAATAAATAAATACATATTTTATATAACTTATTTATTTGATCTTAATTTTGACCTTAATCATTTATGTTAATTAGACCTTTTACACATTATAGATACTTTCACATTATTTTCATTTTATATTGACATATTATACAGTTAAAATATTCTGTTGGTTAAAAAAGAAGAAAATAAAGAAAGACATGAGCCTGACATAAAGAAATTAGTCAGTTCCAAATACTGTGAATCCCAGGTTTTTAAATAAATCTTTAAAATAATATGATTATTATGGATACTAAACTAAAATAATAATAATAATAATAATAAAATTCAGCTGAAACATGAAACTCAACTAATTCATTCATTCATTCATTTTTGAAATATTTTTTATTTGATCTTAATTTTTGTTTTCATGTTTATACATTAGAAATACTTTTATATCATTTTCATTTCCTACTGCTTTATTATTCTCTTGGAATGAAAGGAGGTCCAAGCGACGTTTACCTGGAAAGAGCCGAGTCCGAGTTCGAACACTAGCCTCTCCCGCTTGCTGACTTCTTCCGGGGAAAAGGCGAACACGGTGTAGTGGATCCCGAACAGAGGGATGAGCAGCAGAGTGGAGCGAGCCAACCTCCTATTAACACATAACACAATCATACACACAAACGTCAATCCACACACACACACTCCTGAAACGACTCGATTCACAGGCAATATGATGTGGCTGAATCAGGGATGGGCGTAATGACTCGTTTTAATGAATCAACTCTTATGAATCACACAGAGTTCCACTAATATAATTTATACTACTAGTGTGTTTATATGAAAAGATCATGTAACGGACTTCATTTAGGGGTGATAAGAACAAAAATTTCTAATAATGTCACTGCTGCACAACAAAGATATACTACGTTTATAAAAAATATAAATACTGATAAAAATTATTACACATTTGGTCTTATCTCTTGTTACCTCATTCACAAAATCTCACACACACACACACACACACACACACATGCTAAAAAAGTTGAGTTGAGTAGAAAACTAGTGAAATGTACAGATAATCTGAAGCCCGGGAATGAAATGTTTAATTATATACAGGAAAGGCTAATGGAAAACAGACTTTAACTAAGAGTGTGCATGTTTTAATGTGGAAATGGATTCACTTAAGGAATCAATTGACTTAAAGAACTGATTCACTTAAAGAGTCATTCAAAGTGAACATCTTTCATGAATTGCCCATCACTAGCTGAAATGGAGTCACAAAATCCAGATATACATTTTAGACACCAAGGTAGCCCAAAAACTCTTTCTTAGCACTGAAGGTAATACTCGAGCAGTGCATAAATAAGAGCACCCCAGAGACACATTCATTTTATTGTTGTTAGTAGTTTTAGCATAAGTATTATTTTCATTACGATTTATTATGTTATATTATGTTATATTTTATTATAATGTTTTTTAATTTATAATACCTTATTACATTATATTTTATTATTTTTGTAAAATATATTGTCTTCAAGATATGTAATAGAACATAGGCTATATTTATGTTAAGTTCTTTTTATGTTCCTAATAAACCTCATATTTTATGTAAAAAAAAAAAAAAGATCTATAACATACTGTGACCTCTAGTTTCTTCTGCATGCTTCAATTCAATTTATTTACAAGTGTGACCTTTTCTTTTTAATATGAATGTCTGACGTTACTTATTTAGTTGAACGTCATCAAATAAGTAGTCGGATTTAGCAAACTATCATTGCTAGATAAATGTTTTCAGAAAAAAAAGTAAGCTAGCATACTACCAAAGTAATAAATTAATGTTAGTAATTTCAAATACAACATCAAATTTTAAAGAAATGAAACAAAATTTGAACATGGATACTTGCATGTTGCTTGGATGTCATCAGCTACTTAGGTATCTAATATATATGTCTAAATTAGATGACTTTATATCAGTTAGCAGCACTATAATGTGTGTTCACAGTTATATAGCATCAACCGTCACGCTAATCACTAATCACGCTAGCACTTTTTTTTTTCAAATCAAAACTTAAATTTCAATTTCTAGATAACAATCACATTTCCATTGAGTGGTGCAATTAAGAATTAAGACAGACATCAGTGTTATTTTTGCCAAATCCCCAGATGAATTCATGCAGGTAGCATGGAAATGCTGCTGATGGTTTATCACAGGTTATCAAACACACACCCACACACACAAACACACTTACAGGGTGATGGTAGAAAGCTCTGACATCCTGCACGAATGCTGGACAGCCTGTGCGGGCTCACTGAAGCATTTCTGAGCACAGCTGCTAAACACGACAAAGACAACACAACAGACGACAAACACCTCTTTAGGACAAAATGAACACACACACACAGAGACACTCAGATTCCCCTTGCACTCTTACACACATGTGAAAATGCGAAACAATTCACAAAACTATTTAAGCAGGAGTACTTAAGAGTCTCCATAAACAGACACACATACACCACACACACATACCAGTTTTCTATGTTTGTGAGGACCTTCCTCTGACATACTGTTTACTCTAGCTAAGTAAGGCTAGGTCTACACTTAAACTTAACCCTAACCTTATTCTCACTAACTAGATGGAAATATTTAGGCTGTTTTTACGTTTTCAATGTCAGGACCAGGTGATTGTGAGGACATTAGACACAATCCTATCCTAATAGGGACTTACATTGCTTTTGGTCCACACAAAGGGATAAATATGTGTATACACAGAAATAACACGCAAAGGTGTACAGAGTGGACCGCAAACAGGACTGTATGTCAGAAGTCTGACTGTCTATGTGTAGTTTCACATGTTCTCCCCGTGTCCTCTTGGGGTTCCTGCCGGTTCTCTGGGTTCCTTGCACCTCCCAAAAACATACAATAGGTGGATTGGCTACGTTAAATTGCCCCTTGGTGTGATCATGTGCGTGCAATAAACTGGCGTCCTATTCAGGGTGTATTTCTGCCTCAGATCTGGATCCGGACCTGTAAGTTTTCTGACAGTCTTCAGAGTGGAGGACTTTGCGCTTTAGGGTTTCTGAATAACGTGACAAACTGTGTTTTTTTTTTTTGTCTTATTAACATCAAGAGAAAGAGACTAAAAAGAGAGACTAGGAGAGAGAAAACGCTTACTGGAGATGAACGAATGTGGAAGGACTTTGTAAATAATGTCGTAAAACTGCAATAAAGCTTGGACAGTGACGTTCCTCTGCTAAAGCATGAAGCACAGCTGCCATTATCTGTCTATACAACATCGCAAACATGCCCATGCCAAACTTTCAATCAGGCTAGACAAAACTGCAGCTCTACATCAACACTGTGTCTTTCCTTCTACTAAACATTCTCATTCATCAAATCTTAAACCAGTCAGTGCCATTCATTCTTCATACACCAATCAAATCTACATAACAGGTTGCCAGGGCCTGAAACACGAAGAATCAGCCAATCAGGTGCCTCAGAGCTACACACAGCGCATGTGTATGGGAAATGTGTTGCCATGGCGACTAAGACAGGCTTACTTACAGGTAAATGCTGGATTCGTTCCCTCCGACATCTGGCGACTGCAGCTTCTGGACGAGGATGATGATGATCCCGATGAAGAGCACAAAGTTAATCTGATGGGAAGGAAGATAAAAGAGTCAGTGTCGCAGTGCCAGTCAAAAGCTTGCACACCCTTGATATGTTTTATATTATCTTTTACCATAGTAATGTTGAATTCTCAATTCTGACTGGTCACAAGGCAATTCACAAGTTTACATTCATGCTTTTAATGTTATTGTTTCTATAGTAACAACTAACACAAGGATGTATGGCGGACACTTAACATGAATGGATTAAAAAACATCCTCTCAAACTATCTAGGGATTCAGGACAGAGGAGTTTGTACTTTATGCTTCTTGGCAAAATGACAAGCTGAGTTTTTTCACTTATTAACTTAAAGAGAGAGAATAGAGAGAAGCTGGTGTGGGAAGGACTCTTTATAGCTGTTATAACGTAAGTGATAACAGGAACTAACTTGTTTTGTGGACATTAAACAATAATAAACGTAACTATAAATGGATTAAAAAAAAGTATGGCATGTAATTTTTTAATTAAAAAATTGCTGTGGTAAAAGAGGAATAAAGCTTCACATTGGGCCACATCACACCACCCTATCACTGATTATTCTCCTATAACAGCAATGATGACAACAACAACAACAACAACAACACGATCTAAATGCCACAAAATTTTTTTATATATAAAATATTTATTATATATATAATGTCTGCTTTACAGCCATTGTTAATTCACATTTGTCTTTGCTTTACTGCATGTATTACATTATAGTTTATTATTATATTTTTATAGTTGCATAATAGCCTATAGTAATTATAATATTATAAATCAAAGACAACTGGCATTAACCTATATAGAGTCCCTATTATCTATAATTTTATAAGACGCCGAGTAGCACTTTAGCCTTTTTTTTTAAATGATTTTTTAAATTAGACTTGCATACCTACCATAATTGAAGCAACAACAGGTCCCTTGATGACCCACCAGAGGGCAGTGTTGTCATTCATATCCCAGCAACTGCAACAAAACAAGGACGCAAACTAAAGTGATGCTTAATCTGATTCTTGTGATCAGGTTTTCCTCAGAAGACCAAACCAGCCACACTTTAAAGGCCATGATTAATAGGACAAGACAAATTTCGTTCGGATTTTCTTGCGTTCGCACAAGCAAAACATACCCAGAGTCGTCAAAGTGCAGCCGCAGAACCGCCCATATAGTCACACAAATAGTTGGAGTTCCTGTTAAACAAAAGTGAAAACAGAGAAGATAGTTAATGGCAAAAAGACACTTTATCTTGAAAATATATATTGCAAGGACAATAGGTGACCATTTGTGATCACTTTAGTGTAATAACATACACAGCAGAAAAATCCACCCTGAATGACTTACTAATATTTACTAATAAGTGATAATAGGTGATTCCATCTTATTCTCATTACGATGTCATTTGATCTGGCTACTGCCATGGATATTTTTACCCTGCTGGCAACTGAGATAAATAAAACATATCCCGCATATTCTAAGGTATACTTTATAACTGTATTATTACCAATTAGTGAACATGGCATGAAGCTTAAAAATGTTGCAGCCTACCCCAGCCGATGAGGGTGTACCAGTAAAAGTATCTCCTCTCCGGGAAGAAGGTCTCCACCAGCAGAGTGAAGAGATATAGGCCCTCGATGAACAGCCAGAAGTAGTTGGACATGACGCAGTAATGGAAGAACACCATCACCGCCTTACACGCCACCTAGAGGCCATTTCTTCAAGTTAGTGTCAGAGTACAAGTATATCCTCATTTATCTTCATTTACTGCAACAGCATGCACTCCTGCAACAGTTATTGTGCTCGTTAAGCACTCAGACGCAGTGATGTCATCAGCGTGGCCTCTGATTGGCTGCCGGAGAATAACGAGCGTGCCTGAGCAGGTATTGATATGGTAATGTGTTACTAATAGAATAATTCTATGACCTGGCGAACTCCAGTGCTGCGCTGTTGATAAGCTGTTAGTCATACACAAGCAGGGGCAAAAACAATGCAGTAATGATGTCTATAAGGTGAAAACCTGCATCAAATATCAGAAAGGGGGAAAATTGTGATCTCACTGACGTTAACCATGGCATGATCGCTAGTGCCAAATGGGCTGGTTTGAGTATTTCAGAAACTCCTGAAAACATCTAGTGAGTGGGAGTTCTGTGAGCAGAAACACTTTGAGGTCAGAAGAGAATGGCCAATTGCTCAAACAATAAGTCCACAGTAACTCAAATAACCACTCTTTACAACTGTGGTGAGCAGAAAAGCATCTCACAGCGCAGAGCATGACGAAACTTGAGGTGACTGAAGATTGGAAAAGAGCCGGCAACGTTTTCCCAATCTAATAATATGCCAGGCAGGTATAAGCAATAGTAATATTTGTATGAGAGGGATTAAAAACAGTTATGCACACATCACTCGAGGGATCTAGCAGAGGTTGAAGAACTGTCAGAGCCAGAATTCACACACCATGCAGACAGTGCTGAAAACTACCTCCAGGGTTTGCCCCCAGTGATTTCCACTTTTTCTGAGGGGTATAGTGTTAGGGTTCATATTCAAAAAAAAAAAAAAACCCACTTTGGGTTTAAATGCAAATACAGATACAAATATTTGGAGCACTAAACAGATTTGGATGCAGACATACTGTAGATACAGTGTCATTGTGTTACACCCCTAATATAACTACATGTTACATTAAATGTTACTATAAATGGATAAAAAGTATGATGTTCCTAATTGTTAATTAATTAAATAATGTCAACTTGGCAAAATTGCTGTGGAATAAGAGTAATTAAACACTTCAGGATATGCTGTTATAGGAAAGCAATCAACTGCAGTCACTAATACTCTTTAGATTATTTTAATTTTATTTTCATTGTATTACTTTTATTTTTTTATTTCCATTTTATTCCTGACATGTCAACGTGAAGAGTTCTTACCGTGTGGACAAAACAGTGGTCGCTGTCCTCCTCAGCATACAGCACCCCGTCTTTAATGAAGACAGAGATGGCTCTCAGGATGAACGACACGAACAGGTTCATGTGGATAAAGTTCCTGGTGCAGTGCAGCTTCCTGTCAAAACCCCGGAATAGTCAAGTCTCTCTATTATACTCAGTGAACTGCTCTGAATTACAGTTAAAACAGTCTGCATTCAGAAAGACTCCGGAGCCAAGAAGAATAACATCAGCTACATAAAGAACTCTCCACTGGGGTTGGAGCGCATTTCATTGCAACTCCAGGTACAGCAAGTAGAATCAAATCAGAATCACTTTGAGAACGGGAGGCCAAAAAACAGGCCGGCTTCCAAATGGCAGGATGAAATGCAATTTCCACTGCAGGAAAATCGAAGCTGAAATGGGATTGTGCCCTGAAGCGATTTCCCCAGTCTCTGCTATATATAAGATGTGATTAAGGCTTAGCAGAGCTTTTACTGACCTGAACCTGCAGAGGATGACCATGGCGGTGGTGAGGGATACCAGAGACGTGCTGTAGCCCACTGTGTACAGGGCCTTCACTGATGCATAGTACATATCCTGCATAAACAGGAAGCAGCATAGAGTAGCTTAGAGCCATTTATACAGAAATTCTACATCAAGATTTAGATCCTAGTCATAACTACACACTTATACACTACTCCGACAGTACCACATTTTTAGTTTAGTTTACCTTAAACAGAGGCATGTCTTAGTTATGTACAATTCAGAACTTGGACTTAAGCCCAATTTGCTTGCGTAATATTGCTAAAGCATGGAGCAGTGTTAATTCTGGCAGCACTGACTATGAGTTTGATGTACAATATGTCACTCTGAAATGTACGTTTTGGGCTGTAAATGCACAAAAAAAAAACTACAGAATGCCATTTAAGGCCAATATTAAATATAAAAATAAATCAAAATGGTGAATTAAAAACCTCATAAAATAGCTTACATCCCATACACACATTACAACTTCATGACCTAGATGTAGTTGGCTTCATTAAGTTGTGCGTACAATTAACTGTCAGCAGAAATTATAAAAAATAATAGGTTGCGCTGGATCAAGTGTTATTTTATAAGCTGCTGAATAATGACTGATGAAGCCATATTGTTAGATGTTTATTTCAAAGTGTGCCATCTCCTCATTCACATGTCTGTCTGTCTGTCTATCTATCTATCTAGTTTTTTTTCTTTTCATTTTTTTAAATAGTCTATTGCTTTTATATTACATAATATTACACTATATTACATTTGACAGCAAAGAAAAATCTGCTCTTCAGCATTTTCTATCCCTGATTTTTTTTTTCTTGTGGTCTAGAGGCAGTGGTCTAGACGCTACTGAAAAATATTGAAAAAAAAAAAACAACGTAAAAAATCTGCTAACCATGGGGGCGTGAACTACTCCCCGATGATTTGCATAATCTGAACGGCGAAAGCAAGAAAATCGACTTATGCAGGTGCGAAACCCAACGTAAATATGGACTTAAGTCACTAACTCTGAATATGACCCATTTCACCCGAAACACACCGGCTTGGTGGCATTTTCCTCAGACAGACAAGCGTCCACGTAATGTGGGTAGGGCTCCGACCAGCCGTCTTCTGTACAATTCCTACTGATCTTCCCGAGACCTGAGGACCGAACGACCACAGAGTAATCACTCTCACACATTTACACACTGTATTCAACAGTTTAGCACAGGATTCAATACTGTAATATAAAAATACACCAAAACAGTCTGCTTCATACATGAAAGATCACTCACCTTCCTCAGGACTCATGAACTCAAAGAGCTCAGGGCAGCTGACCACCACGATCTCGCCCACGCTTGCCGCCTGCCAACACGTCAGGTTGTCCCACTCCCATGCACAACCTGAGGGACAACAAAGCACATAAAACAACACTGACTACAGTAGAATAATACACCATATGCCAGGCAACCTTTTAAAGTCATTTTAAAGGTGTTACACACAATCTTGCTTGAAGGATATGGAGATCTTTTTTTTTTTCCACAAGAAGAGCACTAGTGACTAGAACTGGCTAGCCTTCACAGAAAAAAATGATCTAATAGCAACCAGTGGGCTGAATATGAACATAATATCATTTTAAACAGCCACTCCAGACCTCTTGAAATAATAATAAATAATAATAATGTAGATGAGTGAAAATGACATGGCCAATATTTTGAGGATTTGTGTCATTTTCAAAATTAATTGTGTTGGTGTTTGAGAAAATTTGTGGCTGAATTCTGACAAACAGATTAAAAAATGGGGGGTGGGACTAGAAATATTTGAGGGATTAGAAACAATTTCTTTTCCATTTTGGTTTGTTCTGAACAAAAAGCGATATTTTTACGTTCCTGCTCCAACATTCCACACCCCACTCTTGGAAACTGGTTAGAACAGAATAAAAGAATGGTTAATAGCATTCTTTATATATGGTCAAGAGTCATTTGTCTGTCAGCTTCCATCTTAGCGCTAACGTTAGTTGATGGCTAGTTGACCTTTGCAGTCTTACGCATAAAATTAAGGATGTTTTCTTTGCTGCTTCAAATTATTACCGTGATTTCCACAGCTATTGTGTCAGAGCATTCTTCTGCTTGGCAATGCAATTTGCTGCTCGCAGAATTGCTTGGAAAAATACTTTCTACACTAATTGTCCTGCCGTCGCCCCATCTTCAAAAACCCAGATATTTCAGCTATCTAACATATCTTCCTGTAGAACACAAGAACAGAGCGTTTCACGTTTCAGAGAGGGTTCCAAGTAGAGCCTGTTCAGGAGCTGAAGAATAGTTAACTGCTTATACAGTCACATGTATACTCTTAAAACGTTTATGATTGGTTTGTCTCAACGGAGTATCCTTTAAAGGTTCTATGTAGAACTTAACATCAGAGGATTTCCTTTTCAGAAAATGTTCCAAGACTTCAAATTTCTGCCTGAGGGAACCCTTTTATGAAGCTAAGACCCATAACTCAATCAACTTAAAATTTGAATTGCAGATCCCCAAAAAACACCAATGGAGATGCCTCTGTTTTTCCATCTTTAACAGCGAGTACCCCTTGCTGCAGAACCAAAAATGCAGGGGGGGGTGTTGGACCTGATCCAGATCCTCCTATCTGGGTGGAGTCAAACCAAAAGCCAAGGATGTGGACACAACTCAGTGTTTTCCAGGCTGGATAAGTGTGTTGGTTAGGGTTAGGGATTAAGGTTAGGGTTATAGGAGGAGTTGGAGCAGGTCCAGCTCCACCCCCTGGACTTCTGTTTCTGCAGCAAGGTCTATTTCACTTACAGAAAGAAATGAAAGCCTAGACAGCCAAGACTAGCCAACAGGGGGTCAACGGGGGGCCAGAAGTCAAGAGTTCTGAGCAGGGAGTTCTGTTAGGGAGTGCTTTTCCCTAAAATCCCTGCATCTTGGAGCTCTCTCAGAATGAAATAACAGCATTAGTGGGACAGCAAGGTGGCAAATCATCAGAGCAGTTAATCTCTGATTTAAGAGATATGCTCTAATACCCAATGTGATCATCATTATAATTTAAACCCAGTCAGATGGTACACTCAGGTTTGAGACAAAATGTGAGGCTGTTTTTACATTTTGCAGGCCTAAAACCTGTTAATCCGTCTCTGAAAAACATTATATTCACCAAAACCCAGTCAGTCAGTTGTTTTTCTGTGCAGACTCCAGGGGGTTTCTCCAAAGCAAAGCCTGGACATGCTAAATTGGAACGTTCCAGATTTATTCCACACGGCCCTTCTGGTTGTTATTTTTGCAATCAAGGTAATCGACTCCAGATCTGTGACTTAGCATGAGTCTACAAATAGAGGACGGGGTTCATAACTCAGTTCAACTGATATAGTTTTGCAATTTGTAAATCTACAGTATCCAAGTGAGAGCTGCTCTGGACCTGTGCCTGATGGTCTCCAGTCATAAAACAAGCATAGAATACACACCCCAGCTTCTCACAACGCTCTGGTTATTCCATTTCCTCTGCCTTCATGCACAATGAGAAGATGGTGAAATGGTGCAGCAGATGTAGAGATCGGTTTTGTCTGGTTTGTGGAAAGACACTGCTCCCATCCTACGCTCTAATCTGTTTTTGCTCTGTCTGGCAGCCTGAACACAAAGCTAATTACATCTTAAAGGGCAAATAAGAGCAGTCTGAACTAGCAAAGGAAAGATGGAATGGCATTCGGTATCATCACTGTCCACCATCATGGAGCGAGGGAATAAGCCGAAGGAAAATTCCTGCATTTTTCCCCACATAGTCATACACATAAAGTCTAAGTTTGAGGCAGCTGTTAAATTCCTATTCATGAATGAATGGATGAATGGTCCTTGGATGGAACATCCAGAAATTTTCAGGAAATCATCACTCATCAGAACATTCGTTTTTGCTCAAAACTAGATGCTAGTGCTGACTCACATCACCAGAGTGTACAGCAGGACAGCAGGCGTTCGTGTAGTGTGTGATACAGCGCACTCATAAGCTCCAGCTGTGGTTTATTATTGCTGTTGGTTTGTCCCGGGCTTCATAATGGAGTGTTACGAGAGTCTATTCAGCTTCTGCTTTAATGAACAGCCAATGCAACAGCTGGAGCACCTCTCTCACCTCTCTCTCACCCCTCTGTCTTTGAAATTAAATCAAAAAGTTGAAAAATTGAAGCTCAAATAATGTGCAAGTGAGAGTAGCCTCAGCCTTTGAAATTTAGAGTTTTGTCTGCAACACGATAAGCTGCATTTTGTTTTTCATTTTATTAACTTAAAGTGAAAAAAAAAGAGAGGCTGGTGAGGAACGACTGTTTAGAGCTGCTATAACATAAGTGATAACAGGAACTAACTTCCACAACATTACATGCAACTATAAACAGATTAAAAACTACGATGTGTGGTTTTTTTTTTTTAGTAATAACTAAAAAAAATTTGTGTTATAAGAAAATTGCTGTGGTGTAAGAGGAATAAAACACGTCGAATTATAATATTATTGTAAAAGAACAATAACAGCTGAGCATTTATTTTCCTGTACCAGCTCATCCCCAAGTTTTTTATTTCCTTAGTTAGTAGCTTAGTAGCTTTATCTTCACAGCATTGCAATACATTATTATATTTCTATAGAGCCAAAATATATTTTCAATTATTGGATTGTTGAAATGTACTGACGTTACGTAAAAAGTTGTAGGGTAAATGGTGATATAAAGCATTTTTAATTTGATTGGACAGCCTTTTTTTTGCCCAAATGGTAGTTTTGTGGTCAGATACAAACCCATGTTCTTGTAAGCGAAGCCTGTCACACTTCTTATGACCTGGTTTCGTGGCTCAACTTCAGTATAAAATAGCAACTTTACACAACTGCTAAGCATGTAACTTTATGTAATTTTAATTGTAGCAAATAAGAATAAACAGCTCAAATGTGGGCAATGAATGTAAATTAGGCAGTTGATATACTGTATCATCAGAAGTGGTAAAACTAGTGAATTTTTTTTTTAACTCAAGTAAAAGTATGACTACTCATCTAAATAAATCCTCCGATAAAAAGTTGAATTACAGCTTCAAATTTTTCACTCACGTTAAAGTAGACAGTAGAAATATTGACTTAAATTATGAAAGTAAAAGAAAGTCTGCCTCAAATCCCACACTAAATTCAGTTTGTGGTGAATTAGTGCCTCTTTCACCAAACAACAAAGAATGTAGGAAAACGTTAGCTAAGGTTAACTAACAACAGTTTTATCTCTCAAATGTTAACTAGCATGATAATACCACTGACCATACAAACTAGCTGAATACTAATAGCTAGCTGTTAATGAATACAAAGTGTATCACATTAATGGGTATTAGGTCTCTGTTAAAGTTTAGATTTGTTTTTAGCTTGTTTTTAGTTTGACTCCTCGAAGCTGCCTGATGCTAAAAAGACTTTACAGATATGTGATTACAGAGAAATGCAGTGATGTTTGCAAATGTAGTTGAAATGTTGAAATGTAGGAAATAAACATCAAATGTATTAGGTGAAAGAAACACGTAAACAAAGTACAAATGCTTAAAAGCCAGACTTAAGTACAGTAACAAAGTACTTTGTTACTTATCATTGTACATAGCATGATATATAATTAACAAAATCTACAAAATGTCTAAAGAATACGATTTGATTAAATACCAGCCTTGCCACATTTATTATTGGTTATTCATACCAATAAATACTACAACTAAATGTGAAGTCTACAAGTAAATTGTCGAAAATGTTACTATATTAAGCCGTTAAAGGTGTTAAAGCTCTTAAAGAGAAGGAGCGGGACTGATGTGATTGGATAAAGCAGCAACACCTAACCATGAGCATGATGTACTTTTTCTAACTCCACCCCTTTTTAAAGTGGTTCTAAAAATACTGCGTTACAATTTTATGCTGTTGTTGTTGTCCTTGCATTCTTTTCCCTATGTAGAATGGATAGATGTTCAGTATATTGCTTAACAATTTTCTGAAACTTTTTCTGGCCACTGAAACATCTTTCAAAATGCCTTCCAAAAGAAAACGTTTTCATCCAGCCGTGCGAACGTGCCCTTTAGAAAGCACCTGCTGACTAAATGGTAGGACAGCAAGCTGCTCTACCTCTTAAAATCTATTATTTTCTGCTCTAAACAGTCCGATTTATCCGGAGCGGCCTTGAGGGTGTCAACGCTATGAGTCAGAGTTCTTCTCTCCCCTTCCTCTTTCTCTCACTTTGTCCTTCTCTTGCTCTGTAAGTGTGAGTAGTCCAGCTGGCTTTCCCATTCCTGTCACTGTTACAGTATCTGCTGCCAAGTGTCACACTTCCTGTTTACTGCTGATAAATATACGACTTTAGCAAGAACATGCATGTGTGACGTCCAATCTAGCCAATCTAGAAGGGTCATAACAGCATACGATGGACTACAACTCTCTCTAGTTTAGCAAAACTCACCGAACTCCTGGTCCTGCGCTGGGTCGTGAAGCGCGATCCTCTCCATGCATCTCTCCTGCTCTCGCTTGATGACACAGTTGGAGATCAATGATCGTACGGGCTATACAGAGCAATAAACAAGAGTTTGTGAGCAGGAATTCGGACACAAAAAAAAAAAAAAACCAGACTAAATGTTGGCAGCATCATGTCTGCAGAGACACAGTGCTAAGTGGCGTTTTCAAGGGCATGATGGCAGTAAAAGAGCCTTCGTGCCTCTTCAGGCATGAACATACTCGATCTCTCACCGCTGTACTCCATTGGATCATCTACATTCTGGTTCTTAGCTCCATAAACTATAGCTCATAAGATTGTTAATGATCTGTACCAAAAGACTGTACCAAATGAGATGTAGACACATACTAATGAATCCAGGTAAAAATGATTAAATGAATCATTTTGCAGGGGGAAAAATTGCACGACGTTCTATTTACTTCAAATGTAAGACATTCTTGGTGTTTATGGAGCTGCTGAAATGATATGGTGGTTATCTCTGAATAACATGCGAAACGTGTATTTTAAAATGACTGAGACAGAGAAGTCAGTTGAATTTGACCATCGTAGCTACATGAGCCTAAACATGGAAATGACTGCTAATATTACACTTTATTACAATCTTGGATTGAAGCATAAAGACATATAGGAGTCACTAGTCTCCTTTGCAACATGAGCATCCATCTTAAGAGGATTCTCAAAGACTTTTTCGCCCATTCCCGCTAAATAATTAACTGGAATCCGTGTATGTTGTTATTATGTTCTACAACATATTAAGTTGTGGGCTCAAGTTATCAGGTATCTTGTGGCCACAATATAAATTTGTGTCCTCGGAATATTATCTTTTTTTCTCAGTATATTAATCCGTGATCATGCCTAATTTAAAAAAAAACACCGGTCTCCACAGAGACTCTGTAGCTGCCCAGTGTTTGTTAATTAATATAAAACGCAAGTGGAAGTCTATTTAAAATCTTTTCCATAAAAAAAAAAAAAAAAAACAGATCCAATTCGTCAGTAATATCACACAGATTTACAGATGTGTTTTTATGACACGGTGTGACATACACTTCACTGTGTAGCTGAACTCTGTGATATTACCGAGGCAGCCATTTTGTTTCTGCTTATTTTTAACGCAGTTTGGTATCATTTTGCTCTTCCTTTGGAACTTTGATTTATTTGAAGAAAAGTTCAATTTAATGCAGATAATACAGTTCTACTTTGAACTTAAGCCTACAAAAAATTATTCAAGATAATTGTTCATGATAGTAGGATTATTCATGAATTTTTTTTTCGAAAGTTTTAAAAATAAAATTCGTAGTTTAAAACAAAAGGTTTGAGCAGGAATGTTTGAAAAAGGCATTTTATTATATGTCTGTTTTCTCATAATATGTGCCTCATAGCTTCAGAACAAAACTAAAAAAAAAAAAAAAATCTTGGTTGATTGACTTTTGAGGTAAAGAGGATAACTGTGTCACTGGGCTTTCTGAATGAATTAAAATAAAATAAAAAACACTTGGAATAAATGTACTGCACATTTTTTTTTGAGGGAAATACATTTGTTCAGCGTTGTCAGCTCACAGCTCCAGAATCCCCGGTTCAATCATGAGCTTAGGTTACTGTCCGTGCGGTGTTTCCTTTAGTCTTCTCGTGTTCGTGTGGATTTCTCTGGGTTTTCCGGTTTCCATCCATCTCCCAAAAACAGGCCAGTAGGTGAGTATGTCCTCACTGCAGCCTGTAGGGCGATGACGGATTAGATCCACTACCTACTGGACGGTGTAACCCCAACCCTAACCCTAACCCTAACCCTAGGTGAATCACTTACCGACATACTATCTCTGCCGTCGATCAATCCATTGTTTTTCTGCCACTTTCCTATCGAAATAAATTTGCACATACTTCAGCGCATGTGTGATTAAACATTCATGACGTTATCGAAACCTACTACGGCGCGTATATGTGTTACAACATCCAGAACATAGAGGATCTAATCCAATATGTCATCGCACTACAGGCTGCAGCGAGGACCTCTTGCAGTACGTGGACTGGCTATATTAAAGGGGTGAATCCACACAGACATGAGAAGAACAAAGGGACCCTGGAGCTGTGAGGCTGCAAAGAGAAAAACACATTTCCCCTTCAAAAATGTGCTGAACATTTTGTCAAGTGATTTCACAGAACATTCTGCACAGAACATTTCTCATGTGATAAATGGACACTATTGACTTGAACTGCATAACTTCTAGGAAAGCAAATAAAACTTGACAAACTGTGACATTTGGCTAGTCCCCACAAGGTAATCTACTTCTGTTTTTGTTTGTTTTTACAAAAAAATGCAACTTTTATTAAAAAAAAAATTAAAAGAGCCAAAATGTTTCTTTTTGGTTAACAAGGTTTTTAAGGTAATTTAAGATTTAGCACTAACTAGCTGCTTTGATAATCATGTCAATGGAAGGTTCTCACTAGAAGAGTAAAAGTGTGTGTGTGTGTGTGTGTGGGAGCCACAACAGAGCTGGGTCATTGTATTGAGCAGAAAAAGATCAGAAAACACACGCACACACACCCACAAACACACGGTTATATGCTCATGCATTCGTGTATTTGAGATTTAACACACTACATTACACACAACAACAAACTTGCATGCACTGATCCGGTAGCGCTCCATCTCTTCTCCACTCCGTCAGTCTACAAACCCATGCTAACTTCATTTCCCTCCTCTCTCATCCCCAAATTGATCTTAATATCAGATCAGCACTTCATTTGACAAAAACAGGGCACTTGTATTTTTTTTATATTTCACAAAACAAGCCTGCTTTGTGACAAATGTCTTCTTCTCTTATTGCAGACCCACAGATGAGATAAGAAACCTGCCTTACACACATACACCTAGGCAGTGGTTATAGCTCTGTGGTTACGGTTGTGAGTTCAAATTCCAAGTCCATGAGCCAGATCTTTAATCCTAAACTGCTCATTTCTCTGATTAGATAAATAAATCACTCAAGTCATTTTGGATAAAACCTTCTGGCAACTAAGTAAATGTGCATACTTTATATGCAAACCTAATATAAAAAAGCGTACACTATATAATGAAGAGTGAGCTACATTGAAGCTGCGGTAAGCATTGTTAGCACTTCTTGCTAGCTTCCACCACCAAAAGTAGCTTCCTCCACCTTCTGCCGTAAATCCCGCACCTTTGTTCAAACGTCTCTAAAGACGTGTATTCTGAGATCAGACGAAAATGGCCAGGCTGGTTTGCACTGATGAAAAGGCTACAGTAACTCAAATAACCACTCTTTACAACCGTGATGAGCAGAAAAGCATCTCATAACATGCCAAAACTTGAGTGTACAGTGGGCACAGTGAGCTCACTGAAACGTGACAGCTAAAAAGCGTTTTTTTTTTAACCTCAAGGTTCAACATGTCGTGCATTCTAAATGCTTCTTAGGTAAACAGGTGTTCCTATTAAAGTGAGTGTATATAAAAAATAGAAAGTTTAAAAGAGTCTTTACACATTTAGTATAAGCATGAGCGGCGTGTTGTTAAACTGTGAATTTGCTACGATAGCTCACGTCGCCTGTTCTTTTTCAAGCACGAAACTCCACAAGCATAGTGACAACGTGAGAACACACACTTCACACGTTTTAGTGTGTGTTATTAACAGCAATGCCAGACAGTGCAAATTAGTAGCAAATGCTTAATTAACCCCTATATTCTGTTTGGCTCAAAATGACACACTTTATACTATTAATAAACATATAGCAATAATAATTTAAAGAATCCCAGTGTGTGTGTGAATCACTAATGAACCTGTAGGAAAAAAAAAAAAACAATTTAAAAATCGTATCCATATCATAGAGATCGATTTAGATTTGTCAATTCTGATCTGTCAGAAGGTGTTGATTAATTTTCTATAATGGCAGTTCAGACGATAGTTCCGGCTTACACAGGGACCTGGTGATATGGTGACGTTTTAATAAACAATTGCTTGTTTAGCATTTATGGAAGGAGACTCCAGTGTCAGCACTGCAGTCAAAGGTAAAGCTGTAACTTCGTTCTTGCGGCATCTTCAGGACAGAGGAGATCGACGAGCTGGTTCTTTTGCGCTATTAACTTCAAATGAGAGTCTGGTGAGGGAGCCACTGTTTACAGCTACTGTAGTATAACAGGATTCAACTTGTTCCCACAATACTGAATGTAAATATAAACAGATAGACAGTATGATGTTCTTTAATAAATAGAAATTCTGGAAAAAATATTGGAAAACAGCTTCAAAACAACGTAACAGGTAACAGTAACTCTGCTTTACACCACCCCCTCATTGATTATTTTCCTATTACAGCACACCGAGCAATTGTTTTATTCCTTACGTAATATAAAACTGCAATTAAATTAAAAACAAACTGCTCTGGGACAATGGGACTATTACTAAGTAGTGGACACAACATGATGGTTCATTTTTTTTCTCAGGAGGTATTTGAGGCTCTAACATTGCTACTGTCACCCTGGATGTGTCGGTACAGGATCTCCACAGATGGGCTGAGAAGTTCCAGTCAGCACGGCCATCTGCTGTGCGTGAGGAGACGCCTCATCCCCGAGTGCTAGCGATCATATGGTCACCCACGCCGCGCATCCACATGTGAATCCACGCAAACATGTAAACCCACGCTCACAAATCCCTGACTCACACACACGCACGTGCGCGCATAACGAAACTTTGACTCTAGAGTATAATGCATAATGTGTTTGTGTTTGTGTGTGTGTGTGTCCTCACTAGAGAGATACAGAGGAGGAGGAACAGGGGGAGGAAGATGGCCCCAGGTCGCTTCATTCTGTCTGCTGGTGTCTGGAGCGATTAATGCAGCCTCCGCAGAGCCTCAGTGACTCCTCAGTCTAAAATCACCTGGAAAAAAAGATTAGATTTATTAGTTTCTTATTTCTTTTATTTGAGTCTCGGGAAATGCACAGAGGACAAGACCTCGTTTAGAGCAATGCCAACTCTGGCTTACAGTTAGAAAAAGTTCAACAATAGACGACAGAACTGTATAACATTGCAGATGAAAAGAAAAAAGAAATATGATGAAACAGTGCACAGTCAAAAACAAAGCGGTTCTCTAGTGAGTTTAAGGACGTTGTTGAGCTCCTGAGCAAGACCACTGTAAAAGCAGCTTTTTAGTTTGTCAAAAATTTGAAAAGTTTTCCCTTTTTCTCCCAAACTGAAGAATATAAATCTAACCCTAACATGAAGAAATGATCCAGATTTGTTGCCTGGCAATAGTGAGAAATATGTGTAATTTTTGATAAGGAGATTTATGGAAGGAGTCTCCAGTGACAGCACTCTGTAACAGTACGTTTTCCACCACAGGAACGTCTTCAGGATAGAGGAGTTTACGCTTTGTGATTTCTTGGTAACATGATAAGCGGCGCTTTTTTGTTTTGTTAAATACAAGATGGAGGCTGGTGAGGGAATGACTGTTTATAGCTGCTATAACGTAAGTTGTCTCACGGACATTCCACAACATTAACATAACCATAAATGGATAAAAAGTACAGTTAAAATGTGTCTTCAACATTGCCCGTGTGATCGTTTTTCAAGCTGCTGTGGTGTAAGAGCAATAAAACACTTCGGGATGTGTCGTAGCAGGAAATGATTAACTTCAGGGTCGCATCATACCATCTGTGATTATTCTCGCCTCCATACGTTTTATTCATTTCGTAATCAACTATTTCTGGCTAATATTGAATTCCGAACGCTTCAAGGAGAAGCTATCATTTTTGGGCAGCTGGAGTAAAGTCGCCGCAGACGTGGGTAATAGGGGTTGGGGGTGTGTGCGACTGGGAGGGCTGGGGGTTGGCAGGGGTACATGGCAAGAGTGTGTTTTATGAGAACCCTTACACGTAATGACCTGAAGAGGTGCAAAGATGAGAAAAGCCTTGAGCCGAGGGCAAACCAATATTACTGGACACTCTGGGGCCACGTTCGTACTCGTTCAAGCTACTTCTCACAAAGGAGGGTGACACGAGGATGAATCGTCATGAATTGCAGGTGTGTGTGTGTATATATATATATATATATATATATATATATATATATATATATATATATATACACACATACATACA
>CM075023.1:16062143-16115102 GCA_037576675.1 Pangasius sanitwongsei
TACACTTCGATCACATCTTGATTGTTTTATTTCAAATCCATTGTGGTGGTGTATAAAGGCAAAAATCACAAAAACTCCATCATTGTCCAAATACTTCCGGACCTGACTGTATGTGTGTTTCTGTGTGTGTATGGTGCCTTGCAATGGACTGGTATCCCATCTAGGTGTAGTCGCCGAAGTTCTGGGGATAAGCTCTGGAGACACTGCGATCCAGACCCAGCAGTTTCAGCCACACAGTTCATACTTCCACAAATTAATCATTCATTCATCTTCAACACAAATGTTACCGTACTAATCACTGTACAGATCAGGTTGGATGAATACTAAGAATGAATAAATAAATACCGTTCAGCATTAAACTAAAGTTCTGATATTTTTGCCAACATTGATATTGACTTGAATTCAGATCATGCGCTGTTGGAACTTGGGGGATGAGGTGGGGGCATCTGGGGTGGTTGGTAGTCAACAGTAAGCAGGATGACTTTATGGGGTCAGGATCCAGAGAGCACAGAAACATCACACAATTTCAGAAGCACTTAGGTAAATCACAAAGTGCCAATTGTTGCCGTAGGTCGTAGCACCGGTCCTTGGAGTGTTTTCCCTGCTCTACCACATCCACTTCAACTCACAAAGGGCTATTAATTAGCTGAGTCCTTGAATCAGGTGTGTTGGGGACAGGTACTGTAAAACACTGTAAAGTGCAGAACAATGGGTTCTTCAGGACCTAGGGCTGGGAACCTGTGGCCTAGGCAATTGTCTGGGCAGCCATGGAGCTGATCAACTAGCAATTAGCATGCAATATGGGAAACTGAATCTCAAATTCCTGGTTTGATGCCTGATTCCCTTTAAGCAAACAAGTACATTTAAACATGGTCTATTCTTAATCCAATATTGTATCATAAACCATGATTAAATGCTGAGTAATTATACTTGAGCACTTATGTTGATATTTGCCTAGCGGAGGGTGCATGGTGCTGCTGGTTGGAGTTCACTGGGCATATGAGTGACTTGTGTAATGAATTCAGCCTCCCTTAATGAGCATCCTCTCTACTGTGTGCTTTTCACTCTGTAGTCTCTCCCTCCCTGTCTCGCTACACATTGCCTTCTCTCTCTTATTCTCTCTATCTCAGTGTTTATTTTTGGCTTCCTCACTCGCACTTCCTCTCTGTCTCCTTCTTTTGTTGTCTACCTTTACTTTCATCCATGCTCTAAATCTCTTGCCTGCCCTCTTCTTCCATTTTCAGTCTTGTTCTCTCTCTCAGAATTCTTTTTTTTTTTTGTCTAGTTCCATCTCACAAACAACATCTCAGCGGCACTTTCTTTCTGTTTCTTTTCTATTTCATACTCTTTCTTTCCCGGTGTCTCTCTTCTGATCCCAAGTGGATGGCTGCTATATGCCACAAGGTGATAAACATGCTTTCTGAGTAGCAGCTGAGTAGTGCCAGAATATCAGAGTGTCATTGGTGGCACTGTGCATTGCTGACAGAGAGGAAGAAAACATGACAAAAAGCCTAGCTGTGGCTTGAGCGTGAGCATTCATTTTTTTTCTGACCTGCTGCAGTCAAGATGGTCAAAGGACAGATGGTAAACATGTCTCCATGCCCATGGAGACTAGAATCACGTCACGGCTTTATTGGGCTGGTCGCCCAGCACATAGGCCTCTTGGTTGTGAAGTTTTATTTATCCAAGCACCATTTCAGGGAACTAATGGATTTGGGATGCCTTGAACTGGTCCAGAAAATGATTTTATCACCGTTTTGCCCTTAAAATAGCACAGTAACTCGTCTTATACTCATCTGTTAATGACACAAAAACAGGCCATGGTGTGAAGTCTTGACAGTGTTAGTTTGTAAGCAATGAGATAGATATACTATAGATATTGACTTTCCAATCCTGGTTGAATAATGCCACCACTGATCTCTTCTGGAGTGGCATGGTGGTGCAGCTGGTACTGCACTCACAGCTCGAGGGTCCCGGTTCAATTCTGAGCTCTGATTACAGTCTGTGTGGAGTTTCTCATTTTCTCACATTTTCTCAGTGTCCACTTGGGTTTCCTCCAAGTACTCCAAACATTCCGTTAGTTAGGTTGGCTACTATAAATTGCCCATAGGTGTGAACGTGTGTTGAAATGGTGTCCCATCCAGGGTACATTCCTGTTTTACACCCAGTGTTCCCTGGGAGAGGCTCTGGATCCACTGCGGCCCTGATTAAGATAAAGCACTTACTGAAGATGATGGAATGAATGATGCTGTCTACTGTAGCATGACTGCAGATTAATGACTCTTTTCTAACATACTTTATGCTGTCTGTCTGTTCTAAAAAATTTATAAGTGGGTTTGTATTAGCAATTGAATTAGCAATTAGTTCTTAGTATCTTCAATTGTTTCTCCTCAGAGATAATGATCATAAATCAATGAAACCATATCCAGCTGTATGACACTGGTCTATAAGGAGCGCAACCTCTTATTTCTTTCTTAACCTTTGTAGGATGAGATATTTTCAAGTGTCAAGGTCGTTTTCTCTCCCTGGAGAAGGAGAACATGGCCAATGCTTTATTTCTCTAATTTTCTCACATTCCTCCCTTTCTTTGAAGTCAAAAATACATAAAATAACAATCAGGGTTTTGGCATGCACACTGTCTTATTTGTTGTTGACACATTGCTTTAAATTTAAAAATTGTTTATTTTTGACATTTGTAGAAACTAGCACAACAGCACCACCAATGGTTGTAACTAAAAATACACTGATTTCTTTCTAGCATAGACTGTAGATTCATGCATCACCATTATCAATCATGTCAAGTGATTACGCTTGCTGAAGCGCCCCCTAGAGTTTGTGTGCACTGGGGCTAATTTATTAAGCCCGCTTGGCTGACACATAACACAGCATCAGCAGTGATTGAAACTGGAAGTAAACAGACTGACCAAGCATCATCCAATCAAAGGACAAACTATGCAAAAGGAAAAAAAATACGGAACAGTAAGTTTTGTTTGGTTTGACTGGAAGAGCTGCCAATTTTTTTTTTTTTTTTGTTTCACGTGTGCTTATTAAATTCATGGCATGTTTACAGACCTGAAACACTTAAAATATAGCAATCATAAATGGTATTACCTATCTGTCTTTCTGTCTGAGTGTGGTTTTTGTGCATATGTGTAATTGTTATAGGCTTGACCATAATGGTTTCATTATAATTACACAGAGTTACCCTGACATTCAGCATCATGACCAGGATTCACTGCCCACAAGTGATAGCAGACAAGACATTAGGCTTCGTTTCATTTGACCACTTGTTGCACACACACATGCACATGTACAATATAGATCTGGTAAAGGAAAATTGCTTTGTTACAGCCAAAGTGTATTCCATAAACAGAAAAGTAGTACACAAGCAACTTCAAAAAAAAAGGAAAAGACAAAAAAAAAAGAAATAATGAATAAAGCAATGAATTGTAAAAGTTAAATGTTATGTTTTCCCAAAGAGTTTGGTGTTCAGTGAGCCGGAAACTGACAGACATTGTGCCCCAACAGAAGGAGTCGAATGGTATGTCGGGCCGGTCTCTGAAAGTGATCTAAAATCCTGTCACATTCCACTTCATTGTCTGTGGTGTCTTGTCTTTCACCTTGGCCTGTCGGGATTTAAAGAACATGGACCAGAATCCCAGCTGGTGTCAGGCTCGTGAAATCATTCTGCAAATAATGACTGCACCTCTCATTCCCCAGTGGCAGGACAGCTCCATGCATGAGCGAATGAAGTGGCAAATTAGTCCTGATTTCTATTGTCAGTGCAAATCTTGGGTGCCTGTGTGACTCCAAATTAGCATGGACGAGCTTGTTAAAAGAGATATAATGCCCTCAAAAGCTTAATTGTCTGCAGCTGCTTTAGGCAGCATCTGACATCTTTATTCTTCAGCACTCATATTTGGGGAGTCATTCTCAAATTTAATTAAACATGCTCAGACTTAGTAAATCAGATCAGTGGTAAAACTCAAAGCGTCATGCGAGTGAACTATTTAATGTTCCCAACCTCCTGTAATTCATATCCATTTGAAAACTAAAGAAAACAACTTTTTGATGTGAATTTTTAGCTCGAATTGCTGCCTTGAGCCTGTTGCGCTCTACAGATGGCCTATTTTTCAGAGCCGAGGCTGGTTAATGCTCCTGTGGAAAGGCTGTGGAGCAGTAAACAGCCCCTTTACCACCAGCCCCAGTGGCTTTCCTAAATCAAATGATCCACTTACGGCCTCCCTGGTTTGTACCCTCTGCCTCCCCCAGAGCCCTGCAGCTCTCTAATGTCATTCTCCCACTGTGTTTTTTTTTCTTTCCTGCATGACACTTCGAGCTCATTACTAGGTCTTCATATACAAGATGATCTGTTTCATTTTCCTTTTTCACAAGACTTCCAGTCAGTGAGTGATGAACATTGATATATATGATATTTATCATTTGGCAGTCCTTTGGGTACACATGATTTAAGAATCTTTCATTCAAGTTCAGAGCTGAGTAGTGAAGTATAAATAAAGCTTTAGAGGCCAGGCTAAAGGACTCTCTTTTTGAGCCGGGGATGTATGTCTATTCATTTTTCTTAGTCAGCCAGTAATTTACAAAAATTACTCATCTTTTCCACGGCTAAAACAAAAACAGATTCAGGGCATTGTTATTTTTATTTTATTAGTGCAGTTATATACTGATAAACAACAGCAACTAACTGTCAATTAACCTGCAACTAACAGACATACACAGGCTGCAAATTACATTTTGAACTTTATGCCACTTGCTACACTGTTAACAATGAAAATAAATAAATTAGAGCAATACATTTGCAAAATAATAATTCTGTGTCTTATATTACAATATTCAAGGACCAATTTTTAAAATGCATTTGTGTACATGAACCAAAGGCTTAGATTAAATCCTTGATTCTGGAACTGAGAGCATGCAGCGTGGAAGCTCATGCCCATCAACAGAGCTCTATTTATAGCTTAAAGAGTGACCTCCCTTAATGAGAGAAAGCAGTGTGTTTTCCAGGCTGATAATGACCATGTGTTGAATTGTTATGTTCAATTTTGACCATGGTAGTGTCCGGAAATGAGTCTGGATCAGCCTCTGTCAACTACCATAACTGGATTGGATGGGGACGTACAACCCGCAGCTCCAAAAGCACAGATTCTCACAGCGCTAGTCATGACAGAATTCTGAATTCCTCAACAGATCTCTAAACTTCCTACAAAGTGATATCAAAGTGATAATGTTCCATTAAAGCAAAAGATTAAAAAAAAATATTTTCCTAGCATAATCTTAAACAAAACCTTGTTGTTTTTTTTTCCACAGTCTGACTATTTAACTTCCCCACAACAGTGAGTAGTGAATGTATTAGCTGATTAGTCTATGCAACCCTTAGTTTAATCTCACAACCTGGTCATTAGCACAGACTCTTAACCACTGCTTGCTCTCAGGTTGTGGGAAAGTTTTGTTGTTGATTCCAGCTGTAATTAATTCAGCAATTAAATCGCAGTGTGGCACAGATTTGCAGTACACTTGAGCAATGTGAATCTGATAAATCCTGTTAAATCGGAGTTTATCACCGCTCCGGGATTGTATTATTCTCAAGGATCAGAAATCCACGTTTAGAATCGTCTTCCTCAATCCCAAGAGAGGAGGCCAGATCTACGGATCAAGTTACAATAACATAAGGGTAATACCAGCTCTGCGCCGTATTCTCTCAGGGTTCTCAACGATTTCTGGATCTGAATCTGGATCTGACTTTTTTGCTAGCCTGTCAACCTTTTTCCTTCTTTTGTTCCCTCTCTTCTCAATCCACTTCACGCCGTCATACCTTCTTTCGCTGCCTCACTCCCTTGTCCTTTATCTTGTATTTGAAAAGAAGATGAGAGGGCAACGCTAAAGTTCAGCGGCACTATCTTCAAAGTGTCAAATATCGGATCATCCAAGAAACACTCTCGAACTCGACATCAAAGCCATCCGTGATCTTTCCAGCACTTATCGTCCTGGCCTGCTGCTAACACATGCTTTTAGTTTCGGTCTTCTCTCCTCCATTCTTGTTCTCTATCCCACCATATAAGACTGAACAGAGTACTAGATTCTATAATAATAAAACTCTTCAATGCCACTAAATTTGCACGTCTAAACATCATAACCATCATTTGCACCACAGCGTTATTGAATTCTCAAATCTGATTGGTCCGAAGGTGATTAATTTCCTGTAACAGCAGCTCTGACAATAATTCTGGATGTAATTGATATGATTGAGCTTATATAAATGTGCACATTTTAATATGCTATTGTTTTTATCATATCAAGTCATTTACAGGAATTTAACATTAAATGTAACAATAAACAAATAAAAAGTACATTTAGTTTATCCTTTATTTAAAAATTGTAATTGTTGGCAAATTGCTGTGGTATTATTGGAATAAAACACTTTGGGGCATGCTGGAAAGTATACAGAAACTTCAGTGTGGTATTAGTAACTCCGCTTCATTACACCACCCTGCCGTTGATTATTTTTCTATAACAGCCAATCCCGGCATGTTTTATTCCTTACTCATTCAACACTACAATCAGAGATGTTACGAAACATTACCATTCAATAGTAGCAGCAGTATAACACAACACTAGGGCTATAAGCAATCAGTAAATAATCACATTTAAGCATTTAAATGCATTCATAAATGGAGTGTGACTTGATCAAGAAAATATGGAAGCAAAATGTAACAGCAGACTCTGTAGGATGGAAGGCAAATGATAAAATTACACATTAGGGTCCATATTTAAGGCCTTGGTGCTAGCTGGCAATTCTCACATTATTCGTCTCATTAGTTTGGGCTTCATGCTCTGGTTGCCTTGACTACGCAGATTAATGCTGACAGCCTAAGTTTTGGGAGCTCTTATTCTATGGCTATGTCTGCCTTGCTTTATCTTTTTTTATTCGCCAAATTTGCTTTCACCCATCCATCCATCCATCCATCCATCCATCAATTTGTCCCTTTTTATTCCCTTCAAAATGCTCTTGCTGTATTTTTTTTTAGATCTTCTGTAATCAAGGTCACTCTTGATTAGCTAGCAAGTAAATGAACATCAAAAATCACAGGGGGGAATCAAGTTGTAATCTGCATTTGTCCTCCTGGAGTGTGACCTTTGTTTCATTCTTTTCCAACATCTATACAGACATGGGCTGCACTAAAAGATGAGAGTTTGCGGGTGTTTCCATTGCTTAGGTTGTTATCTACATAACCATTGCTCACGATGTTCTTGTGGGGGGACTTACACATGACTCAGGTTTGGGTTTTACAATCAGAATATTCTAGAAATTTTATACAATCAGTGGTGTGCAGACCCCTCAGCATGCTGTGCATTGTACCATGTTGACCATACTAGCTAATGTGCAAACATGGAGCCACATCCAACCTGTTTGGCTTTAATAGCTTTCAGAGCTCAATATTGCTGTGACTCTTAGACTAAACATGATAATGAGTACAGTTACTTGTAATGCCTGGTTTCCTGGCTTGTAGTGCACTTGTCTAAATGGTTTATTGTCTACCTGTCTGTGTGCTATGAGTGAGCAATGAATCATGTCTGGCAGTTGATGGCCTCTTTTGCTCCCAGGCTGAAATCCCAGATCGGCCAATCTGTTGACTGCTCCAGCCTTTCGAACCCTCTGTGGATCCTGAGGTGTTCCATGCTGTAGTCTGTCTCCAACCATCTGTAAGATGAGCGCAAGACTGGCCTAGCTTGTGAATCACGCAGCACGTCATCGGCCATCGTTGAGCAGCCATTTGTCCAGTCTTTGCTAACACTGCAGCACAAGTTTGACCTGAACCTTTGCTCAGAGGTGACTCACTTCTTGCCATTTTTTGTGCTTAATATTTAAGAACTGGCTCTGTTTTGACTCAAGGTCATTGTGGAACAATTCTACTACTCAGCTGTTTTCTGGATCCTGGCTTGCCAAGGAAGATTTGTTTTTATATTGAGTCATATCACAGCAAGCAGCTGTCTGCAATCTCTTTTCACTCCCCTACAGGGAGCAGTATTTTCTAAGTGATCACACCTGACAATGAATGACGGCAGCAAGGAAGAAGTGGAAATGAGGTCCAGATCTCCAATTACGAGGCCACGATGTCCCAAATCATCTGCACCAGTCATGAAATGAGCTGATTCGATGAGCTCCTTGATCACGATGGAGCAGCAATGCGTTCTATGAGTGCATTGATTCTCCCCCGTTACGGCTAGTGTTACAAAGTTCTCCCCAGTCTCCCTCAATTAGCTCTTTGCCTAGGAGCCCTGTCAATCCCCATCTGCTCCTGTGCCTGTCAGTGGCTCTCATCCACTGAGTGGGCAGAAAATCAAGAGAGAAAAAAGTGTGAGAGATCTCTGTTTGGAGCCACTGTGGCAGAAAACAAACATGGCTGAATTAGCAGTGTTTCCAAACTTGCACTGTGGGGATCGTTTTAGACTGATCCAGGAGGGCGTATTGTGTGGTTTATGAGGGGAAACCTTCTTACCCCTCGCTCTTCTTCAGGCACTACATTTATCAATGCAAACACAAGGGCTTTTTTGAGCACTGAAGGCAATAGGGAGGCAGCTGCACTCATTGTGACAGGAGCTCCTACTTGAAGCTAGTGCCAATAGGCTGTTGTTTTTTCCATTTCCTCGGGGTGAATTATTGTTGATAAGTTGCATTCAGAGAAGGAAATTGTTGCCGAATCCCTTGAGAGCTTGGCATATCCAGCTGGCACAACCATATGGATAGGGAAAGAAGGGACATGAGCTTCCTCCTAGGCCTCCATTTTGGTGCCTTTCTGCTCTTGACAGATTTTAGCGAGCCTCCATAGCAATCTGTCTGTCTTTCTGTGAAAGGCTCGTATTACACTGACTGGAGGATATCTTGGAAAGATGTAAAGAAAGATGGTATTCTCATTTCATAGGTATGGTCAAGTCTTATTTTATCTACATTGAAAAAAGTCTAAAAGGTTTTCGGAGCATGCATGGATGGACAAATTACTAGTCTGGATACTTGTGTGCTATTGATCTAACAGTCACTAGCAGTATTTTTTTTTTACTCGTTTAACAACCTAAGAGAGACAAAAAAAATTGTACTTCCTACTGACTCACAAAAGAAAAATATTCATTGGATATGTTTGTAAAAATGTAACACCCATAATATATTACTTGGTGGCATAAAGCATCTCTAAAGATGTTGTGCATGCTACATTTTTTTTCAAATCCCACCACCTGTTGAACTACACATGAGCACAGAGGGTGTAGTCTGAATGTTGCTAGGAAATATCTTTATTATTAATTAGCATGAAAATATGCTAAACATTTTTTTTTTTCCGAATCAGGAATTTGAGGGAAATACAATCCAACACAGCGCACAAAGTGCTGTATAACTCTAATGCTAGCACAACATTCGGATTTAATCACTTCATGAAAATAAATACACTAGTCAAACTCAAATAATGTCTTTACGTGCAGCAGGAGAATGCCACAGCTCATATCCAAACTCCCTTTTTATCAAATGCTTCATTTCCAGAGGCATTATCAGAAGAGAATAGAGAATATGACTTTATAGATTCACCCTCCCAGGGATTAAATTCCTTGCTTATTTTCCATACCCTCCATATTAATGCACATAATTAGCTTGTCTTTTTAGCTTAGTTAAATGGGCCTCCGTGCAAGCATAACATGGGATTGGGCAAGCACATTGGAGCTTTCACTTGCCCGGTGGACAAGCTAATTAATTTATGATTTGTCTATCCCTGTGGATGACTATTTTTAGGGTTGCTGATGTTGAATTTTGTCTCTGTTTGCATTTCACAGCTAGGCCAAGCCTTGCTATAATTAGAAATTGCTGATTGAGCACTGGAACTCAGTGGCTAAGACCCACTGGTGGTCAACTGGTGTACTAAATAAACTACTGTTACTTTTACTTTAATTAACCCACCCGACTCTCACAATGTGATTCTGTTCAGTTCCATTGGTAAAAGTATTGAGTTCATTTTCTGGTCACAGCACAGCTGTACAGAACCCCAAATCTAAACTTAAACCAGGGCAGTAGTGACACGCGAAAACACACACATCCTTAAAGTCATACCAAGTCCCATCAGCCTGACAACTGGACTAAAGCAAAAACACAATAAATTCCCAGTACCCATGGTTTGACTTATTTCCCCACTACACACAACTGATTAGGCACCTACAGAAGCCGAACACAGAGCCATAGACCCATTAGATCATTTACTCAATGTATATTAGGCATCGCTTGAATGATGTGATTGCTGGTGAAACCTCATTGCACCGATCTATGTGGAGGTCCTAATCTCCAGGGTTGGCCCAGAAAGACTTGGATCACTATTGGGCTGAGCAGTGGCATAGCCAGGAATAAATTTCAGGGGTGCAGAGGAGGAAATGTGCTAAATAAAAGTAAAAAAAAAAAATTATATTGAATTTTGGGTGGATGCAAGGCAGGAGAAGTGATGGTGAGATTCCGTATTTTTCACTTAAAGTTCAAGTGGTGAAATCAAGTGGCGTTTCAGAGCTTTTTGTACCTGTCCTGTAGTGTTAGGGAAACCAACTGATAGTATATCTCTAAAAATAGTTTTAGATATTCTCATTTTAATCATGTAATTTGTTGCTTCTGGGAAAAGGAATAACATATTTGATGACACATTTTGTACTTGTATTGTGTTCATCCAGGTAAATGCTTTCTACAATGTGTATGTCCTGTCCCGGATGGCAGATTTTGCTCTACAGTAGCACGCATAAACATGGTTTGTCAGTGATTTTGGCTTCCCATGCACTATTCCATTTACCAACCATTCCCTGGTTGAAATAAAATGGTTGGAGTGTATTCATTTGGTTGAGGGTGGAATTTGTACAAGTTATTTGACAGGCACTTTTCAAAGGAGTGTTTTCCCAACTTGAGGCTGTTAAATGCTGAAATATCACTACCTCTGATCAGACTGATCACAAACATGATTCTGTCTTTATATGCCATCATGGCTAACAACATTGCCATTTAAAATAACAATGACATCATGGGTGTCCCTGCTAGCCCCAGTCACGGGAGAAAACAAGCCAAGTTTATTCCGGTGAGTGTGAGTGACTCATTTGGTGGTCACAATGACCGTATGCTCACACTGACGGGGAAGCTGTGGGCGCTGATTTCTGTGGAGGTGTTCTCTTAGCCGTTTCTGACACTCTCAAATCTGATCCTCGTCACTCAAGCCTCTTGGTAAATCTCTTTGTTTGTGTCTCTACTCCCCCCAACAACCATCTCTACTTCATCCTTTCAGCCTTTCAGAGTTATAAATAAATCCCCACCACATTAACATTTGTGTCAGAGTAAAGCAGCAGCCTTCCCCGTGTGTTCAAACGACTGCCAGATCATTGCAGAGGCCTGAAGATCCAGGATCCACTGAGGGAATGAATGCTTTTGCTCTTTACGGCACAGTTCACCAAAGCCATTATCCTCAAGTCAGATGAAAACCCAGTTAAAAGGGAGAGTGTGTTTGTGCATGTGGAAAAGAAAGGTAGTCAGAATAAAAAGATACCTGGCAATGGTTGTTTTTTCTTCTCCTTCTCCAGATGACATACAATATAACAACACATTTTGGCAAAAGAATACTATTACTCTTCACATTCTTCTCTTTTTTATTTAATCTGTAACTAAGACATGCTGTTTCTGAACACTAGACATGAATGTTCTAAGCAAAAACATTTTTTTGTTATAATGTGACACATTACAGTAATACATCCACTCAAACCACAGTGAATTTAACATACAAACTAGACAAAGCTCTAATTTTCTCCTTCAATAGGTTCCTTTTTGCTATTCATCTTTTGTTTCCTTCTCCATCTTTAATTACAATTTCCCTGACAGATATAAGCTAACATTATTTTTTTTATGATCGTAATTGCCTGTTCTTCATCTTAATTTTCAATATTATCATGATTCGTGTAAGACCTCATTGGCTTTTATAAGGACATCACACCATTCCCCAAATTCTTCATGTATATATCATAGTGAGATCTCACCTTACCTCCATCACCTCTACTCTACACCACTGCTTTCCTATTTTAAGACATTGGTTGGTTTTCCTAGTTATCAGGTACTTACTATTTAAGACAAATAGTAAGGATCAGTTTAAAATGCTTTGACAGTAATGCCACATATTTACTTGCTTCTGTTCTCACTTGCCTCATCCCATTAGTTTTACAATACAACATAACTTGTATTCTTGGAAATTTTATACTCGTAATCATCTTCTAGTTTTTCATCAGCATGTAGCACTTCCATTTAGGCGTGAGCTAGCAGGTCACATGTACCACTTGTTGGTTTGCTTTATAGTAGAGTTTTTAATTCATAACAGCAAAATACCTTTAGAGCAAAATATTTATTGTAAATTGATCAAGTCACATAATGACAGATGCTTCATGTTGGCTTATTTACATCATGATAAACTGTGGTTAGTGTTTAGCTACAGCGGTTCCATTAACCTCTGAGTAATGTGAAAAACCTGAAGTTCTACTTGCACATCTACCACTGTCATTAAGACATCTTTCTCAAAAACCTTCTTGTCCAGCCAACAAAGGTTCCCACTGACAAGGAACCCTGGTGGTTATTGGCACACCTCTTAATAAGGCCCATATAAAGTAGATGCTCCTCAACAAGTGGCATGTCACAGTAAGGGCAGGACACCCAGCCCCATCTACAGGCCATGTTGATGATGTCCACCATCCAGTAGGCTAGCCTATATTTAGACAAAGGAGGCCCTCGTGTCTTAGCTCCATAGCAAATGAACAGTTGGTCTGAAGATTGGATGGTCTTCCGGTTGAAATAACACCATATTGTGCATACCGGGCACAGAAAGGAACATTCTGCAGGCTCACTGGCATTGAAGGATGCAAGGTCAAGGTCTGCCTCACAAAGTTGAGTGATATGAGAATCAAAATTGATATGAGAAACAGCACAAGGAGAAGGTATCCTGCAGGGCCCAACAGGACATTACAAAGGAAGTATTAAGCCTATGGGACCTTAGAGAGAAGCCATCAATGGTGCTGTGGTGTGGTGAGATACCTACCACATACATCTTTAGTGTAGATGGGGACTTGCCACATTTTAGCAGGCCCTGAGGGAAAGTCAGGCTCCTAGGTACCGGCCAGTGGACCAGGTCTATAAGTCCACTTAAGGGCATACAAGACCCAAAGCATTTCCTGGACTGCTATTGGAGATTTGGTGTGAGGGGCCAGCCCCAGAGGCATAGGTGGCCTGGCCGTTGGTGCTAAATCTTGCCATTCAACTGAGACAACAGATTTGCTCTGGGAGTAAGCATTGAGATTGTTTCCAGCATATTTAAAGCAGCAGTGATTAGGAAGGTCTTGTCTGCAATTTCAATGTGAAAATCCAGTCGGTTTATACCACACAGGTTCCCCCCTGCCCCAACCTCTTCACTTCAACTCTGGAAGGGCTGTTAATTATCATATTAGTTGAATCAGGTGTGTTGAGAAGCAGGGAAAATACTAAAATGTACAGGACATTTTAATGGTTCTCCAGGATCAGGGATGGGAATCTGGACTGTACAATGCAATAATCATGGGACAAGATAAAGGCATATAACCAGTGGTAGCAACCACCAAAACCATATCAGGCAATGTGAAACCTTGGCACTAGTGAAGCGGTCCACCTGCGCCTCACCAGACACCACTCCCCTGGATCCTCCACAGTACTGTGCAGCCATGACAGATGAATTCCTATAAGTGAGGCCAATTATGGATGGGCCCACTTGAGGAGATTTTGAGCAAGGCAGGGAGAGCCACTCAACTTCGTTCCATCCTCATGGTTCGTGGCTCATAACTCACAATGTGGAGGAAATGGCAACATCTCAGGACTAGCAAGAAGATCTTCAGGGCCAAATAAGCTGCCCTCAGTTCCAGCTAGCTGATGTGTTCTGACCCCTGTGACTTCCTACAGCTACCTAGCCTGTAAGGAATATATCCATGGTGATTATTAGGAGTTAATAACTAACACTCATTTGAAAAGCAAAGAAAATGTTACCTATGAGGCGGAAAGGTTAGCATGCATTTGTAAGTGGAAGAGAGATATTATGCTGCCTTCTGAAAGATCAGCCTTTAACATGGGAACTCTTTAACATGGAAGATTGCCCATATCGACAACGTTCTGCCTCCACTGAATCGACGACACTCTGCCTCCACTGTCCTCGATCTCAGTAAGCTCGTTTGGATTCACAGCCACAGTCCATTCTTCCTAAGCTGAACAAATCCTTCTTATTTCCCTGAAAATTGCCTGGAGTGAGAGAGTGGAGAAGTGCTGCTGCTGGATGGGAGATCTTATTTGTCTTTTCAATGTGGATATGAGTAGTATTCTGTAAGAAGACTTACTAGAATAATTGTTTTTTAAATTAAATTTATTTTATTTTTATTCCCTTTTAAAAAATTTTGCTCAGGTAGCTGTGTCATTACTGGGAGTTGAAAAGGAGGCCATGACTCTGTATTTTCTCCATTCATATTCGAGGGCAGGTTTGGTTTTGTGTTCAGAAATGGAACAGCTTCCTTCTAAAATCAACATTTTCCTACGTTTTGTGTAAATTTCTACTCCCAGAGTGTGTCTAGAAATAAACAGGCTCAAAGCCCATCACAAACACAAGAGTTTGCACAGGACTGCATCCAATACAGCATCTTTTTTCTACCCAAAGCCTCTTAAAATGTCCTTGAATGTGTATCACATGAGTTTGGAGCAACGTGGACATGAGCAGTAGGAGGATGAAGTCCCTCTGTCTCAGCACGAGCTGGAATTATAGTCGGGAATGTACAAACAGAAATTCATAGCTGATATTTTTGTGATAGAGAAGCTGTAGGGGTGCACTGTGTTTCAGCCAGTATGCCACTATGCTTCATGCTAGCTCTGAATCAGCTAGCTCTCATCTAGCCTGGTACTCACCAAGAAAATAGCTTCTCTGGAGCTGAAGTTCATCGACTGGCCCGCTGATTGACAGATATCAGCATTGATTGATGGTGCATGTGGCCACTCTGGATTGTCAGCAGATCTCCTCAAGCACAAGGCTAATTAAATGTGTGCTAACATGTCAATGACAGAAGCCACATGACAGAGAACAAAGTATAGACCTGGGTGATGAACATGGTGTAGAACCGATAGCAAGTATCTGTAGGAACAGAGGTAAGTTGGTTTGTACTGTATACATAATCTATGAAGGAGCATAATTTATAGCTTATTATACATTCAGTATTTATACATTTATTATACATTCATAGTGTATTAAACTGATATCTCTGAGTGGTTAAAAGTAAAAAGCTCAATAAGTATATGGAAAGAAACATGAACATTACATTCCTGGTCAGGGTCTTGGTGGAACCAATGTTTGGATCATGGGAAAACTGGTTGTGAGGCGGAAATACACCCCGGACGGGATGCCAGTACAATGCAGTGCACCATGCACACACACATATACACTCATTATTGGCATTCTTTATTGTTCTAAATAACCACTATTACATAATTATACCACATTAGATTATTATTACTCTTACATGCCTATTAGTTTGTTTGTCGAGTCCAAATCGGAACAAAATTAATAGTTTCAGGTCATTTGTTATTTAGAGTGATTTCACATTGCACATAATTAAATGGGGAAAAAAAAAAAATCACTCAGACGTTCTCTGACCAGAGTGTAATTGCTGTGTACTCACCTGACTAAAGAACCGAACAGAGAGGGAGAACACACCACGGTCCTGTTCAAATGGACTCAACACTACATACCTGAAAGATTTTCAAATAAGAGCTAATAAGAATCAGTAAATCTGAAAACCAAGAAAAACCAAATGGATAAAAAAAAAACAAGACTTAATGGAAAAAATGGGGGGGGGGGGGATCAAGCTTAGAACCCACTATAAATTATTCATACAAAACTGATGATATTTTAATGCAATCATCATAATATTCTATGTTAAATATCGATTATGGGCACATCACAGCCTTGAGTGCTAAAAATATTCAAACCTACAGGCTTCAGCTAAATAAGCACTACAGAGTGAAAATTACTGAATAAAGCATGACTGGGGGGAGACAGTGGTGCTTTGTGACCTCAGAGGAGGGTGTAAAAAAAAAAACTCACTTAGCTTGTATCAGTGTTTTATTTTCTTTTATTCAGTAATAATGTAGTTGAACGAGCATGGTGAGTAATCTGAAGAGACTCAACTGCTGGTAAAAAGATTAAAAAAAGAAAATCTACTGAAACATTGATGAAAAATTTATGTAGCAAATTTGGACATTCATTATAAGAGTGATTCCATGTCCATAGCAGCACCATTTGTGTCCCAAAAAATATTACATTTACAAATATGTATGAAAGGTAAAAGACATTTTAAACACATGTAAAGTGTCCTTCACAAAGAACCGCACATGAGAACAAACATGAATAACACCTCTACAGCAATTTACAGCACTATAACTACACTTTACCTTGAAATATAATCATTAAAATACTTCAGAAATGATTTTTTTTATCACATTAATGTTTGAATTTATTTAACATCTCATAGTCGAAACATCCTTTTCCACAAGTCGTCCAGTATAGTTTATGAAAAATGGAAAAATGGATCAACCCTGTCATCGGAACACATCCATCCCTATGGAAATCATCTGAATTTCCCAAAGATCATGGGAAGAAGAAAAGTTCTCTCATACTAGTTAACCACATTTTGTGTACTTTGCTTAAAAAAAAACAACCCTGCTACTCATTTAAGGGTCAAATGTTTGTCAGCAAAGAAGTCCTCATCATTACCCGAGATGTGTTCATGCATTTTTGAATGGTTAAATGCATGTTGTCTTAGAATAAATGTTGAAAATATATATATTTTTTTAAATAATTTAAATTTTATTGTTTCAGGGGCTAAATGGCACTGCAATTATGGAATCACTGCTAACAACTAGTTTAGAGTTTAGAGACATGACACATATTAGTTTTGGTGACTTGTCATTCATTGCATGGGTCAAAACACAGGCAGGGAAGTACATAGAAGATTAATCCATGATTGGATAAACAGGCACAGAGTCAAGATCAGCACAAGTCAGATTGCAAAACAAGTTCCTGCCTTGCATGGAATAAACACAATAAAGACACAAAGAGACATGCAGGGTTTAAGTACACAAACTAATGAACTGAAATGAGGTACAAAACAAAACTGACATGAGAAGATGAAGATATAGATGAGAGAGCATGACATTCAGCCAAAACTAGCATATGTTTTGGAGCTAACAGTTTGGCTAACTAGCACATAGAAGTCATATATAGACAATGCAAAGGCAGAATGTCTAGGTAAACAAGACGGAACTATCAGAAATATCAACATTTCTCTCAGTTGTGTCGGTAAATGACTAAGAAAAGACTGAATTCCACTGCAGCCATGACTAAAAGACTAATTTCACTTAGCATGGACTGCTAGCAAACGTCCACAGCATTTGTTATACTGAGGAATATTAACATTGCTTCACAATTATCAGAAAATTTTGAACTCTGAAATGCTGATTAGGGGAACAGCGGACCCTTTATACTTTTATAAATATTCTTTTAAAAGCAATCATATTTGTAAGCAGCATTAAAAAAAAAAAAGCAAAAGAAAAAAAAAAAAAAAAAAAGCTATTCAGCAGTCTATTCAGGACCGGTTATGGCAGGTTCTGCCCAGTTCTGACAGGATCAAAGCATTCTAGTTATTCTTACTTATAAAACTTACATTTAAAACTATCCATATATAAAATAATGAAAAATTGTTACTTCAAAAGCTATTATAATTAAAGGAAATAATAAATCTTTGGCGATATGTAAAATCATTGGTTTTTCAGTCAGAGCTTTGTGCTGTGTGGCTAATACCACTAATCTCTCATTAATGTCTAATCAGAGAATCGAGCCTGTGTTTCATACATTTACTGTGCCGGAGGTTGGGGTTGAATGATGATGGCCATGCTGAAAGCTAGGCATGCATTTTAAGTAAGAAGAAATTAAATGGTTTATGTAAAAACTCTTTATGTTTATTCAGCACGCTAACTATGGTTTACCCGTCAGCTTCCCATAAACACCGGATCAGCATTGCTCTCAGTATGTGTCTGGGGCTTTATATCCGTTAAAGTATGGCTGGATGATTTCAGCAACACACAGAAGTGTAAGCTATTTTCATCATTTATGGCTTAGATTTTACTAACGCGCAATACAGAGAAGCTTGTTTAGTCATGAAGTTTCTTCATGAGTTCCAGGATATCCTGTTTTCCAGAATAACATAATTCCTGGCAGGACGTAGATTATGGATAGAGTAAAAATACCTTTTTTAACTCTGGCATAAATACGTGAAAACGACTGTTGTGTTGTTGGTCACGTAAAAGTCGGGTGGGGGGGAGGAGGAGGTAAGGGTGGTAAATTATACACGAACGTGTTCTATTATCATCAGGGATTGAAAATCTTTTATTGAAAGAATTTTGGACTCATTTTTCTTTTATATTTCAAAGAACCCACGTGGCATGGACAGTTTTAATATAATTGAAATGTAAGTTATTCACTAAAAGAAAAGAAGTGAAGAAAAGAATAGACAGCAACAACACAGCAACACGGAACATAATTCTACACATAATTCTACACTGTTCCACATAAAACACTCTGTTCTAGCAATATATACCTATATATAAAAATATATATGAGAAAGAAAGAAAGAAAGAAAGAAAGAAAGGAAGAAAAAGAAAGATGATTGGTTTCAAAATTATTGGCAACAAATAAATATTTTTCAAACAGAAAACATTTTCTTAAATAAGTTAGACTGGTTTATTGGTACCCCCAAGTAAGAAAGAAAAATGATAGATGAGAAAGAAAGAAAGAATATAAACCTTTTTTCAAAACTTTCAGCACCCCAGAAAAAAAAAGAAAACAAACAAAGAAGCAAAGCAAATAATAAAAAAAAATTCAATTAAATTTTTTAAATAGGTTAGACTGGTTTCACAATTATTGGCATGCCAAGAAAGAAAGGTAGGAGGAAGGGTAGAAGGAAGAAAGAAAGAAAGAAAGAAAGAGAAAGAAAGAAAGGGAGGAAAGTAAATAAATGAGAAAAGAAAAAAGAAAAAAAGAAAGAATTCTGAAAGATTTTCTGAAAGAAAGTCATCCTTTGCACACGCACACACAGTTTTTGTTACCTTTGTAATAAAGCGTAAAGTGCGTCAGGATTTAAATTAATTCTCACAACCCATTAAATATTGCTTCTGCTACAGATTGGAAAATGGTATGTGTGTGTGTGTGTGAAATAGACCAGCACACTGCATGACCTTCTGCTCTTTGTTAATTATTGATCAGATGAAACAGCAGTGTTCATTACTGATATTAAGTAAAAATGTCCTGATGTGCTGATAAACTGTAATCCATCATAATCATTAAGAAGCACAATATTGTTATGATGGACACGTTTATGTTTGTGGCCTGCTCAGTGATTCTGAGATAAAAGTCTGTCGTGCTTATAATGCACTCTAACACAGTGTCCTCTGCATTATGTAGACAGCTCTTTATTTAAAGCCAGCACTGTGTCCTTCTCGGCTGGTAAATAAAAGGCAAACGCGGGATGTGCTGACGTAGCAAGAAGACATCAATACCATCGTCTGTACAGACACCTGCAGAATTATTGGCACCCTTCATGAAATTAAAACAAATAATAATAATAATACACATATATATTCTAGATAGATAGATAGACATAGATATATATATTCTTAAATAGATTAAAGGTTAAGTTTCAAAACTTTTGGCACCCCAAGAAAGAAAGATGAAAGGAAGGACGGAAGACAGAAAGAACAAATATCTTTCCAGAACAAAAGTAAGTTTCTAATATTTTTCTAAAATGAACCTTTTTTTTTTTAAATAGGTTAAACTGGTTTCAAAACTATTTGCACCCCCAAGAAAGAAAGAAAGAGAAAGAAAGAAAGAAAATATTTCTCCAACATAAAACTTTTCTTAATTGGGTTAAACCAGTTTTTAAATTATTGGCACCCCACAATTAACAGCACTGAGCCTCATCCAGTGTAGAAGCGCTACAGTTAATTTTTACTCTAAAATCATATACTGTTCCTGTATCATATACTGTTCCTTGACTCTGCAGCAATAAACAAAGCCTGAACCCTGACTAACATGTCATACATTGTCAGGACCATTATTTATGTTCTGTCTTTAAGAGTCTTGATCAAGGACTCAATAGCAGTCCTGAGATTTGAACTCACAACCTTCCAGTTACTATGAGGACTCCAATAATTCCTGTCTAGACTTTAGAAATAAGGAAATAAACTCTTGTATTACTCCAAGGCCCCCGGGTTGTGACTCGTTGCTGCACCTCATTGGCCATGCTAGCACTTGTGGAACATCTTGTCTTTTTTGAGAGTTTGGGCCTTTAGCAAAGGGGCCAGCACAAGACAGGATGTAACTACATAAATAAGTGAATATATAAATAAATAAAGGGTGCTGAGATTTAGGGGGCAGGCTCTGACATGAGAGTCCTAATGAAACAAGCACAGCACGGCTCTGGAGCTCGAGCTCTGGACCCACAATTGACGAGCTGTCCACATTGGAGCGTAATTTAAAGACCTTCCCCGAGAGGGCCTGGCTGAGTTATAACTGCCTCCTCTCTCCCTGTCCTCATCACCATCTCTCCCTATTCTTCATTCCTACTCCTTAGACATCCTCAATCCCCTCAATCCCTGAGTCTCTCCCTCTGTCTGCTTCGGTCAAATCTGTCCCATCTGCTTTCCTCTCCCAGTTCACTCATCCATCATAGATTGTTTTCCATCTGTATATTTTTCCACCCTGTACCTATCCTTCTTACATTCCTCTGCTGCTCTCTGTCACCTCCCTGTTCACCTTTCCTCTGCTCCATTTGTCTCTGACACTCCATCCCTCTATCTTTCCTCCTCGTCCTTCGCCTGTCCATCTACTTTTCTCACTTTTACCACCCCATATGCACTCGCTGAAGAAAAACAGAAAAAAAGTCACTGTTACATGCAGGCTCTAGCATAAAAAAGAAAAAAGGAAAAAAGAAAAGCAAGAAAGAAATGCTTGTACAAGTAAAGACAGTTGCGAGCGCACAGGTTACATAACAGTGTTACAGAACACAGCATTAGAGGAAACAGTTTTACAGGACATGGTGTTACAAAACAGAGCGTTACAGGTGCTGTTTTCTATAATGATCTGTTTGTAACGGTGTTACAAAACAGATCATTATAGAAAACAGCAATACAGAAAAGAGTGTTACAGGACATGGTGTTATAGGAAATTATCTTACAGGACACAACATTATGGACACAGCTTTATAAGACACAGCATTACAGGCTCACAGCAGTTCAGGATACAGTATGACAGGTCACAGCGTTACAGGACAGAGTGTTACAGGCTCACAGCAGTTCAGGATACAGTATGACAGATCACAGCGTTACAGGACAGAGTGTCACATGCTCGCAGAGTTTCAGGATACAGTGTTATAGGACAGAGCATTACAAGACACAGCAATACAGGACACGGCACTACAGGCTCGCTGTGTTACAGTGTTACAGTGTTCAAGGACTCATCATTACAGGACAGTGTTACAAGACACAGCCTTGTCTTCCTTGTTTGAATAGTTCTCCCACTATGCTCACACCTAGGGCCTTAAATATCCTTTACTATCTTTTGTTTTTAATCTCTCAATTTCACCCTTTCATAAATAAGCAAATAAATAAATAAATAAATAAATCAGCAAACAGCTTTAGGAGGGTCCTGTGAGCTCTATAATAGCTCATAAATCTTTCAAAGCTTGTAATTAGTGACCGAACTCTCAGGCGCTGCCTTGTGGAGCTGGGTTTATGCGCTGGCACAAGTCACTTATAAATGTTTTCCTGATCCGGCTCTATCCAGCAGCCTCTGATGGGCATTGTGGGAATATTGTTTGTTTATACATTTGTTTGGTGGGAATCTGATTAGGCAAAATGCTTCGGCCATAAATGGTTCACTTGCTGCATTTTCAGTTTGTTATGTGGAAGCTTTTGTGCCGTATTTTGGTTTTGTTCAGGTTTTTTTTTTCACATCTGGTACCTTCTATCCATGCATTTGTTCAGACTGAAATGTGCTACTTTAGAGATGAGCTGGATTTAAAGACAGGCATGCAGAATGGGCAAGTGACAGAGGGGGAGAGAGAGAAAAAAAAGAGAGAGAGAGAGAGAGAGCACTTGAAGTGCACTATTCATGGAAAAACTATAGTTTTTTTTTCCACTCCAGGCAATAAAATTAAGCTCGACTTGTAGAAGGCCAGTAAATTATTAGCTGGATGAAATCCGTCACCAGGCAACGAGAAATGCAGATAGCTGGCCTTCTTTCTCTCTCGTCTATAATCTCGAGCTCCGTATTACAGAGATAAGAACCCTCGAGTGTCCCAACTCGTTTCTCAGTCGTGTTTTGTGCTTCTCCTTGAAGTGTGATGGAGAGCTTGTCACTGTGGAAAGTTCAGGATTGAGAGTGCAGGAGTCGGGGAGAGAGAGACAGAGAGAGAGAGAGAGAGAGGGAGAGAGACTGTGTGAAGGAGGGTCAGAAATATGGAGGTGGACTTTAGAGTCACTCTGCTCTTCTCCTCTGAGAGATATAAATCACCTGGAAGAGGAATGGGTGTTACAGAGATGCGTGTATGTGTGTGTGTGTCTGTGTGTGTTCACTAGAAATGTAACAATTCCCTGATTACGACAGCAATGGTACCAACGGTTATTATATGGCTGCACTGATTCAGAATGGCCAGTATCAGGTAAAAGTCAAGGGGCGTGGCCTCTGTGTCTGACAGGCCCAGTGAAGCAGGTGTGGTTTATGTACCTGCCAGATCAGGAGGTGTGGCCTTTCTCAGTGTCAGTAAAATTAATCCTGTTAATTTTGATAGTGAAGGAGGTGTGGCCTCTGTGCTGTCAGTAGTAATCAAGGAGGTGTGGCATCTGTGCTATTAGACCCAGTGAAGAAGGTGTGGTATCTGTGCTGTCTTTACCTGTGAAGAAAGTGTGGTCTATTTGACTGCATGTCACAGTGAAGGAGGTGAGATTTCTGTGCCATTAATCCAACTGAAGGATGTGTGGAAAGATTTGGACCCTGCCAGGTCCAGCGACAAAGGCGTGGCTTGTATGGCTGTAATTCACAGCGAAGGAGGAGCGGCCATTGTGAGTGTCCGTCCCAGTCAAGGATGTGTGATCTCGGTGCTGTTAATCCATGTTTGGGAAGCATGTGCTCAAAGCTCAGATCATTTTAATCAGATTAAAATGTAACTATTTATAAAATCCTGAATTATATTTCACCCCAATATGTCACAGAGAAGCAGCTCTGGGTCACATCTTATTAAATAATGGGCTGATTTTAGTGTATTAGGGATCTGGATGTGCAACATATTGTCGTAGAAGTAGGGAGCCGTGGTATTCACATGTGCCTTCAGACAGCTGTGTCATGTGTTCAGTCTTCTTTGTACTTAAGTACAGCCCATTTGCATATCGCTCATAGCACGTTTTAGTATTGCAAATGAGACTGTAATAATGAATAGCTAATAATCACTGTACAACCTCAAAGCAGTGGAGGAGATTTATAGCTTAGGCTATGTGATCTCACATCTTTACAAATTAAATGGACAATTTGTGCTTGCACATATTTTTTAGCATTTTGGATTAATTTATGCTTTAATGGAAAAGCTCACGGCTCATTCCAGAAATTAATGAAACATTGAGATGCAATCATGCTTTATGAGAACATCATACAAAATTGTGCTGTTACTGTGTGCAAATCCGAACACTTCATATTCATAGTAATGACGTTTAATGCCAAGATGATATATAAGAAGCTTTAAGGGTCAGTCTTTGATTATTCCTCTTTTATTCACTGACACTGGTGTTTAACCCCGAGTGAATCTCACAGCCGTATTTTCTGCTGAACAAAGGTTTTTTTTTGTTTTTTTTTAGAGACTGTGGATTTGTCCTTTACAGGGAAAAGCTCTTATTCTACGTAACAGGACCAGAATCAGAGATTAAGGGCTGCTGTGTGCATTCTGCTTTGCCTACATATACCATGTGCAGTTGATTTCATTGGCGTATTGAGATGCAGAGGTGGAATTTAACTGAAATGAGGCCATGTGCTAAGCTAATCACCCTGTTTTATTTGGCAGGGATAGGACTTGATAGTAAACACAACATCGTGATTTCATTCAGATTTCATCATGTTCCTGTTCGGCAGATTGAGCGCTTTAATCAGGGAGTTTACAAAATCACTACGACATCTTTTTTTTAACGAATAGTTAATATTAAATACGTCTCTGATCTCTTTATATGAGGGATGATCTGAATCAGCTATATTCCCTTTATGCGGCATCAAAATAAAGTTTGAAATCTGAAATCAACTACACATGAAAGTCCTACAGACTGACACCTTTCATCTGTAAATTAGGAAGTATATAAGTATGGTGCGCTGGTAAATTAGTGGTCATAGGTAATACTTATTAACTAAAACCTTTAACTGCTCTTCTATATGAATGTGTACAGATTCTGTGTATGCCTAATAAATAAAAGCACCCTAAGAGAAGAAGTAGTGCACTAATTAGAGTGCCATTATAGACACGGCATGTCCCTGGTCTACTCTAAGCGTAAACTAGTTTGACAATCCAAAGAAGATAGAGATTTTATAGTTAATGATTTTTAGTTAAAGTGGACCCTAATCACAGGATACTTTACTTTCCCTAAAAGAAGGATACTGTTAAAAACCTAGAACATAACACACAGACACACACACACACACACACATACAGAACACCTTTTTTTGGAAAGCCGCCACCAACCCTATCTTTAGAGGACAATTTGTACTTTGTTCACAATATGTATATAGTTAAGATACAATTCTAAGTACTATTAAGGAAAGAAAAGAAAGAAAGAAACAAAAGAAAAATTAAAAAAACAACAAGTAGAATTCGATGGCAACGTCACTGACAGAGGGATGCTTCTGCATCCGAGTTTAGTCCTTCTTTTCACAAATTTGTCTGTCGGAAATCTCCTTAAAATATACTTCAAAAAGGAATGAAGCTATTGAAGAAAACATATTTCAGACTTTTGACCTTGCTCTGACCTTGACTGTCTTTGGATCTATTCCTAAATCTAATCGTTTCATCTCTTGGTTGCAAGCTTAAATCCATATCAATCCTACAAATATTCAACAACTCGTTCTTGAGAGAGAGACCGATGGCAAAAAAAAATCACAGATAGCCATGAGTCCCTGAATGTGAAAGTGTAAGTAACTGCTATGTATGCCAGGAAGGAAGGAACAGGAATTAAGCTATCGAGGAAAAACTATTTTAGACCTGATCATCTTTGAATCAATTAACATCTAATCAGTTCATCTGCTGGATACAATGAAAATTCTATATAAATCCTAGGAATCTTGAACATCTACACAGACGGACGGAGTATTTGTCATGATGACAATTTCACCCACTTCTCATTATCAGGAGTATCAGATTCCCCCAAAATCAGTTGCTCTGATTGAATTACAATGTCCTCACCAATCAGAGTCACACTGATCACTCATAACGTCATGGAAGACAAAATATGCAGGGCTATGTGTTCAAACAGGCACCACACAAATAAAACTATGGGGGAAAAAAAAAAAAACGAGAAACCAAGTGGGAAAAAAAAAAGTTGACCCCGTTGCAGGCTACACACTCAGTAGGTTGAATGTTAATTAAGACCTGAGTGTGCTTCAGTGTTACTGGACCTCTAAGGAGCTCCTGTCCTGGTGACTTGGTTACATTTGGACACCGATTTTACTTCATATTCCGTTTAATTTAATGCTGAAACACCACCTGAGCTCAACTCATGCACAAATGTCACACTTTTTAATCGGAGAACTTGATGAGAAAGCTGTTTGGACAGAATAGCCCGAAACTATCGGTTCCATTTGTTCTCATTGCTTTCCTAAATCATATTCTATTTCCTCCTCTGCAGCTGATCAATATCCGGGTAGATGAAATATTGGGATGCGTGTCCCATGTTAGTGGATTACTCCGAAACAGAGTGTGCACTGCTGTACCTTTTAATTCTCTGCTTTTCACACATGGAGGACTCTTTCATTACCATAATCTCCATCACGGCAAAGTTATGATTCCGGGGAAAATCCAAGCACCGGTGTGTGTTTTTCCTGCTTCTCCATTACTGTTGGAGTCGGAGAGCTAATTGCTTCTTGAAGTGTGCTCACGAAACCAGACAGCAATTTTGTAGTCTCCATTTTCAATTTTGACTCTTAATAAACCCTTCCAATAAGCTCATTCCAGTGTAATGGAACATTACAGTTCTGTGGAAACTGCATGATAATTCAGCGTATACCACAGTGCCGTTGAATTCTGGATTCTGATTGGGTCAGAGATCACTGATTCATTTTCTATAACAGCAGCTCTGACAATAGTGCCGGTTTATATTAATGCACTCATTGTAAGAGGTTTCTGCACTAACAGCTCATTCACAGGGAATTCCACATCCACGTAAACGGATTTAAAAAAACGTGTAATCATTGATATGGTGAAACTCTCCGTAAGGAGACATTCATTTAACATTTATGGAAGGAGTCTCCAATGCCAGCGCTTTGTAACAGTCAGAGGTAAAGCTGTAACTTTAGGTTTTCAGACATCTTTAGGACAGAGGAGTTTATGATTTGCATGATAAGCTGCATTTTTTTTTCATTTTAAACTTTAGAATGAAAAAAGAGAGGCCGGTGATAGAATAATCTTTATAGCTGCTATAACGTAAGTGAGAATGGGAACAATAAGCTGCTTTGTGACAATATCCACTGTTAAAAGTGCTATAAAATAATACATAATAATACATAGTATGTATATTTTTACTAATATATAATTAAATTAAGTATAAAATTAAAATAAAATTGAATTGGACTTATTTTGACTATAATTTTTTTTTCAAAATTGTAATCATTGGCAAATTGCTGTGCTATAAGAGGAACAAATCACTTTTGTTTGGTTGTGCTGTTATTGAAAAATAATCAACTTCATGGTGGTAACAGTAACTACGCTCCACTCTGTTGCTAATTATTATTATTATTATTATTATTATTATTATTTTTTATATAACAGCATGCTCCATCATGTTTTATTGCTTATAAATTGAATTTTTATCCAATTATCTAACTAGCAAACCACATGATTATGATTAAAATACAGTTAATTGCACAAGTGCTTACTGCAGCCATGTTTAGTTTCAGCTCTCTTTGTTCTTGCAGTTATTTCTGGTGGAAATTCAGTCTTGCAGCTCTTGTATCACTGTCAGCTCTAATAACAGCCCTGCGTTTGGATGGGATTCTGCCGCACTTGTGAGTCGCTTTGGATAAAAGTGTCTGCCAAATGGATAAATGTGAATAAATGGAATGCCTGATGGAGCAGGAGCGTTAAAATACACAACAAGCCGCTTTCGTTCAACACCTAAATGCAAAATCTGATCTGAATACCCTAGAAACAAGTACACAGCTTTAGTGTGTTAGCCAGGATTGCACTAATATTTTCTTTTGTTTTGCTCTGATGGTAAGAGGGGAATATCCGTGAGCTCAGCATGTGGCAGCTCTAACCAGGAGCCGGGATTTTAGTGCTGTCAGTATAACTTTCCAGAATCTTCAGCTCCTCTGTGAAACTGTAGCAGACACAGATGGGCTTTGCCGAACTCAAGATGTCTGAAATAAGACGTGCTAATGATTGCGCTGTTGTTCTTTTCCAGCAGCAACAATCTGAGATGTTTCGCCTGCTGTGCTCGCTGTGTAGGAGGCAGGAGAAACAGTGAATCTGCAAGGCTGTAATTTTCCAAACTTTCCCGCTCCTGGCTCTACAGAGATATGGTTAGATATATATATATAAATAAATAAATAAATAAATAAATAAATAATTTTTTAAAAATACATGAACAAGTACAATGGAGGAGCCCTCTGGGAGGAGATGGTTGCAAGATTGAATGTTGTAAGTGGGAAAATGAAGGTGTGTGTTCGCCGGGCGTAGTGAGCTAACGGGAGCATGTAGCAAAGATACCAAGGGTTTGTGAGAGGATGTGAGAAACATCGATTAATGTTCAGAAGACAGCTAGTTGAAATTCATCTCACAGAGTGTGTACGAGACTCAGATGTGCTCTGCGGATGAGAGATATCAGACTGAAGCTCGGCGCCATGGTAGCCTTCAGGATAATGTTGCGGTTACTACGGATGCTCATTTTAATCAATTTAAATAGTTGAGAATTGAGAGACGGTAGGATTCATTACACTTCATGTGTGCTGCGTTCACCCAGACAGAGCATGTCCTCTCAGTTACATGTTTATCCTATCGCTCGTGTTCTTGTTGTCACAATGTGTCTGATATGGTTTAGTCCATTTGAAGGGAAACCTCCAGCAAGATGGCAGTGTGCATAGATGCAGCTCTCCTAAAAAAGTTTTATTTATGCTGCATTCAAATTACTTCAGAAGCAGGAAGTCAGTCCTTCAAACTGGGAAAGCAAACATGGATGAGTTCGTGTTCATCTTTTGCTAGCAACAAGCTAGCCAGCTAACTGTGATGAGTGATGCATATTTTAAACCTCAAAACAGCAAACTGTATAGGCAATGTTATAGATTTAACAAGTGAATATGTCTGTACATTGGTTGACCTAAAGCAAATACTACTATATACAGTGTAACTCATTTAAAGAGAAGATGTGCTGCTTTTTTTATTTCTGAGGCAGCCATGTTGATTTGACATCACTTGCGGAACTCGAGTAGGAATTCGGAGTCGAGGGGGCTGAGTTGTTTTTCCTGGTTGGAGGTCGAGAATTACAACCTGTAGTCAAATGTAGCAATAGTTTTGTGTTTTGTTTTTTCTAGTTCCTGTAATTTCGTTGTCCAAGACGATGACAATGAACTCTTGACTGGGACCCTGGCATGTTCTCTGTGCGGTTCTTTAGGCAGCAGGTGGTCTCACTACACTCCCAGTGGCGGGGTTAGAACATAAACTCTGGATGCGAGACGCAAAATGTTTTAAACTAGTTATTTATATAATTATCTATTAACTTCTTTTGTGTTCTCTGTGCTTGGGTGATTTTTGTGATACCGTGTGAAACTAAACCAGAACAAATAGGAAACAAAAGAAAACTACCCATATTCGCTCTGATTCAGACTTGGTAAGCGGATTAATTAAGGTGTGAAAACGGCCTTAGAGAAATGATCTTAGAATGGCTTTGAGCAAGTAACTGTTGTAACCCAGGAATTTCTTCCACTATTCAGTCTATATCGTTTAAAAATATGCAGTTTTAGCAAGTGAATTCAGCTTCAGGTCACCTCTCTCTGCGGCCATACCATTTTTATTTTCTCTTTACTTGCACAGGTGGGAGTTGTAAATGTATCATGATGGGATAAAAGCAGCCATTTTGCTAGTGTAGAGTCTTGCATAATATGCAATTTAAATCCCAATTATGCATTCCTAACGAGCTCTAAGGCACAGCACAGATAAAGCAGATGTAAGACACCATGGTATATGCTACTTCACACTTACTCACTTATTCGTTCTACAGATGCTCTCATCCAAAGCAATTTACAAGTGATAATATAATATTTTATATCAATAAATTAATATTTGAACGTGATATTAAAATCTCATATTTTTATACATAAAATATTATGTGTCTGATATTTCTGATATTATGAATGTATTTTTCCTACTTACAAATTACAAATATATGCTTATATATTAATGCTTTAAATATTAATTTGCAGCACATACTTATTTTATTTTATTACGCAGTACATACATATTTTATTTTAATTTACACAGTAACACTATAGTAATATTCTTTATTTGCTTTTTCTGTGTTTGTGCTCCTAAAGTAAAGAAAGTACCTTGTTCTGGAAAAAAAAAAAATGAAGGCATGACTAACAGACAAACAAAACATGGTAAAAATGGTATCCATGTTTTTTTTCCTACTTTGTAGCTTGAAAACACAGAGCTCAAAAATGACATAATTCAGACTTCCTACTTATACATTAAGTCGAATGCAGCTGTCACGTCAGCGCCAGTTACGACAATGAACTTGGCTTCCCAGAATAACTCACAGCCTCACAAAATGGCCTAACCGGACTTCAGTTCCCAGCAGCCATCACCATCACCTCTTTACACCTTAGTATGCATACCTGTTTCCAGTTTCACCTTGATTAATTTAGTTATGCACTGACGTTTCTGTGCTTCACTGCTAAGCTTCAGTTGTCCATTCTGTGCTCCTTGTCTTGGTTTTGTTTTGCTCACAGCTCTTGTTTTGTTTTATGATTGTCATTTTGACCAGGATAGTCTTGTTTGTCTTTTATTTAAATGAAAGCACTTGCAGCTACCTCTGTTACATTACAGCAGCATAGTATCACATGACTGAGAACACTCAGATCAACCATAACATTAAACCACTGACAGGTAAAGTGAATAACATCGATTATCTCATTACAATGGCACCTGTTAAGCGTGGGATATATTAGGCAGCAAGTGAACAGTCAGTTCTCGAAGTTGATGTGCTGGAAGCAGGAAATAAATGGGCAAGTGTAAAGATCGTAGCAACTTTAACAATGGCCAAATTGTGATGGATAGATGACTAGGTAAGAGTTTCTACAAAACCGCAGGTCTTGTGGGGTGTTCCTGGTATGCAGTAGTTAGTACCTACCAAAAGTGGTCCAAGAAAGGACAACTGGTGAACTGGAGACAGGGTCATTGGCACTCAAGGCTCCTTGATGAATGTGGGGTGCGAAGGCTAGCCCATCTGGTCTGATCTCACAGAAGAGTTACTGTAGCACAAATTGCTGAAAAAGTTAATGCTGGCTATGATAGAAGGGTGTCAGAACACACAGTGCATTGCAGCTTGCTGTTTATGGAGCTGCATAGCTGCAGACCAGTCAGAGTGCCCATGCTGACCCCTGTCCACTACTGAAAGCACCTAAAATGGGCATATGAGCATCAGAACTGGACCATGGAGCAATGGAAGAAGGTGGCTTAGTCTGACGAATCATGTTTTCTTTTACATCATGTGGATGGCTGGGTGCATGTGTGTCACTTACCTGGGGAAGAGATGGCACCAAGATGCACTATGGGAAGAAGGCAAGCCGGTGGCGTCAGTGTGATGCTCTAGGCAATGTTCTGCTGGGAAATCTTGGGTCCTAGCATTCATGTAGATGTTATTTTGACATGTACCACCTACCTAAACATTGTTGACCAAGTACACCCCATCATGGCAACAGTATTACCTAATTGCAGTGGCCTCTTTCAGCAGCATAATGCACCCTGCCAAGCTGCAAACATTATTCAGGAATGGTTTGAGGAACATGACAAAGAATTCAGGATGTTGACTTGGCCTCCATATTCCCCATATCTCAGTCTGATTGAGCATCTGTGGGATGTGCTGGACAAACAAATCTGATCCATGGAGGCCCCACCTCACAACTTACAGGACTTAAAGGATTTGCTGCTAACTTCTTGGTGCCAGATACTACAGCACATCTTCAGAGGTCTTGTGGAGTCCATGCCTCGATGGGTCCGAGCTGGGCTCAAAGGTATTTGGACAAAGTGACATAATTGTAAATATAACCATAATTTTAATACTTGGATGCAAATCCTTTGCAGTCAATGACTGCCTGAAGTCTGGAGCCCATGTTCTCAAAATTCAACTTCTGTCACTGTCCAAATACCTCTGAACCTGACTGTATATATAGTTTTTTTTTCTAAAAACAGCCTTATATTGACACAGTGTGCATGAAACAGTTAAGGAACATGTAAAAGGGCTTAACTAGACCCCTAAAAAGTTTATACACTATGCATTAAGTCTTTATTCACAAACACCTGGACAGCTACATAACTGGAAATCTGTTATGTAAAAATGATTAATAATTGCATTATTAGTTGTGGTAATGTGCAATACATTTTATTATACAAACTTCTGAGCATGAAATAATAATCAGTTCACATCTTATTAGACTTGATTGTCCATACTAGACCTTTAGGTTACCTTTAAGCGACTTCTGCAGTTTAGCTTTAAGAGCTGTTGGTGTCCAGCTATATATTATGGAAACGCTATATAAATAAATTAGACTATGTGTGAATTTATTTTTTATTTTATGCATAATAGTTTGTAGAACAGTAAAAAAAAATGTGTTTATTGTACATTATCACTACTACTAATAATAATGCAATTATTAGTCATTTTCACCAACCAGATCTATGTTGCAAGACATTTCTTTTTTATGAATTAAGACTAGTGAATAAACCTTGTACAAGTGTCTAATTTGAGCTTTATTAAACAAATAAGATGTGCTACTATAGAAAGTATAATCAAAATGCTGCTGAGATGAGGATGTTCAGAGCCACAGAGTTTAGAGGTTGTTGAAGCAAATGATTTAAATGCTATACTAAGTAGCCTCTGGGGCTTTGCAGATGTTCCAATGACCTTCAATATTCTTCCTTAATGAATGGTTCCCAATAAATGTTGCCCTAAATTACACACTTGTACTTTGGGTAGACTACCAAAATAGCACTCCAGTGAGATTACTGGGTCTGCAACCTCAGTATTTATCAGTAGATGAAAAATGCACAAAGTGGTGCCCTGTGATGGACTGGAGTCCCATCCAGGATGTTGTCTTGCCTTGCACTCAGTATTCCTACTATGACCGTGTCCAGGATAAAGTGGTTACTGAAGATGAATGAATGAAAGAAAAAAGCTTGAATGCACCACTAACCTCAAAGGTATGAGTGTTAGCTTGTCTGCATGAAGAACCAGGGTGGCTGAGTGGTTAAGGTAGTGGGCTTAGTCTCCAATGGATGAATGAACTTGTGTGTTCAAAGCCCACTCCTGGATCCAGGTCATAGGTTGCCCTGGTTAAAAGGTGTGCCATTGTCTTGCCTTACAACAGAGATCTTCCATGTGGCCGGAGGATTTCATTTCAGCCAAACTGGAGGCACACTTCATAGGTGATTGAAGATTAATAGATTAAACAAGTGAAATCAGGTGTGGATCCTGCTTGGTTGAAATGAAAGCCTGCAGCCACACTGGTCCTTTGTGGGTAAGATTGAAGACCCCAGCCTTACAATTCCAAGGCCCCACCAGGGAAGATCAGGGGTTCTTAACTCCAGTCATCAGGACTGTCTGCCCTGCCAAGTTGTAGTTCTCCCTACCCTTAACACACCTGGCATGATGGTAGAGTGATTCAGGTATTGAACTTAATATCAATTGGACCATTCTGACCCATTCCTGTTTGGTCACCTTGTACAAAGGTCCTGGTAAGGTCATTGTACCATCCAACCATTGTTTAACCCTTGGGCAAGGCCTCTTCATCAACTATTCTAGGGTAAGGTAGATACCCAAGATGGTTTCCCTGTACTTCCTTTTGTGTAGGAAATATTTGTTTATTCTTTCACTAGCACCTACTGTTCTCCTGGCATAGACAGTATGATATGCAGTATATGTATGCAAACCACTTTCTTTATCATCCATTGTGTTACTTCATAGTAATATTTCTTGCTGTATCTTACACACAAACAAACACAGGGCAAGGTCTATCAGGGCCTTGGAATTGTAGGGCAATGGCACCCCTTTTAACCATGACAACCTAAAACCTTGACCCTACCAGGAGTGGGGTTTGAACCCACAAGGACATTTGCTCAGTGGAGCTTAAGTTCAAAGCCTTAACCACACAGCAGGAAGTGGGAATACACCCTGGATGAACGCTGGGCACCATGTACACAAGTTCACACACTCATTCACTCCTTGGGGCAATTTAGTATAGCCAATCTACCTACCAGCATGTTTTTGGGAGGAACCCAGAGCACATGGAGGAAACTAGGAGAACATGCAAAACTCCACCCAGCCCCATGCTCAGGATCAAACCCTTGAGCCATGAGGCAGCAGTGCTTCCCTCTGTGCTGCACAAGTATGAAATATGAAAAGCAAACACTTATCTAAGTGAAATTCCATTTCTAAAATGGAATACTGGGGCTTAAGTAGTCTGAAACAGTGTGTGTGGTTTGTAGTGCTGGATCTGCTTGGCCTGTCTCTGATTCTCTGCCTATAGATGTTCCAGGAGCAACCAATGGCTACTTAATAGAAACTTTTCATATAAACTGTGTCCTAAAATCGAATAACTGTGCTGCTAAATGCTTTAGGTAAGTCCTAGTAAGTAAGCCAATAGAAGAGCATGTTCCTCCATTTAGAAGAAAGCCAGGTGGTAACTAGGATGGCTGAGTGGTTAAAGTGTTGGACTTAAGCTCCACTAGACAGATGTCTTTGTGGGTTCAAACCCCACTCCTGGTAAGACCTTAGCTTTCTTTGTCATGGTGGCTTAGCAGAGGCATGTCATTAGATCTGTTCGGCCTCAATTGCTATGGAAGGCCCTGGTCCTCTTGTGTGTGTGAGAAATGGCAGTCAGGAAGAATCTATTAAATTCAAAAATGGAGGGCAAGAACACAATTGCACTATTTGACAATATAGTATACAGTTATAGAAAGGATTTATTTATAATTGCACTGTCCACTGTAACCCGGATGGGTTCTGGTTCCTCCCAAGGTTTCTTCCTCATATTGTCTCAGGGAGTTTTTCCTTGCCACCGTCACCTCTTGCTTGCTTATTGGGGATAAATTCAGACATTTAAAATTTATATCTTGAATGTATTTATTTCTGTAAAGCTGCTTTATGAGAATGTCCATTATTAAAAGTGTTATACAAATAAAATTGAATTGAATTGATCTGAATTGATCATAGTAGCTGGCCAATAATAGTTTTGGTAAGAGGGGTGGTGTTCTCCTGTCCTACAATTTGTAGGCACTTGAGCTATGTCCTTTCACACTTAACTGCATGGACCTAGGGTTGATGCCCAAGAGGCTGATCCTTCACCTCCTTGTGTGTGAGATAAGGGAGATAAGGGAATGCAAAAAAAGCAATGGACAATAAATAATCTAATCTCTAAAAAAAGGAGAATATGAATATAGTGGGCTAAGAAGTCTGGCTTGGTGTGTAGTTCTGGTTTTACTAGAGCAGCCAATGAGAGAATGACACTCCATTAGAGCACTGCATTTTGTCAACCCTGCTCTCGTACTCAGTTGATTGCTTTATTGATTTTATTTACAAGAAACATAAAGTTGCAGTAGGCTTTGAGCACATGAATGATGTGAAATGGGATTTATGGCCATGCAAGGCATTGCACTGTATGTGTTATTGCAACACTCTGGAGATTGTTGTATATGATTTTGTGCTAATTTTTAATTTCTTGAATAAAGAGACCTACATAAATCAGTAAAAATGTCCAGGTTTGAAAGATATTGACCCAAACTTTGTCATGAGCCTGTTCTGTTCAGCTACATTTAATGATATGGACATATAAATTATGAAAATGAATGACTGAAGTTAAATATTTTTAAAGATTAAATTTTCCCCCCTAAATTTATGTCACATGAGATACAACTGATGAAATCCTACTGTTTATGATGCTTGCTGTACTTTGTCACTTAAGCCTTGAGCTTTCTAATTATTGATAAAAGGAAGTGTTGAAGTTTTGTGGAATGTTTTATGGAACTTTTAGTGGCAGGTGAACTTCTACAGAACCTCTGTGAAAAGATGTGGAGGCAGGATAGACCCCAAACAGAACCTAAAATCTATGCATTGATTTTGGGGTTTGAAATGCACTCAGCTACTTCAGCACCACGGACAGAGACCCAGCATTTGTTGCTTCAAAAATGGATTTTGAGATCTTCCATCTGTCACATCTCTTTGTCCTGAAAGGTGATGAAAGTGTTAAAAATTCCTATTAGTGAACTTTACAGGTTATGGAAATGACAGTAGTTAGCTTGTTGGATATGACATTGTAATCAGCAGCGGTAGATTCCCAACCCTGTTCCTGAGTCTATCGTTGGAATCTACCACAGTGAAGTTTTCCCTATCCTACACATTTTTGTGTTTTTCCTGCTATAATACACCCATTTCACCCCAGAAAAGGCTGTTTAGTTTAATCTGGTTTGTTGGCAGCAATGAAAGCACTAAAATATTTTTAGTCCAAAAAGACACAGTGCTTATCCGTTTTTATGCCAGAGGATGGTTCAGTTCTTGATTCTGATTGGTCAGAAGGTGCTGATTAATTTTCTGTAACAGCAGCTCTGATAGTCCAGTGCTCATGGCAAACTCTCTAAATACTCTAAATACAAAGTATTAAGTGTAAAGTTATTTAACAAAAGGTAACGTGTAATCTGTGATATGGGGAAATTTTCTAAAAGGTGACATTTATTTAAAATTTATGGAAGGAATCTCCATTGTCAGTGCTGAGTGGATGTTGTGTAACATTAAACATAACTATAAATGGATAAAAAGTATAACATCTTTGTTTATAAAAAAAAAAATGTAATCATTGGCAAATTACTGTATTATTATTATAGGAGGAATAAACCATTTGTAGATGTGCTTTATATGTGTGTGTATATATATATATACAGTATATGTGTGTGTGTAAATTTAATTGAAAAGTATTCATTAATTAAATTTATTAATTAATTAAATGTACAGACTCAGTGCTCTTTGGTTTCAAGTATATTTACAAAGACTATGGAAGCCATGGTTTAGGGGAAATAGGGGACTTCTATTTCATTATCATCTATTCTAATCTCTTTTATGCCTTTTAGGCATGACTGGATTCCATCTTAGTCCAACACATTAGAATTATCAGGTAAGGGAAGTGAAAGAGAGAGAGAGAATGAAGACAGAATGAAAAACAGCCCCTTTCCAGTATATAATACATAATATATAAAATGAATAGCTCTACTTCAGCGGGTTGGACTGTAGGTCATTAAACATAGTGAAAGATGTGGTGCATTTTTGCTCTGCTGCTTTCCATCTCCCCATTGAGATGAACTACGCTTCAACTTCCGCTGTGCGCACCAAGCTGAGAAGGCACAGTGAGCTCCTCCAAGGCTGCTGAGCACACACGGGGGTGTCAAGTGCCCTATAATACCTGCAGGGCATCCAGCGCAAGAAGCAGCAGAATCCAGGGTGATACTTCTCTAGAAAAAGACTGGATCTGTATTCCATACAGGCTGTACATACTCTAGATTGTTCCTTAAAAAACAAATGAATGCGAAGATCAAATTCTTAACCAGGAATGTGAAATCAAGATCACCAAAGCAAACAAACTTGAGGATTATTATATGTGGCTTGCACTTAAAAAAGAAAAAAAAAAAAAACTCAAATCAATAGCTGCTGAACTGTTTCCATGGCAAAAAAAGATTATTTCAAGCCTTTGGCTGAGCCAGCAGGAGCCTCGCGCAGCTCTCAAAGAGCTGGTCGAGGCTCTCGGCCGGAAGAGAGGGCCACTCCTCACTAATAACCGCCCCCAGACTAACTAAACACAACATCCTCAGCAACAAACAAAGGGCCTTGGCATATCAAAGTGCATTAAAGAGAGAGCACATTCGAAGCTGAGCACTCCCAAAAATACATCTGTCCTGTTTAGAATGGAATGAAGCCCCGGATGCCCAGTGAGTATGCTTTAATGTTTCCCACCATTATTTTCCAGCTCAATCGGTTTGCAAATGATTAGACGTCTTCAATGGAGCGCTTCAATTAGGGCCCGAGTGGGCCGGATCGCCATGGTGATGAGCCTGTGATGCAGACAGCGAAGGATGCTTGAAGCACCGGGCAGCACAACTCTGTATTGACAGAGCCCTTGGGGGGGTGGATGGCCTCTCAACATACCATCAACCCCCACTCTCATTAAAGATGAGAAGAAGGGGGTGCAGTTGATGGAGCATCAACTGCTATGCCCGCTCCACCCCCACATGTGAGAGAATGTCAAAGTCATAAAACAAAATATATATGAGTCATATGAATCATTCGGCTTTCTCTATAGGAGGACGTTTGAAATGTTTGAATGTAGGCTGTATGGTGCATAGCTGCGATTTACAGGTTGTAGTGTGGATTAGGAACAACACAAGCAGACAGATGGAAGCCATCATACGGGATACTGATTTGAATAATAATAATAGTAAGAAGAAATGGGGAAAATTTTCTCCATTTTCTCCCCAGTTTGGTCATCCAACAATTCCCATCCAACCAGCCAACTCTCCTCTGTCATACAACCATGGAGCCTGACGGCTAACACATGCGTCCTCCGAGACACGTGAAGCCAGTTTTCGAACTGCTTCTCACATAGCATCACACAACAGCGTGACACACTCAGAGGAAAGCATTATCTGCCCTCTTCTGAATACATGAGCTCACAGATGCCCATAGATTGGCTAGTGTCACTGTGATTGACAGAGGAGAGAGGGTATGTCATTCCTCCCACCCAGACAGCACGGCCAATTTTGCTCCCTTAATTAGCCGTTACACCGTTAATGAAGCAATACATACATATATATATATATATATATATATATATAAATCAAAAGGTGGTCAAAAATAAAATAGCAAATTGGGCAGATAATAAATAATAAAAATGCAATAGGTAATAGTGACAGAAAAGAAAAGGCAAAAAGAATAAATATAACCTATAATAATTTAAGCAATATAAAAAATAATGTAAACGTAAGGTGAATGAAAGCTAGTTAATTGCTAAAGTAAAAAAAAAGAAAATATTTTTCATTTTAAAATCAGTGACAGATGGAGCCAGATGAATGTTTATTTGTATTACAGGCTATTACAGGCTAGCACTCTATGATCTTAAGTTCTTAAGACATGATTTCGAACATCGCTTTTTAGGCATTCAATGATATATGAAGACGCTACACAATTAAGAGATTTTAAATAACTTTTATACATTTTTTTGAGTAAATTCTAAAGGACACGGGTGGCCGGTGGAGGAATGCTAAAACCTATCTTAAGTCATGTAACTAGAATCTAAAAAAAAAAAGGCACTAAACAGAACCTTGTCATGGGGGTGTACCTCAAGAGTAGGTATTTAGACCTACAGTGACTGCAGTGTACCTTTAAATCTATACAAAATACGAATACAAAATATATACAGTGAGCGCTGGCTCAAAGAAACGCTAGCACAAATATCATCCCAAAAGCCACAAACATCATGTCACATAGTGTTCAAACCCGACACTTCCAGGCTGCAATCCCTCACCATCTGCAGTCGCTGTAATTTGTCTGTTTCATTTTGTTCCATTTGTTTCTGTCAAGCACATTCAGAAGCTGTCTGGCACTGAGGCGAGCTGTTGGAGGAGGATGACTTTATAGAAAAGCTCTTTTTTTCGCCGTAATTACAGGCTGTCTGAGTGGAGAGAGGAGCCACAGGAGTGACACATGTCACTCTGCGTTCTCTTTCTTTCCGGAGAAGGAAAATTGGTTCCACACTTCAGGCGAATGTCTGCATTAAAGAAAGGAAAGATAAGAGAGAGGAAGATGATAGAAATGAGAGAGGGGATCAAATTAAGTGAGAGTTTGGTATTTGATACTACAGCTCTTAGGGGTAATGCTAGATTAAGAAGCTAACCTGATAAAATAAAATTGTCAGCCATGTCCTCAGATATATTAATGTCAGCTTATACCACAGTGTTGCTGAAATCTCTAATCTGATTGGTGATCAGTTTTCTATGAGAGCAGCTCTGACAGTAGTTCAGCTGCAAATCACAGGTTTATATGAATGCACTCGTTCGATTACATTATCGTTTCTACAGTAACAGCTCACTCACATTCTCATCTCATCCACCTAATCTAAGACTAAAAATAAACATTTAACAAGGAAAATCATAATCATTGAGACAGTGAAGCTCTGTATACGTAGATGTTGGTTTATCGTTTATGAAAGGAGTCTCCAGTGTCAGTAAGTTTTCCTACATGAAAAAAAATCTTCAGGAGTTTATGCTTTGTGATTTCTTGGCAACATAAGCTGCAGTTTTGTTCTTTTTGTCTTATTAACTTTAAGAAAGGAAAAAAAAAAAGAGAGTCTGTTAACGAAATGATGGTTTATCTCTGCTATAATGTAAGTGATGTCAGGAACTGACTTTTACAGACATTAAATAAATGGACAAAACATTTCATTCATTAATAAATAGACTTGTTAGTGTTGGCAAATTGCTGATTTAAAGTTTTTAAATGATTTAAACGAATTAAAACTTTTTAGGACGTTATTGGGAACAGTAACTCTGCTTTGGGTCACACCTCCCTTTCCTTGATTAGTTTCCTATAAATGCATGCTCCTAGAGTTCACTAATCACGTTTCTGTAATATTTAATTATTGAAAGCAGGACTAGGGTAATATGACCCAATGGGTACTCAAAAGAATTGCCCTGGCAATCTGCTGGGTCAGGATCAGTGACTATGTTTGTTGGTCCTGACATTATTTTATGTCATCTATAATACTCATATGAATGAGATCATCTTTGTTAAATGCACTAGAACCAACAGGTAGGAGAAGTAAAACGAATGCCAGCTGAGAGCTCTAAAAGCAACACAGCATTGCTGAAATGGTTGTCTGACGAATGACAAGAGCGCCCAGCTGAGATGATGGAGAGAGGATACACTAGTACTCTCTCAGAGAGCTCTGTGAAAGCACACACTGCTCGTACTTTCCTTTTGGCAAACAAGAGCAAGGGGGAAGTCGACTTTTAGACCTTGGCAAGGTTCTTTTATCAATCTGCCTGTGATGTAATACTCGAGTCTTGGCCTTGGACCTTATTCTGACTTAAGTCACAATTTTCATGACTCATAGCATTTAATAACATGCCTCAAACTATGCTACTACTGCCCACCTCACCCCCTGATCCTCATGCAATGCCAGAGTTGCCTTGATCAGCCCTATTCAGAGAGGATTAAGTTTACATGAGAAGTACGCTAATTATAATTTAAGCATCTCTGCCATCTCTGTAATCTTTTATAGACAGTGTATAGCCATGTAGACTAGGAATGTGACTGAATATGAATTATTCAGAATGAACAGATATGCACCATCAGGAGGCACTCTAGTGATTTAGTTTTTTTTTTGTTTTGTTTTTTTTTAAAGAAAGCTTGCCAGAGAGGTTCTCATGGCATCTAGTTGAGACCAGCATCAGAACTGAGATCATGCAGACAACAAAAAAACAAAAAAGTAGCACAAGTGGGAGATCTTTACTTTCATATGGGTGAGCAGTCAAATATAATTCTCAAATACAGACCACGTTCATTAACAGGAAGATGTTTAAAATTTGTAATTAGGCTACTAGTTTGGTTATATTTTGGGGAATAGAACCAACAAAACATCACTGGTAGGTAAAAACAAAAATAATAACGGCATGAGCAGGATTAAAAAGCTCTAGCTGAGAGCATTTATGAGCTTGAGTGATGCAGAGATGTCAGAGCCAGAATTCACACAGCAGTTTTTCCAGTGTTCTGTGGGCATAGTGGTATTTTTCATGTTTATTTAATGAAAAAAAGAAAAACCCTTTCTGGTTTAGGCCACGCCCACTTTGGGTATAAATCCGAGTACAGATACAGATATGAATATTTGGAGCACTAAATAGACACAGATAGAGATAGTGGTATTAGATAGAGTTACACCTCTAGTGTCCTGGTACTATTATTTACAACTTATCGTGTCCTTATAGTACTTCTGACTTGAGATCTGCAGATTTGAGACTTGTCTTTGGGTATTTTTAAATTTGTATTCATGTACTGTCTATGCAATTAGAGCCAAATCAGATCATGTCTCTATCAGTGAATGTCAAATCGGACATAAGCCGAGATTCCCGATCTGATTCATCGCTACTGTCTCGAGTTGAGCCCATAAGCCAGAGCAGGCTTGGCTCCTGGCCGCCGTGGCCGTGTGCTCTGGCAGCGTTTCCCCCTGCACTCCAGCCGGAGGTTAATGAAGGTCTGCTCCCAGCATTCACCCACGTAGAGCCCTGAGTCTCCCGTCGATGCACTGCGCTTTTCAGGCCAAGATACATAAAGCAGAGCATGAGGGAGTAATTGGCTTGGTTTTATCCCCACCGTGTGCTGTTATCAGAATAAACAAGGCCTGAGACACATCAAAGAGATGCAAGATTGCTCGGAGAAATTCCGACACGCTTCTTGGGATTTTGGCAGACGAGGTTCAGAGCTAATTGGGAACGAATGAGTGTGTAGTGGCTTCAGTATGCTAATGCAAGCAGGGATCACACACAAACACTCATAAACACACTTATGTAAGTACATATGCTAACACTGAGGGATTTAAAGGATACAGTTGAGTTAGTGTTGCAATGATGCAGGCCAGTGATGATGATGATGATGATGATGGATCAGTTTAAAAAAACACACTTTTTTTTGTCAGTGTTGTAAAACATTTGGAAATTGAGTCACTGGGAAACACATTATCAGGAAAACCTAAAATGTTAAAAGAATTCTAAAAAAAATTGATTTTGGGTTTTGTGTTTGAGTTTGTAGACAAGCGAAATCTCTAAGGTCAAAGTCAGGACTGTATTCTTAAATCATGCTACGATCAGCAGTTAGCTTTTGTCAACAGGCCTAAGAAGAGTCTGTAAGAAAGATAAAATGTATATAGAAGGATATATATATATATATATGCAAATTATCTTTTTACTTTAGATTTATTTGTTTGTTGTATTTATGTATTTATGTTTGCTTGTTTTTATTTATTTATTTATTTATTTGCTTGTTTGTATCTAATTATTTGTTTGTTTCTTAATTTACTTGCATGTATTTATTTATTGATTAATTTGCTTTTTTTTTTTTTGCTTTGCTGCAGCCTTGCTTTTATTTATTTAAACAATTTTAAATTTAAATATTTAATTTTCATGTCTTTTTTCTGTCTTTTTTTAAAAAGATTTGTACCTTTTAGTACTCTTTCAGAGTCAAGCTTTAAATGTACACTATATACACCTTTCTAGGTAAAAGATACCTACTACAAAGGGACAAGGACAGCTACAGCTACAGTTATTAGCCTTTTTTTCTGAGTGTATAATTATATATAGTGAGTCTAGAAACACATGTAAACATTACAAACTTTAGGTTCTCTGGAATTTCAAGCTTTTATTCATTTCATCACTGAAAACCTCAAACTTAACCTAAATAAAAAATAAATATTCAGATTTATTTATCCCCAGTATTAACCAATTAAAAAAAAAAATCGCCTTATGTGAACTCTTCCTCCTGAGCATTGCACCATTGAGAGTGTACAATGAGTCGCATCCTGCAAGGAGCTGGATATGTCCTATGCACTGTGCACGCACACACACACACACACACACGCACACACACAAACCCACACTCTGAATAAAACACCTAACCTCATCCCCAGTGCCCTGCTACCATTCCTCTCGCCCTTCATTGCTTTTCTCATGAGTACAAGCATCCCACTAAGCCTCCTATAATCTAATGACGCACGATGAGCTGATACTAAACGGTTCAGTGTGGTGTGCAGTGGGGTTCGAGTGAAAGCAGACAGTTTCTGGCACTTCCCTGTCCACAATTCTGCACAGCCGTGCACTCTGCATGTCTTCCTGAGTCTCAGCGCCAAATCTCTCATAGCTACAATTTCCATGGCAACTTTGACCAAGTCATTACTGCAGCGTTTGTTCCATATTGTGAGTACAGGTCTGAGATAAATGGACTAGAGACTGGTACATATCAACTGTCAAGGTGACGCTACATCATGGATTAGGGATGAAAAGTAGAAAAGGCAGGTTAAAAGCACAAAATAATAAAACGAGTTGTGAGGGGAAAAATTACTTCAGCAAATGTGTTCTGGATTCCAAAACAGCAAATGAGCAATTTTTTTTTTCCTTTCAAATTTCTATGATGAAAAATACTAAGAATATTCTGAAAGCATGAAAAGGTGAGCGTGTGTGTGTGTGTGTCTGTGTGTGTGCTGAACATCCATCAATCCTGTTCATCTGCAGAACAAAATAATAAAAGGATAAGTCATATTTCTAAATCATGCCACTATCAGCACTTGGAGTGCCAATAATATCGTTCCATTTCTAAATATAACCCAGCTGAACCATATCAAAGGACTTCAGACACATGTAGGATGTAGGACAGCTACATCTTTCTTTCTTTTTTTTTTTTTAAGAGGACAAAAATAGACACAGTGATCGTCTATAAATGTATGATTGGAATATTCTCTTGGGACCCTTAAAGAGCCACCGTTCTCCAACAAAATCAAATAGCTGTAGGATGTCATACTTGAAAAATGATGCTGACATGAGCCTTAATAATACGCTAATTATCTAGACTAAGAAATACAGTCAATATTGAGAGCAATATGTCTAATATTTCACAGGTATATAAGAAATATACAGGATGTAGATCAGTGAAACATGGTGCTCAGCATGAGCTGGTGCAAAAACATTGTGTGAGGAAACGTTAGACCTTAATAATTAAAAATAATCAAAATCGGTAACACGTTCTCTGAAGCGCATATTCATAAATCATTTAACTGTCATATCTATTCATATATTCTTATAATCATGCTGTTATACTATTCATTATAATGGCGCGTGCTGCAAGAGAGCTAAAATGACCGTGCTCCCTGGGTGGGAGGGGCATACTCTCTGTCTCCCTTGTCAATCACAGTGACACTAGCCATTCGTGAGCTCATGTATGCGGAAGAGGGCGGATAGCACATTTTTTCCAGAGTGTGTTCCGCTGCTCTGTGATGCAGCATGAGCAGCAGGTTGAAGCTACAGAAACATGCAAAGAGTCCACTCGGTTATTATGAAGATGTCAGCACTGAATATTATCCCATATTCAGTGCTTTGATATCAATATAATATTGACTTGTTTTTTTTACCTCGGTACCTCACGTGTGGTTGGTGTTAGTGAACGCACACTGGGAAAGTGCTCTTCTCAGGCACTCGGTTCGAACAGGATGGAGTGGGAAAGGACTTCACACCAGACCTGTATGGAGAGTTTTGACAGAGAACTCTCGACACCACACACACACACACACACACACACACACACACAGAGACACACAAACCTGTCGTCTGTGTGAGCGCCCACACGCTGTACTGCACTTCATCTGTCAGCTCTCAGAGCCAAAAAAAAAAAACAACATTCTGTCAATCAATCAGCCATTTCTTTACGGTATGAGTGGTATGAAATTGAACATTAGATATCCGTCCATAATAGCAATAATGAAGGCCCATGTGACGTGACGGCTGTTTCGAGACCTTTCCAGACGTATAATTTGATACCGGGATAAAAATAGAGATAGGAAAGGTGAAAATATAATAATTCAGGTTCACTTGGCATTTGGCATTTGTAGAATTAGAGGTACTTTCAACCGCTGTCCCGATTGAAATTTAATTAAAACTAAAGTGGCAAAAACTGAGACCGTTCTCATTTGTTTTTCTCTCTGTTCCCTCTCTCTTGGTTGCTGAAACCAAGCTCAGGCATGATGGATGTCATATGCAGAGTGCTAAGAAGCGGCCTGGAGAGGGAAGAATGGAGGAATGGCGAATGAATAAAAGATCACAGCGTTCATGTTCTAGTCTTCAGCAACGCTCTAATGAGCTCGTCAACCCAGGATAAAAGCAACACGTTTCACACAAGAAGCACCGACGCAAGACCTTCAAGTCTTAACACACTCTCTCCAACAGCTGACAAACAGCTAAAAAAGAAATTGAGGGTAAAAAAATCATCGTTAAATGCCTGACAGGTTATTATAAACATGCCGGATGTCTCCGGCTTGGAGCGCATTAGCAGAGCGTGGATCCTACCAGGCTTTAAGGGCAGTAATTAGCAGGGCTAATCTCTACTGTAATTTTTCAATTAGATATTTTAACTCCATTTGGAGCAGGCGGAGCGGCACACCTGTTCCTGTAATTCACTGTTCAGCAGAGACAGGACGGACCAAGAGTCGCTGTCATTCCATTAAAATAAGACTCGTCGACGCACTCAGGGGAATGCAGAATGTCTGGCGGTGGAATTACACTACATAGTACTTCATGTTTAGTGTTGTTTTTTTTTTAGCTCAGAATTTTGCATTTTGACTTGAAATATCGCACAAAATTTGTTTTAAAGATCATATTGATCATATGTTTGGCAGTTTCATAGAAAAAAATGGATTAAACCAACACTCCAAGTGCTACATTTACCGTACAAAATTTACTTTCGATGAACATGCAAATTGCAACCCCTTCCCCCGAACCCTTCCTGCTCCACCCCTTTACCGTGGAATGGTATAATTCCTGAACACATTTGCATATTAGAACATGATTGGCTCTTATATTTTGTGACACCATATCGCTGCCTATTAAGAGTTTACGCAAAAAATTCACTGGATTCACTAGCCTTTAGCATAAGTCCAGCATGCTAGTCTCTCGTTACCTAATGTTGTCCTGCACCAGGGCGAGCTGCTTAGCACTATCTTAAGCGCATTTTTGTCAGTGAGTAAGGTTTCGCTAGTGAGCTTAAAGGAATACTTCAAAATTCTTGTTTGTAGTAATCACCAGAATGCTACAGATGAGGAAAACAGAGATTACTTTTTTTTGTTTTGTTTTTGAAAAAGGTGCCATATTGCACCTTTGGATAAAAGCTTTGCTATATTCATTTCTTATAGTAAGTGTAAATAAGTTGCAGTTAGCATGGTCTGACTCCTCGTTCTTTGCATGTACCTTTAATAATAATAATAATAATAATAATAATAATAATAATAATAAAACACAGGATTAAATAGGCTTGTTCATCTCTGTTCTGATCAGGTTTCCTCTCGGAGAACCTTACATACTGTACATATACATATCCTCAGGGTGCCGCCCTGCTGTCTAATGGAAGTCAATGACACACGTTATCAGGAATTGCACACAGGACTGAGTAACCATGGAAACTCTGCGTGTCCATCACAACGCTCACAGCTCCATAGAGCTCTTGCCTTTCATGCCAGCATGCAAAAAAAAAAAAAGCAAACGCATAACGTGCCACAGGGTTCATTTGTCTAAAGGAATGCCTCATGTTCGTGTGCGATTGCTAACCCCACCTCTGCCGGGTCTCATTAGAGCAAAACAAATCTCGTTTGCCGGTCATCTTTAGAGCGGGGCGTTTTAGTTGATGTCAAGCAGAACGAGAGGAGAACAAGAAAAGGGGTAAAGGGTCTACATGCAATCAGGGCTCATTTACAGCTTCATGAAATGGTCAAAGACACCCGAGAGTACAGTGTTCCCTCTGCGGCTCGCTCTCTAGTGCACTTCCCTGATGAAATATTGTTCAGTTCAGGATGCAATCAATGAGCCAAAGTATTTTTTAAAAAAAAGAGGCTTTAGCTAACGTTAATTAGCTATTCGATTAGCAATTAGCAAGTTATGTTTATACCACAGAGCTGTTGATTCCTCAATTCTGATTGGTCAGAATGTGTGGACACCAGTTCTAGCTGTAACTCAAAACACAGGTTTATATTAATGTACCGGCTCTAATACGTTATTGTTGCTATGGTAACAGCTCATTCACCAAGACACGATGGTGGACATTCCACATGAGCTAAGGCAGAATTTAAAAAAAATCATATTCTTTTAACAAAGAAAAATGTATAATCATTTATTTGGTGAAGCTTTCTGTAAGGAGACGTTTATTGAACATCTGTGGAAGGAGTCTCCAGTGTCAGGACGTTTTCCACCGTGGGAAAGTCTTCAGGATTTTGGGTTTCTTTGTGGTTTTTCAGGAACATTACAAACTTTGTTTTTTATCTTATCTTCTTAAAGAGAGAGAGAAAAGAGCCTGGTGAGGAAACAACTGTTTATAGTTATCATATAACATAAGTGACAACATGAGTGAACTATTCTCGTGGATGTTCCATGGCATTACATGTAACAAAAATGGATAAAAAGTATGTTAAAATTGCAAAATAAGAGGCACGAGAGGACTAAAACACTTCAGGGTGTGCTTTTAGTGGAAAATAATCAGCTTTGAGATTGTAACATATCATCACTCCACCCTATCATTGATTATTTTCCTATAACAGCACAGCCTCAAGTGTTTTATTCCTTACTTAGCTAACGCACACCAGTGACAGTCCTTCACTTAAATGCTAGACATATCATTTAATTGCAAGCTAACATCGATTAGCTAGTTTTAGCGAACAGTTTCTTCTTTATTACAGTTTCATACACTATTTTAAGTTTTCATCAACAATAGAAATCGATAGAATTTATCATTTATTTCATTTTCTTGTCCTTTTCATGTTTCGTTTGATGTACTTTTGTGTAAATGATTTTTTTTGCTTAGCTCTGTCGGGACACTGTTAGCTAGCAAAACCACACAAAAACTAAATTTCGCATTGCGAAAATCTATCATATGGCTTTTTTTTGGTAACATCGCCCAAAAGTATTGTATCAAAAGTACCGACACCCCACGTCGTGATGTGAATCATTGGATCTTAGCCATCTTATGGAAACATTTCATCTTTGATCTATTTTTCTCGGCTAAAAGGAGCCGTTTGTTTTGCAGTCCTTTACAAATAAAACCTCTCTGATGTTGTGTTTCTCTATGAGACGAATGTCCTTACATCAACCTCTCCTGATGCTGATGCTCTGGAGCCTTTACAGCAAGATGCTGAGCTGCCGTGGGTCGTCATGGAAACAACGGACATAATACAGTTATCATTTGGAAACCTAAATGAGTTAGAAAAAAAAAAAATGATTTAATGAATGAACAAAGTGTTTCTAATATGGTGCAAACCTGCAAAATCTCACCAAACAACTTGGCATCGTGTGTGTATCCGTGTGTTGTTTTTTATGGAAATTACTAAAGAGGAGAAGTGTATAGAGGTCAAGGTTTGGTTCTTCTCTGACGAATGGGACACTAAAAGCAGGACAGAATTATTACGCTTGGACTTATTCCCTGGCCATCTCTCTCTCTCTCTCATTCTCCCTCTCCTTCTCAGAGCCATTCATCATGTGAGACTCCACGTCGTCTCTACGCTGAGAAGCGCTCTGATTCACTCCTGAAGTCCAGAAAGGAGACATGATGGATGACAGGAAGTGTTAGGTGATGGTAATATTCAGATATATGAACCAAGGCTGTGCAGGAAGCACAAGGTTATGGATTTTTTTTTTTTTTTTTTTTTTTAGCATTTATTACACGTAAGCATAGGTCACATCTATTTATATACATCATCCAGCAGCTAAATAACCTGGCAGATAAATATTGGCATTTTGTTCCTTTCATAATACAGATATATGAAGATATGAATGAGAGAGATGAGAGATGAGCGCTGAGATGAGCTCTTTTGTTGTCTGACGGATTAGAAGTTTGCGCTGAAAGGTCTCGGGAGAAAAAGCTGCAGAGAAATTGTGTGTGACATGAGTAAACAGCAGGCACGGTGGGTCAGCGGTCAATCTATTACCTCGGCGGGGAGGTTTTCACACACACACACACACACACTCACAAATAAATGAAAACACACACACAAAGAGATACACACAGGAATAGCCAGGACAGTTGCAGACAAATCCTTAGGGGTTAAATGAAATTTACACAATTTTCCCCGCTCCTCAAATGTACTTCGATCAGCCATGACATGCTGCTTGACATTTTCTTCTGAAGCTGATGATTTAGACATCATGTTCGACTGGTAGCTAGAAGAGCTCCGCTTACTTACCAGCAATATTAGCCTCAAAGCAGCACTAAACATCAAATACATGTGTGTCCTTTCTAATTTAATTTTTATTTCATTTACTTTTCCTTTTAATAAGCAGAGCTGAGAAGAAGTACTTTGACAGAAGAAGGGGTGGAGCCAATGTACAAGCCTGAAAATTTTTAGATTTTTTAAACTGCAGCTTTAATGCTAACACAATATATTTAAAAAATAATAATAAAACAAATAATAATAAACTATTATTATTATTAAGTGGCACACTGAATATTAAGCTCATCTATTTAAATTAAATATATTAAATATTTAAATAAAAAAAATAAAATCTTTAACAAATTACTAAGTTGGCCATCAGTCCTGATAAAGGAGGCGTGGCCTTTGTGCCAGTTAGTAACACTGAAGGAGGCGTGGCCTTTGTGTCTGCCAGCCCTACTGAACCAGGCGTGGTATCTGGGTCTCTTAGTGACAGTGAAGGAGGCGTGGCCTTTGTGCCTCAGTCACACTGAAGGAGGTGTGACCTTTGTTTCTGTCAGTGAAGGAGGCGTGGCCTTTCTGTTTGTTAGGCATAATAAAGGAGGCGTGGCCTTTGTGTCTGTAAGTCACACTGAAAGAGGTGTGGCCTTTTAACTCCCACATGCTAAGGCAACTGTTTTCATAATACTGTACCACAATGCACTGCTGTCCTAAAGGTATTTTAAACTCACTTAACATACAATCTGATTTTTATTTTAATAAAGACGTGCATGATATTTTCTCAGAAGGACAGATACACACCCGATCACCCCCGCTTCCTCTTTCACACATTTTGACATAATCATCCAGAGTCCAGGGTAGAAGGAAGGAGATGTGCTCCCATGTACTCCCAACTCACTTGAAATAGACCGTCTTGGTGCACTACAGTCGTGAATAAGAATGTGAATCATATTCGTTCCTGTTTATGATGCTTCTAAAATCAGTATCTTTAATGGATTTCAACTGAGATAGCTGAGACTGCCACCTAGTGATCCTGCAGGTCATGGCACACTGCAGAAGTATGAAAATATAAGAAAAATATGCACAGGATCCATCTGGACCTCAGAATCATTAATTCCACTGCAGACTTCGGAAAATGCTTTGGTTCTAGGCAGCACGTTTGAATCGCCGTCTCTCTGTCTGTCGCACAAGCTGCGACAGGCAAACCCACAGAGCTCAGGGCTTTTTAAAAGCTCATCTGGCGGAGATGTCTGGCACAGAGGGGGGCACAGCAGGCACAAAAACTCTTAAAGGCGAGATTGATGACGCTGCTCGACTGGGCTTCGTTCAGAATGGATGGCACCGTTCACAGATCTCTCACCTGGTTAATGACGCCTGTGGAATCCAATCTAAAAGGCAGAGCGTGTGCTGAAGTGAATGCTCAGGAGATGCTGATGAATGATTCGAGAGACTGGACGAGGCAGCGCTTCAGGATTGAACCGATGTGTTTTTGTAGTTTAAGCATCAAATTATATCGGACACTTCCGTTCCATGCGTGTAAACGCAGTTCCTCGAGATTCGATTTAGTCTCAATTCAGGATGCTATGTAAGGAATAAAACACTTTGGGGAGGCATGCTGTTATAGGAAAACGATCAACACCAGGGTGGTATGATCAAACAGAGTGAAGTGTTTGAAGTGTTTTTTATTCCTCTTATACTACAGCAATTTTGCAAACACTAACTGTCGTTCCTTCACCGGCCTCTCTTTTAAGTTAATAAGACAAAAAAAAAAAAAAAACAGAGCTTGTCATGTTACTGAGAAACCAAAAAGTGCAAACTCCTCCAGTGTTGAAGACTTTCCTATGGTGGAAAAGTTAAGGTTACAGCTTCACCTCTGACTGACACTGGAGACTCCTTCCAAAAATGCTAAATAAATATAGCTGAACTCTGGAGACACTCAAAACGTAAATATTGGTGTAACTTTCAGGCTCAATTCGCCAGCTTTGAAATGCTTTTTTAATTGTTGACATTCTTGTAATTGCAAAGATTTTTCTTCATGCCTGCTTTTGAATGCTGATTTCTAAAAGCATAAAAAAAATTTTGAAAGCACAAAAACAGCGTGTTTTTGCAGTACATTGTGTTTGGGAGTGGTTCATAAAAAAAGCGTGTTATTTACAGAGCATGCGAAGCACTGGGTTATGTACTGCCTTCAGAGTTTATTGATATGCAGCCCACGTGTTTGTCCAATCCCCATCTCCCTCATCCTTCATCCAGCCTCTCTCTCTCTCTCTCTCTCTCTCTCTCTCTCTGCATGTGTGTGTGTGTGTGTAAACCGCAGAAGGCGAGGCTGGGCAGAAGACGTGTGCTGCTTTAAAACGAGCTCATTAACCTTGCAGAGCGAGCAGGCTACCGCTATCTACAGTCCTGCTGTGGCTGTATCCATCGGCAACCAGCCGTCAAAACCGAGAGCTCGTGAAAATGTGCCGCTTGGCGAGCTCGTGCAGGTTCCCACAGCTCTGCTTATTAAATGGAGATGAAGACAAATTACACATTAGAGCCCAATTTGAACTGATATCCAGCTGAAGGCATCTTTCAAGTGAAGAACATCTTAATATCTTAATTGCAGTTTTAAAAGGAAAAAAAAACAAAACAATGGTTTGATATACCAGCCAAACGCTGCTGTCAGTTTATTCACAGTCAATTCAATTTCAATTTATTACTATGATGTAACTGTACCATACAGGCATTTCATACAGTCCTTTAATCAATCAGTCCCATATATCTAATCCCAGTGTCCTACTGTAGATCATGTGCTTACAGTAAACGACTGTACTGTACATCACTCGAATAAAAACAGAGTTAAAAACAGTCCAAAAAGTGCATTTCTGCAAAAGTGACAGAGGAAATAGGTTAGAGAAAAATCCAATTTACCCCATTTTCCATTTTTCCACAAATGTAGTCAAGTAGCCAAGACATGTTTGCTGTCCAAAGTTAAATAAAAAAAAAAAAAAAAAAACAATAAACAAAACTATTATTATTATTAAATGGCACACTGATTATTAAGCTCACCTATATAAATTAAATACATTAAATACTTAAATTAAAAAAACTACCATTTGTAACGAATTAATAAGGTACACATCCGTCCTGATAAAGGAGGCGTGGCCCTTTTGCCTGTCAGACCTACGCTAGAAGGCGTGGCATCTGGATCTGTTAGTGACAGTGAAGGAGGCGTGGCCTTTCACTGTTAAGTACACTAGTGCAAAACTAAAGAATCAAAACAACACCCAAAATCGTTTCTGTAAATATCTGCCTCAAATCGCATCGAGTGATATCACACACTTCCTGGTGTCACTCAGGA
>CM075023.1:16115202-16202534 GCA_037576675.1 Pangasius sanitwongsei
CACCCAAAATCGTTTCTGTAAATATCTGCCTCAAATCGCATCGAGTGATATCACACACTTCCTGGTGTCACTCAGGACATTACTGTAAATGCTGTAATGTTATGCGAGCAGCCATCTTGGACATCTCCCCTAGGCTCCGCCTCCCAGAGTTTGCAGGGTTATGATAATATAGCTTTGTGAATACTATCCTTGCTATTAGAAGGTTGCTTGTTAAACTGTTTGCTATAAAACTGTCTGGTGCTCATCCCAGGACTCTTATGTCTTCCTCGTGTCATCGCAGGAAGATTTCTCTCACCATGGTTGCCTCTGGCGTGCTCACAGAGCTCTAAATCTACATCGGGATTTCTGTAAAGGCGCTTTGCGAGGATGTCTATTGTTTAAAGTGCTAGAAAACTGAATAGAATTGAGCCCGAATGGATTAAATGAGATTGGGCAACTTCACACCGAGCCGAATTTATCAAGCTGCATATCAACGAAATTTATTTGTAAAACGTTCGTAGGAGCACAAAAAAGTGGTTTCATGAAAATCCATTTAGCCCGGGAAAAGAAGTTCGGAACCTCAACCTGTTTAAAATCGCATAATTGGTGATGAGTTACTGAAATTTTATATAAGGATTACACTGTCAAGTTTAAATCCCTTATTTATTTGTTAGACACTCAAATTTAATTAAATTTGTCAAACTCAGTCATTTCATATTAATGACTTGAAAGAAATCCAGAAATTACCGCAAATCAGAATAGATATTCCACTAGGACAAAAGAAATGGCACCCTGTAAAAGGTGGAAGTGTTACTATGCATCGTTTTGTTGTTTTCAGCTCTGTGAGCTTTGCCTTTTATGGAGTTTTGTGGGTGGGGCTAAATGTAAACCAGCTGTTCCGTAAACTCGCTCGCCATTTATCACCGTGTGCACACTAATACGAACAAAATCAGCGTTAAGGAAATTTCATTTACACACAGATTTACTGAAAGCTTGGTAAAATGAGGCTCAGTGTAATTTCAAGTAAATATCTGAAAATTTAGGTTTGAATTTCTGGCAACATTTTGTCTGAGAGTCGTCCATTGGCTTTATAGCTACAGTGCAAAACTACAAAAGCGTATGTCATACACCAAACATCTCTTGGATGGAAAATTGGGAAATATTTGAATTCTCAACCCACCCCTTTAATTCTCATCAGTAGAAATCATCCTCTGTAACAACAAACCATCTTAACAAAAAGACTAATTCCACTGTGTACTGGGTTCAACTTGGTTCGGCCCGCTGAGTTACAGATCGGGAGTCTCGTTTAAATACAGAGCAGCAAAGATATTGCTTATAAAATTTCTCATCACGTCAGCGGAACAGAAACACACAGTGAGCTGTAAAAACGTGACTGTCAGATTATTATGGTGTGCTTGTGCTTGGTACAATTACACAGCTCATCTCCGCGTATGCATAATCGCTCCGAGACGCTCAAGAAAACCTTTAAACGCGAGGAACCGCTGTTCTCAGATAACGAGTCGGAACATTTGTGCCGTCTGAGATAAAAATTTAATTTGAAGTTTGTGCTCTCATAAACACGCCTGCGCATATAAGCCTTTCTATGTAGCATTATCTTAGTCTAAGACATGTCTTATTTTAATGGGATGAACTAAAACCATCGTAAAGCTCTTTGACTCTTTTTAAAAACTCATCTGCTGTACATTTAATATTCAGTCTGCATGTTAATGAGTTGATCATAAAGTATGTAAAAATAGATTTTGTTTAATAAGCACAGCCTTTCCTGTAACGCAATATTACCAAATATTTAAAGCGCAGCATGATTTGTAGTGCACGTCGTCTCCAGCTGGCGATCACACACTGGTTATCCTATTCACCTTTTGCCTTGATTGGTCACTTGACTAAATAAATGCTTTCTGTACTAACAAAATGCATTTTAAAACCTAAACCTCCTGTGAAGACAGTCCAGAAATCAGGGGGAAAAAAAACTTTAAAAATCATTGTATTCCACTGATCACAGAGTCTTCATACGTGAAAGCTATATTTCTGAAACACCTTGTAAAGCTGATTTGGTCTAAATAAATCACGTGTCCTATCAGTAGTGCGTTGTGCTCTCGGCATGAGTTTGGCTTTTTATGGAGAGATTAAATTGTCCTGAAAACACAAAAGGCTCGGTAACTCTTCAGTCCACTCATAAGAGAGAAGACTCTTCACCCAGACAGACAGAAGTGTGTATCATTAGTGCTTCCCTGTTTTGCGGTCAGTCGCTGCCATCGTAGACCACCGCCTGCTCCACGCTCAGTTTGTACAGCACTTTTTTCGAGATGAATCTGCAGGAGGAAACAGACCGCAGTCAGACAGGACCGTGTTCAAATAAGATGCTGTGAATGTAGATCGCAGACCTGGAGAAGGAGTTGTCGAAGATAAGTGCGTATTCTCCGGGGTTGCGAGCTTTCACCTGGCCCTGGATTGCATCCTTGTGAGAGTTACACCGGGTTAAAGGGATCAGCACCTGCAAGAGAGAGAAAGAGCAAGAGGGTTCCGATACACTTCAAGATACGATTAAAACTTACAAAAATTACACAAACCTAATCACTTAAAGTTTTAGCATGCAGTTATTATGCTGGTGTGTGTGTTTGTGTGTGACCTTGGCCTGCTCCAGTGGTATGTCTGTGCTCTCTCTGTACACCACGCTAAAGGAGATGCTCTTTGGCGTAGAGGAAAACACCCAGCTGATGGTGGGTCCAGCAGTAACCACGGTGATGGGGATGAGACTGTAGCAGCTTGACTTTATGAAGAGTTCTCTGGACTCCTGACCGAAGTTGGAGATCTCCTCCACACTGAACGGCACGGACAGCCTGCAGGAGAGCACACACGGATCACATGACCTAGTGACAACCAATAGAGGAGAACGCACAGATCTCATGGCTCACTGACAGCCTATAGATGACAAACAGATCACCATCTGGCCATCTGGTAACATATAAAAGAGCATATACTGATCACATGACCCTCTGATAGCATGTAAAAGAACATACACCGATCACATGACTCTCTGATAGCAAATAAGAGAGTGAATACACTGATCACATGACCCTCTAATAGCATGTAAAAGAACATACACTGATCACATGACCCTCTAATAGCATGTAAAAGAACATACACTGATCACATGACCCTCTAATAGCATGTAAAAGAACATACACTGATCACATGATCCTCTGATAGTATATAAAAGAACATACACTGATCACATGATCCTCTGATAGTATGTAAAAGAACATACACTGATCACATGATCCTCTGACAGTATATAAAAGTGCATACACTGATCACATGACTCCCTGATAGTATATAAAAGAGCAATAACAAGTCTTCTAACACACTTTCCTCAGGTAAATTAGCTGCATTCATGGAAAAATACTGAACAGTGCACTGCAAATAACACAGACACACATGTCTGAGTCAGAGCCCCCTCACAGAGGCTGTTCATTAATGATGGATTTGATAAGGCAGTGTGTGTTCAGGGCTGCACTGCCTGTAGCATGTACGTACGTGACTTCTCCAGACTTGAGCAGGCAGATCTCTGCGTCCTGCACCGAGCTCGGCAGCTCCTCCGACTCGTCTGCAGTGAGGTCCCCACCACTCGTACTGCTGCTACTACAAAGACAACAAACACAGCAAACAAGACACATGTGACGTCTCTGAAGCAGTGGCGGCTAGAAATGCACTACTTTTATTTTCAACATAAAATACAGCCGAATAGAACACAATTATACAATTAAATACAATTATGCCACAGTGCTGTTGAATTCTCGATTCTGATTGGTCAGCAGCTCTGGCACTCCTTCTAACACATTATTGTATGGGGACTGTCTTCAGCCACTATAACTTAAGCTATAACAGGAAGTAACATCCACAAGATTAAATGTAACTATAAGTGGATAAAAAGTATGACACACCATTCTTTAATAAATGAAAAATCTTAACTGTTGGCAAATTTCTGTAGCATAAGAGGAATAAAACATTTCCGTACACGCTGTTGTAGGAAAATACCACCACATCGATGATTATTTTCCTATAACAGCACTCCTCGTGTTGTATTCCTTACTTTGATTATTACTTTATTTAGAGTTTGTACAGCTTTTCTAAAGTACAACTTCCAGCTTTTTCAAAATCCATAATCAGACTTGTGCATTAAATCAACACCCAATTAAGTGTATATGCGGCCAACTAATACTGTACTAAAGAGTACATCACAATACTATTTTTAATCCTTTATAGTTTAACTGGATGTTGTTTTGGAGGTAGAAAAATACAGGAGCAGGTTTCCATGGTAACCTGGACATTTCGTACAGTGCATCATTGGTTGCACAAAATGGCAGCTAATGGATATAATTTGGGGATATTTGGGATAATTTGGGATAACATTTTGATGGAGAAATGACCCGTGTTTAGTTTTTGTGTGTGTGTGTGTGTGTGTGTGTGTGTGTGTGTCTCACATCTCGTGTGTTCCTTGCTGTCCACTTCCTGGAGACAGAGCTGTGGTGTAGGGCAGCGTGTCGCTGTCGTAAATGCAGTTCACCTCCTCGTCTGTGATGATATCGAACGCCGCGTCGTCTGGCCTGGGGGACTGAGGTGCCACTGTGCAGCCAAGACAGAAAGCGAGAGCGAGAGAGAGAGAGAGAGAGAGAGAGGGAGAGAACACGTCACATTATGGCTCATTACAGTGTTTAAACTGATTAGTCCCAGATCTCAGGACTAACAGGATAAGCAGATTTTCCACTGATTATTGTGTAATTCCTGCCACATTTCCCCCCTAATAGAGGCAATATTGTCTGAAGGACACACAGTTGTGCAATGCTGATGATGAAATCAGTTTGTTTTGGAGCATGTTACTGCGCCGTTCACATTCTGATTTTTGCCTCAATTAATTAAACATAATTAATTGTGATACTGGGGAGCCTTGATAAAGTATTACTTTATATTCAAATTAGTTTTTTTATAAACTGTGACACATTAAATCAAAAAATTTCATAAATGATTTGGTTGCATACTGTGATGTTATATATAGTTATCTGTCTATTTAGACCCTAATTGTAACCCTAACCACTGAAAAAGTGCCCTGAATAACTGTGATTAAGAAAAGATTTATTCCAATTCATCTGAAGGAATAAACAAGGAATAAAACACTTCAGGACATGTACTTACAGGAAACTAATCAACAGCTGTTATATCAAGTGTTGTATTCCTCTTATACTACACAAGTTTTCCAACGATTACAATTTTACGTTTATGAAGCGAATGACATGTTTTACATTCTATCCATTTATAGTTAATAGTATATTTAATGCTGTGGAACATCCATGAATCATTAGTTCTTGATATCACTTACCATATAGCAGCTATAAACAGCAGCTGCCTTACCAGCCTCTCTTTTTACAATCTCTATGTAAACTTTTTTTTTTTTCCCCCTGAGAAAATTACTCGCCACCTTCAGACCAATCAGAACAGAGAATTCAATGGCGCTGTGGTATAAGGGCAAATAATGTACGTTTTCTGTTTAGGGAAGTAATCGTGATTATCATTTTAGACATTACTGAGCAAGCTTAATTTATGATATAGTTGAGAGTCTTTCATTTTCTTTGAAAATTGGAAATCATTTTATGTTATAACATTATTTTATAACGTCTAACATTTTAATTAGGGATTGGTGAAAAAAAGTGTTTAGATTGGTGAACTTGCTCATAAAATGCTCCTCAACACGTGAAAACCTAGCGACCTGTAAAACCTAGCGACACGGCTTGATTAATCACATTTGACCTCTGACCTGTGACACTGGGCATGGAGGCTCTGGTAGGAGTCGAGCACAGCGGGCTGTATGACACCCGAGACGGACTTCCGAGCTCCTCCTGAGGGTGGCGCTCTGCCGCACCATGCCGTGTGTAACAGTCCTTACAGCAGCGCTCCCTGATGCCGCCCTGCTGGCTGCTCACTGTGTGACTGCAGCAGTAGTAGCAAAAAGGCCGACCGCACAGCCTGAGACACACACACACACACACACACACACACACAAATTAGACACAACAGTTACTCAAGTTAGTTGTTGCCTGCAGGGTTTACTTTTTATCTTTTAATGACTGCATTGATTTCCAGTTTCACAGCATGAACAAGTGCAGGATACGGGCTCACCTGCAGTCCAGCACAACCTAATGAAATTGTAACGTTACCGTGGGGAGATGGGGGTGATACTGAATGTTAAAAACGTTTATCTAGAGAATTAAAATCGATAAAGCTAAAGAAAGATTTGCAAAAGTCACACAGAACGTGGTTTAAAGACCATACATGTTTTCTACATTGAATTATGAACGGCTTGATTAGAAACAGAAAAAGGCTCAAAAGCTCCCACACATTTATTAATGAACAAGCAAACCAACAAAGAAACACAAAGAAAGAAAGAACATACAGACAGAAAGAGAAAGACAGACAGACAGAAAGGGACAGGCAGAAAGAAAGAAAGAAAGAACACAGAGACAGAAAGAGACAGATAGACAGACAGAGAGAAAGACGCAGGCAGAATGAAAGGAGAAAAGAAAGAAAAAAGAAAGAAGACAAAAAGAAAAAGACAGACAGAAAGAGAAAGACAGACAGAAAGAAAGAAAGAAAGAAAGAAAGAAAGAAAGAAAAAGATAGGAACAGAGACAGACAGACAGACAGACAGAGAGAAAGACACAGGCAGAATAAAAGGAAAAAAGAAAGAAGACAAAAAGAAAAAACATACAGAAAGAGAAAGACAGACAGACAGAAAGGGAGAGAAAGAAAGAAAGAAAGAAAGAAAGGAACAGAGACAGATAGACAGAGAGAAAGACACAGGCAAAATGAAAGGAAAAAAAAGAAAAAAGAAAGAAGACAAAAAGAAAAAAACATACAGAAAGAGAAAGACAGACAGACAGAAAGGGACAGGCAGAAAGAAAGAAAGAAAGAAAGAAAGAAAGAACACAGACAGAAAGAGACAGATAGACAGACAGAAAGAGACAGACAGACAGACAGACAGACAGAAAGACACAGGCAGAATGAAAGGAAAAAAAGAAAAAAGAAAGAAGTCAAAAAGAAAAAACATACAGAAAGAGACAGACTGACAGAAGAAAGAAAGAAAGAAACTGTTATAATTTTCTATGTTAAAGAAAGAAGTTAGTGCATGTTATTTTTTTTTTTTAAATGAATGTACAGGCCCTGAAAGAGCACGGCCCTGACGGTTCTTACTTGCAGTTGTGTCGGCGTAGCCACCAGCTGAACTGTGTGTGACACTCAGAGCAATGAGGAAGCTCTCGGTCCAACTGCTCCTCGGCTCTCAGCTTCTGCTCAAACTCCAGAGCATCTGATTTCTGCCACAGTGCATCTTTCTCCCTGCAGGGGGCACCAAAGAGCTAACATCAACATGTCTGTAAACTGGCTGCCATACTGACACTGAAAGCCGTGTTCAGTATTAGAGACATCTGGAGAAAATATATGTCTTGTTTCTTAATTTTTTAAAAAAAAAAATTAAGATTAAAAAAATTGTAGATTTTTGAAAGGACATTGCACGAAGACACGAGTACCGAATAAGCTCGATAAGTCTTTCCTCCAGGTTTCTCTTTGTGCGGTAAAGATCGTCTATCTCTGCAGACGACTTGAGATCGCATGTCTCCTTCTCCATGAGCGTTCTGCGCAGGTTCTCACTCAGGTCCTGACAGGCTTTCTGGGTGAGAGCAAGTTCTTCCTGAGCCCTGACACATGCACAAAAACACACGTCTGGGCCTCACCACAGAAATTGCATGGTTTTGACCAAGTGGCTGTGTAAATGCGTAAAAAGACTCACTTTGCCAAGTCACTTTGTGTTTGGTTGATCTGTTCCTCTTTCTGATGAAGCAACGTGTCAAATTTGGCAATGCACGCGTTTTTCTCCTCGAGCGTCTCACTGAGGCTGGTGTTGTTGGCCTTAACACACAAAATACACACAGATGTATACCACCATACACTAGATGTGTTTGTGTAGTGCTTTTGGAACTGGCTGATTTATGATCTTTATCAAAAATATACTGTGGTAAAAAAAAAAAAAGTGAAATAGTGATTATTTTGCTCAATACTTACATATTACAATTATTCAGTTCTGTTATTCAGCTGATTTTTATTTTATTACAATTTACTTTGTTTTCCCCTGATTTTCTCCCTAATATAGTCTTGGCCAATAAAATGACAGAAAGACAGACAGACAGAGAAACTGAGAGATAGACAAAATAAAGAACAAACAGAAAGAATGAAAGACAAACAGACATACAGACTGAAAAATGACAGAAAGACAAAGAGACAAAATGGACTGAAAAAAAAACAAACAGAAAGAAAGAAAGAAAGAAATATGCACTAAAACAATCCATTAAAACATATGAATTAATCCACCAGGATGGAAATAAACCAATATCCAACTTTATTTATTTGGACACCTATTTAATATCAGCCACCTCATTAATATTAACATTAATTGTGTTTAATTAATTAAGGAAGCCAAAATCTTGATCACAAGAAAAACGCAATTAACTGTGCAACCCTACCATGAGATTCATTTGAAATCTATTTTAGGGATTTCTATGTTTCTGTGAGCTTTCTGGTTGTGTGGATATACTGCCCCTGCTTATGCATATCAAAAGAACAAGTTAAACAGCAACAGATGTGGTTGCTCTGGGCAACATCCCTGGAGAAAACCTACCTCAAGCTCTGCCAGTCTGGTCTCCAGGGATGACACTTTTTCCTGCTCTGCTTCCATCTGAGACCTTGTGCCCAGCAGCTCCTCATTCAAAACCTGTAAACATGGAAAACATGTCAGATCTGTGGAGTTGTTTCCAGAGACTTGTGTTCTGAAGATGATAGAAGGTACAAGATAAAAACCTTCATCTGGTTTTGGTGGCATGTGGTTGCCTCGCTCAGCTGAAGCTGAAGAGCGCTGAGCTCTCTCTGGTTGCTTTTCCGTAAGCTCATGGCCTCCTCCTGAGCTCCCTCAAGCCTCTGCTGTTGTTGTTTCATGGCTTTCGTGAGACCCTCTGCTTGTTTCAGCTCCTCTTGGAGGTGAGCATTTTCTTTTCTCAGGGTCTCCACAGAGTCTTTGAGGGTCTGTGTGCCATTTTGCACTACCAGCAGCTCCTGCAGCTTGGCTGAGAGTTCCTCACAGCGCAACCTAGCCTCTTCATGCTGCCCAGTCAGCATACACACTTGAATGCCCAGCTCTGCGGTCTCAGTGTTGGCTCTGTGAAGGGCCTCTTTAGCCTCTTCATTCTCCAGGGCCAGGGCATTGTTCTGTCTCTTCATCATGTCAAGCTCCTCTTTCATGGAGTCCAACTCAGTCTGTAGACTGGCTCGAGCCTGGGCCTCAGTATCCCACTTCTTTTCCAGTGCCTCCTCCCTCTCCCGACAATGCAGGAGCTCCTCTATGTGCTGGCGGTTCAGGCCTTCCACTTGGGCCTTGAGCTGCTCAGTCTGAGCAGAAAGGTCTGCCCTGGAGGCCTCAGTCACCTCCTGCAAAGCTTGGATCTTCATTCTCTCTTCTGAGGTCACTTGGACCCGGGCTCGAAGATCTACAACCTCCTCCTGGAGCCTGGATACCTCCTTCATGTTTAAGTCTAGTTGGGCTTCAGCTAGAGCTAGTCTAGAAGCTGCTTCTTCAGTTTGAGAGTGCTGGGTTAAGTGGAGATCTTTCCCGTGATCTGTTAGCTCTTCATTTTGAATATTTTTTAATTCTTGGTCAGGTGTTGTCTTGTTCTCCCTGGAGCTTGGTCCATTATCTAGCTGTCCATGTCTCTCCTTCATACTGGCCCCAGTTTTCGTCTGGGATTTCTGGGTGTTCTCCTCAAGACACTGGTTCTTCTCCACAAACAGCTTCTCTCTCTCCTCCAATGTAAGCCCGGTCGGACCCAGCCTAGCATTGGTCTGCTTTTCAGAAACTTTTAGAGAGGTCAGTTCTCTCTCCAGAGCAGCTTTGGTCTGAGCCAGCTCCTTGTTGCTTTCCTCGCTCCTCTTTACTGTACTGACCAACTTTGCATTGATCTCCATTAAGCTGACACACTGGGTCTTGTACTCCTCCAGCTTCTTGCTCTGGCTTTCCAGGCTCTTGTTTTCTAACTGCTGGATCTTCTGATTGCTGATTGAGAGCTTGATCTCCTTTGCTTTCAACTGTTCCTGCAGTGATACAATCTGACTATCTAGTGCTTCCTTTAGGCTGCTGCTCTTTTGTTGAAGTTCCTCACGTTCAAGCTGTGCTTTCTTCTTCACCTCCTCTAGCTGTTGGACTCTTTCCTGCAGCAAGCATTGCATGTCCTGCACCTGGGTATGCAAATTCTTTGCCTCCTGTTCTTTCAAAGACAATGCCTCATTGAGGTGACTGACAGTCGCTTGGAGCTCATCAGCCTGCTGGACTGCAATGGTTCTTTCCTTCTCGCTGGATGTGCGGAGCTTGGCAAGTGCCTCTTCACTCTCTTTTAACTTTTCCCTTTGAGCCTTGAGTTCTTGGGACAATCTTTCAGCCTGCTTTGCCCAATCCTCGGTTTTGCACCCAGCTTCCAGCTTCTCCACTTCAGCCTTCCCTGCTTCCTCCTTACATGGCTTTTGATTGGCACTCTCAGCAGCAAGCAGCTTCACTTGGAGATCAGCAACCTCCTGCTTTAATTCTGCTGCTTCGTCAACAAGCAGATGAACCTGCTCTTGAAGCTGCTGTTTTCGTAGCTCTGACTGGTCGAGTTCAACACGCAGGTCATCTACAGCACTACAAGAGAGCTCTCCAAGTTCTCCAAGGTCTGCCTGAAAACTGGTACTCAAGTCCGTACCGCCTGGGAGAAATTCCTGCACTTGCTGCAAAAAGAAAAGCCAAAGCTACAGGGATTCAGGAAACACTTCATTTTGCTAATACAAGTCCATATTGTTAGGGATAAAATGCTTTAGTTTGAAAGCATCAGTCATAAACAACCAAAGCTTAAACTGATTGCTCAACTAGGCATGATTGCAAACTTGCTCAACTAAGAGGACATGAGAAAATGGACTAGGACTCTTACTGACTGTATAATGACTGGCAAATATGTTTTAATATGTATGTTCTCTTGATCTCCTGATTCCTCATAAAACATTATAACACATTCCTAATTGGTATTAGCACAGAATTGGTGGAGACCTGTGAGTAGTTGCTGACGAGGCTGTTGACACTGGAGCAGCGGCTGGGCGGTCTCCACAGGTGGGCACCTGACACTGCTGATCCGATAGTTCTCCTACAAGTACCAAAGTCATACAATATTACTAAAATAATGCTCTATTCATAGGGTATGGGTATTGACTGAGAATCAATTTTAATCTTCCCATTAAATATGACTGCATGGACGAGACCAGCGCCCTTATCAGTGGTACTTGCACACGGGTATGTGTGTTAATAGTGTGTTTTCAATGCAAAATGTGGAGTTTATGAGAACATTTGCTTAAATTACTTTGCATAAGCTTTGGCCTTGTGTACGCAAAGAACCCAGGTGGAAGAGAACGCTGCAAGTGAATGTCAAGTGTACTGGCTCAAGACCAACTGATCTGGATCTGAACTACGAATAACACACCTGTGACTGACAACTGTGGCAAACAAGATGCAAAATGTAATACTCAGTGTAACAGTGCAAGTGTTTTCAACGTAGTATTTTGGTCTGCAGGAACAGTTTGGAGAACAAGTGAGTAGGATTGTGCCTGGAGTGTCGGATGACAAACACTCTCGGCGTAAAATGATCAGGTACAGCCCTGAAACAGGACTTCCAGGCAATCGCTGGCTTTCCCAATAAACTTGATTGCATTTGTGTCAGAGTTAAAGCGATGCTATTTGTTAATGTTCCACATTATTACATTTTTTATATTAAAAATTACAAAATCAAAACATGAACTTCAGAAAATGTTTTGTTTGTTTGTTTGCATTTTGCTTATCAGTGGCAGTAACAAAATGTCCTTTTTAGGTAACCTTTGAAAAAAAAAAGCCTAGTAGTATGCCTTGTGGGTGTGTCTATTTTAATGAACCGCGACATGCACGCACATGACGGCTATGATTGGTATTTATTAAGCTTCATTACTTTTTGTATGACCTGAGATGAGCTCTAATTATATTGTGCATTAAATAGGCATAGGCGTAATTTTTATGCATTGTTGATCATAAATGAGGTGACTTTGACATGCTTGGTGAGAGCAACAGAAACTCATTAACAGCTACCATTTTGGTCGATTACCACAAGAGGAAACAGTGAGTATCAGGAAAGAACTATGTATTACTGAGGTGAAATAAACAGGAAAGGCATGCTGAGCAGTGTGAAAACTGATGTAACAGGTTTTAGCAGTTTTAAATGCAGTCTAGCCAAACCACATCCTACAGAATTGTAGTCGACCGTAGGGGGCTGAAAATAGTCTTCAACAGCAGGGGTGCTTACATATTTTATAAATACCCCTGCTGTTGAAAATTATTGTCAGCCTGCTACAGTCGACTACAGTTCTGTAGGATGTGGTTTGGCTAGAACCTCGCACTGTGTTTAAAGGTGCTTAAACCTGTTACATCGTTTTTTTTTTTTTAAAAATCTAGTCACATGCAAGATTCAGATTTGCTACTAACATGACTGAATGGCAACAAAAGTTACCTTTCAATGCTTAACATTTAGTGATTAGTTAATGTCTATAAATGAGATAATTGTGAGGGGTTATGTTTTGATTTGTAGTGCTGCTTCACGTTACCTCTTTTGACTAGCGCCACAGACTCTGAACAGATGAGACACCTGTTTTGAATTTGACACTAGGAGAATAAACACATAATTCTCTCTCCACTTGTTTTCAAACATTCTGTTTTCATTGTCAACTTTTCTTTAAACAATGTCTCTATCCCTGTAGCTAGTCTCTGGTCCAAAATGAGCTGCCTTCAGCTAAATAATTCACAAAAATTCTTGTGATTGGATATGACATAACAGAGGACGCACTTGTTCGAAAAACTGGAGAAAACTCTTTAGAAATGTGGAGTCTCTAAATTATGTCACAGGTTGTGTCATAGGTTTACCGGCCTTGTTACAGTATTTGTTCAAGTATTCGGATTGGTGTACTGAAATCGAATAGAGTTCAAATCCTGACAATCCCAGTAGCCAAGGGAATAAAACTGGCTGTGTTCTCTGGGTGGGAGGGTTGGCATACTCGTCTGTCAATCACAGTAACACTAGCCAATCATGCATGTTTGGGAGCTCATGTATGCGTAAGAGGGCAGATAGCCAGGAGAGCTGGGTGGGAAATGGGGAGGAAATTGGAAAAAAAATAAATGCTTTTCTGGACCATGGTGTGCCAGCTGACAACCTCTGCTCTACAGTACGTGTAAGATCTTTTTGCAGTAAATGTAGACCAGAAAACTTCCTGGACAACCTGGCAAAGATGGGCCACTCGGAGTCTAGATCATATCCTCTGGACGCCACATCAAACTGGATCTCGTTCAGCTCATACAGGTGATTGATGATGTCGACGTTGAGGTGGGACTTCAGAAAAGGACTGCGGGCATAGTACCAGTCACTGCATTGAAAAATTAAAGAGGATGGGGTCACTGGATGGGATGAAACCTGGTACAAAAATAAAATCCAACTGTACAACAACTATCAAAAGCTAGGTCTAAAAAAAAATGCTGTGACATTCTTTTCGTAAACAAGCCAGACTTATTCCAACAGAGGAAGAGAAAATTCGTCTAAAATGTCAGGCAGAAGTAAAACTGAGGCAGTCAAAATACATCAGAAAGCAATGCCTGTGCTCAACTGTACTTTCTGTACAAAGATTAGCAACTCAAGCTTACACAAGAGGAAAAAGGCATAACTGGTTGTGTGATTGAGAACGTAGATCTCACTGGCGAATTAACAGAAAAAGCCTTTATCTTATATATTTTAATACGTATCAACCTACACCACTGTGCAATATATGTACTGCTGTTTTTCTACAAATTCAGTTTAAAAAAAAAAAAAAAAACAATTTTGGTCATACTTGATAATGCCCTAATCTTACTGCTTAATTTACTGGAGCAAAACATTGACTTGAAATGCATTACTTCCTTTTATCTGTGTTTTTTTTTTTCAAGTGTACTCTTACAGATGTGGCATATTTCCCCATTCTTGGTCTCTGTTTTGTAATTAAAATTTTCAGTTCAGTTCAGTGATCCTGGTTTAAACTACAGTGCTTGTTTATTTACGCAGACACAAGCTTGTAGCGTACAGTGTTTATACCATGCATGGAAACGCATGGACAAGCATGGACAAGAATGCGCACTGATTCTGCAGATGTTATGCGATGTGACTTCTTGCGTTTCCAAAGACATCAGTCTGGTGTACATCAATAGTACGTCAAAATATTACATCATCTGTTGCACATATTATTTAGATACCACTGTATCCTAGCATTTAGCAGTCTTTCTTGTTACTATGACAACTATCTCTGGCTATGGCCAAAAAACATACTACAACACAGCATGTTACTAAACATTATGTACAAGAGAGAGTGTACTACTGTAACATACTGGAAGTGTACAATACTGTTGCACATGCTAAGAGAAATTAATGAAGTGCTTTATAATAACACACAAGATCTAATTTTGTATGTGTGTATGATGTACATATCATATTTTTTGTCCAAATATATGGAAACATACTCAAATTACACCCAAACCCAACCAATCCATTCTGGAAAAACTGTCTGCATAGTGAATTTTGCACCAATTTTGCTGAAAACGAGGACAATTACACTTTCAGTTTTTGTTTATTAGAGCAAAAATAAAAAGAATATATTATAAAGTTAGGCTATGGCTATGTAAATGAAACACAATATAATAAAAATTATTTCAGCTGTATTGAGAATGAGAACAAAGGTTAAAAAGGTATTTAAGAGTGGAAACTTTAGCAAAATATTTTATGCATTATAAGTAATAGATGTGCTAAAACTACTAAAAATATCAAGTGAGGTTTATTGGACACTTGCTGCACTCAATAATGAGGAAGAGGCGGAGCCACCTGAGTGTTGTTCCTGTCAAGGTTGTTCTGGTGATTCAAGGCCATGAGGTTTCACGCGGTAATTAGTCATTCTCATTAGTAATGACAGTATACTACATAGTCAAGTACATAGCGTGTTGTCTAATAACGCAGTGCGTAGAGCATGATTATGATCTGAGACGCGGTCATATGTTTGCTCATACGTGATGCGCTGAAACAGCACCAGCAACTTAAACAGGATCCTCTGCAATCAGGATATTTTTAATTACCCTACCCAAAATTATGGTCACATGGTTTACAGTGGAGCGCCGTTCTCTGCTTCCTGCTAAACATGTTGTGATAGTGAACTCTTGCGTTTCCTGTTCTCCTACCATGTGACTCTCTGGCTCATCAGACATTGCTGAAGAGTGTCCGCCAGTCGCTGGTGCACCAGGCAGTAGCGGATAAAGGCTCGACCTTTACCCAGAGACGTCTTCAGCTGCAGCACAAAAAAACAAGTCCATATTCATCAGTTTTTTATTAAAAAAAAAAAACATCTGAATAGAATGTGTTTTATTCTCTTCAACCATGAGACCAAACTAACGAACAACCATAGAAATCACAACCACAGAAACAACCACAGAAATCTTGTTACACTGCATAAACCCAAAATGAAACAATAATCTCCACAGCATTACAGGTTAAAGGTTATGTCCTGACTTAGCTGTTTACTCACTACGGTGAGTGTGTCACCTCATAGCACAGCACATAGCAAGACTAAGCAAAGTGGCCAAATTAAAGAAAATGTGGACAGCAGATGTCATGTGCAGCTGACAAATAACACACACTTCTACTAGGATTTTAAATTCTTCTTTAATGCAAAGGTGACTTGCTGTAATTCGTGTCTCAAATAAACTCAGTGGTGTATGTATAAATATTTATATATTATTTCGTTGTTCATTCTGATGGTTATCTTCTTCAGATTAGACACAATATAAAGCATTTTAAGCAGCATTCCAATGTTATATTAAAAGAAAAAAATTACCTCTGAGATAGACTTGACAAAGCGAATGCCATCATTAGCCCCTTTGTTCTTGGCCAAGCAAGCACAGAAATAGTCCCAGTAGTCTTTTCTACTGCCCAGAAAAGTGGCTTTCTCTTTCTGGTCAAACTGGAAAAAAACGTGTAGTTCACATGTAAGTACAAATGAAAGAGAAATACAGAATACAGAGCTGTATTATCACTGATAACACATAAAACGCACTTGCAGTAAGTATTCCAGTTTGTAGGAGAACTTGTGAAGACTAGGGCTGTCGTCTGTGATGGGTTCTCCACTCTCCGCATGCTCCTTGGTCAACTCAGCAACCGCATCTGCACAAGCAAATCATGCGACATGCGTCGGCACTGAGGCGCATAAATATGGTGTAGTGAAAAATGCATGGCTGGTGCGGATGGTGGGTGTTGCACCGGGGTGTAACATCGCTACCACTGCCTCTAGAGATGTAGATTTAGATACAGATACATGATTTGATCCAAAGAAACACGGAGGCAATTGTAAGAAATAGTCTGAATCGTACATGATGTGTGTGCGAGTGTGTGTGATGTGGTTGGATACCATGCAGATCTCTGATTATCCTCTGGAGCTGATTTTCACCAACTGTTACAGTTGCCATTGTGAAGCTGGAGGACGAACGCAGGTTATACTGTCATCATACTGTGTGCTGTATCAAGGGAACCTACGATAGGTAGATGGAACAGCAGACAGAGTAATACACCACACGCAGTACGACATGCAGTGAAATGCTTTTCTATGACTGTCTGTGACATAAAAATAGAACTTACATAAACCAGAATTACTTTTATACAGCTAGAAAAGGAAGAATATAAAAATATAATACAAGGGATATAAAAGATAGATAGTAAGTAAATACATCGATAAATAAATAAACAGATAGCTAGACAGCTAGCTAGGCAGATGTGTATTATATATTATTTATATACAAATATATATTTATATATAATAGATATTTACATGAGAGAGCCAAACCTGAGACACTACCAGCAATTAAGAAATGGTACGACCCATTGTAGGGGTGTTCAAAAAGAACGATGTATGAGTCACGTCTTGGAGAAACATATTTTGTAGTTTATTGTTAAATATAATTAACACTTAAGTTTTAGAACTTCCAAACCTCTGGTGTTTACTTGCTTTGGGGTTATTAAAGTTTTAACTTTAGGTCAGACCACCGGGAACCCCTCCATAAGTCTCACCATCAGCCCACAGCGGTCTTGCGTTCATTTAATAGCTTTGTGTGCAAAGAAGATACTCTTATCGTTTATTATTAAAAGTGTCAGTTTATCAGCTACGTATTTAATAAATAACCCAATAATAACTCAAAAATACTGATATAAAAAAGACTGAGTGTTGTATGTAATATTATTGAGCCAATAAAGTTTAACGGAAAAGAGCGTGTTGCTACGTCACCGGCTCGCGCTTCCTTAAACTGACCGCTGACGGGTAAAGATAAGGGAAATTAATTAATCAAAACACTTTAGATTCGCTTCACTTTATTACGAGGTCTTGCTGATGATGGACGACACCGGTTTGCAGAGAAGAACATGAGGAAAAACAAGTTCTTAAAAAGAAAAAAAGAAAGCAAGAAACTCTTTAGCTTTGATGGAGCACCACACCTGCTCTTAAATTGAACAAACATTAACAATGTTCACTACTCATAAGCATAAGCGTCTTTTTTAATTAATTCAAGAAACGAATCGATAAAAGAACATGGTCATTTCATATAAAAACAAGTGTATAAACATACTGTACTTCCGAAAGGAAAGATGATCCTCCATATCGATTTATTTACAAGAGAGAACAAGTAAAACTGTAATGCAGTGGGTGGGACATGGGGATGATCGGCAGTCCGCTCAACCAATCAGAGACAAGACAGAGCGGTTCGTCTAGCAAGTTCGGTGTCACCGTATTGACGAGGTAAATAAGGTCATGTGACTGGAGGCTAGCTGAGCTTACAGGCAAAATAGAACAGTTTTAAGGATGTTTACGTCCAAAACACTGAGAGGTCATCAATAAAATATATTGTAAATAATAAAAAACTAAAAGTTACTCAGTTTTAACTCACATAACTGTAATATAATCGAGTTTTTTGGACTTTAATATTACTGATGTAATGCTCCCTGCATAAGTCCTACATGCTTGTGGAGCCATGTAGTAGGTTTCATAAATTAATTTTTCTTCATACTAAATAAATAAATAAATAAATAAACAGATCATCGTCTCAAAACAAAACTTTTTCAATTCCCTAATGAAAACATCACTGAAAATGTTTTCAGTTTCTAGTATACCAGTGAAACCACAAAGCACAAAAACTGTTTGGTCTGAAAAGAGAGCGAGGTAGATAGAGAGACAGAGAGAGAACCGTAGAGCCCATATTCTTTTTTATCAAGATGGTTGATACAGTCATACAGTATGACATATGGATAGGACATTTCCGCAGACATCCATGGCTCCAGAATTATTAGCACCCTTGGTAACAATGGGTGAAAAAGGTTATGAAAAAAAAAATGGCTTTGTGGTTAATTAGCCTAAATATTTTCATTTAATTATTTAATAATTGTTTACACCACTAGCAATTCTTCCAAAACATTTAACTGAAGTGTTTCTATTTATATTTTTCTTTACTCATATTTTACACCTGAGTGTTTTGGAACACTTAAGCGCTCATCCACATGACACTAGACAGTTGAAGAGAAAGGCCAGGCAACATTTTTCCAATCTTGTCCAGTTTTGGTGAGTCTGTGCCCACTCTATCCTCAGATTCCTTTTCTTGTCTGACAAGACTGGAACCCGATGTTGTCTTCTGCTGTTATAGCCCATCTGCCTCAGTGTTCAACATGTTGTGTGTCCCGAGATGCTTTTCAGCTCACCACTACTGTAAAGAGTGGTTATTTGAGCTACCGTAGCCTTCTGTCAGCTCTAACCGGTCATGCAATTCTCCTCTGACCTTTCTCATCAACAAGTTGTTTCCGCCTGCAGAAGTGACGCTGACTGGATGTTTTTTGTTTTTCACACCATTCTGTGTAAACTCTAGAGACCATTATGTGTGAAACTCCCAAGTCATCAGCCATTTCTGAAATACTCAAACTAGCTGATGTGGTATCAACAACCAGGCAATGGTCAAAGTCACTGAGATTACAATTTTCCCCCTATTCTGATGTTTGATATGGGAACACGAACTGAAGCTCTTGACCTGTATCTGCAGGACTTTTCTATTGCACTGCTGCAAGAGGATTGGCTGATTAAATACTAATATGAATTAACATGTTAAAACCAATTTCTGGACATCTACCTTCCCATGTGACTAGCCCTATTCCAACAAATCTAATTTAAATCTAATACCAAATTCAATTTAGTAGACTGATTATGTGTTGAAATTCAGAAGCAGAGTCAGTGATCTTGCTCTCATGCAGTTAGTAAAAACCCACTAATATATCCCCACAGACACCAGAGATAATCCCCTAACTATAAATACAGAGAAACTGCAGAGAAGTACAAGGGAGGAAAATATGGAAGACAGCAGTACAGACTGAATTCAGTTTTTAATTTGGGGTTTTATTACAGTGAAAGGGTCTTTTCAGAAAGAAGGGTCTTCTACTTGTTTAGCAAATTGTTGGGAAAAAAATTCATGGGTTCACTTCTGAGAAATGGGAGGTTTTGCATGGTATATAACCTAATGGGAACCATGTACTTCTGATAGGGTTTCAAAAAGGAATAAAAGCAGTCAGTATCAGGCGTCCTGCATGATCCGTAGTTGCTAAATCACCTGCTCTTTTTGAAAACACCTTGGAGCTCTTACTGAAGGTATGGAAATGAAATGAACAAGCTATAATGTGCAATTCAGAACAGTTAGTCTACCCAGTTGAAAGTTAAAACGTCTTTATTTGTTGTTACTGAGAGTTTGATTTGTATGATGGAATCAATAAATGTGAAATTGTGAAAGTTGGAGTGATGGCACTCTGACTGTCTTTCAAGAAGCACTAGAAAAATACTACTATTTCTGCTGTATATTTTCTATATTGTACTAATATATATTTTATTACTTCTTCTTTTAGCTCGGACATAATGGAAGAAATCGGTTCCACAGCAGATTATGATAATTATAGTAATGATAGTTATGATTATGATATTGCTGATCATTCATGCAACAAGACCGAAGTGATGCAGTTTGGAACAGTGGTCACCCCAATCTTTTTTACGATGGTCATCATGTTCAGCTGTGTGGGAAATGCATTGGTCCTGTGGGTGCTAATTAAATATGAAAATCTGAAATCCATGACCAATGCTTTCCTCTTGAACCTGGCCATCTCTGACCTGGTCTTTACCTTCGGCCTGCCCTTCTGGGCCTCCGACCTCGTCTTGGGCTGGATATTTGGAGAAGCCGCGTGCAAGACAGTGAGCTTCATCTTCTACCTGGGCTACTACAGCAGCCTCATCTTTCTCACAGTTATGACCGTGCATCGATATATGGCCGTGGTGCACCCGCTCTCTATGCTTTTGAACAGCACCACATACTATTCCATTGGGATTTCTGCATTTATCTGGTTCCTGAGCTTCTGTGCCGCAACCCCTCATTTCATCTTCAATGTGGTCATATTACCTTTTGATGAGGGCAGAGCTTACTGCAATTATAACAACATCAGATGGAAACTGATTGGCGTTTACCAGCAAAACATCTTCTTCCTCATTGCCTTCTTCACCATTGCTTTCTGCTACATTCGAATTCTCGGGCGCCTGCTCAGACCCGTGTCACACACCCGTCCCAAGACCGTGAAGCTGATCTTCTGCATTGTGGTGGCTTTTTACTTGGGTTGGGCGCCGTACAATGTGGCCATCTTCCTCGATTCTCTGATACACTGGCAAATCTCACCATTCAACGAGTGTCATGTCAGCACCAGGGTGGATTATGTTTTTTACGGCTCCCGACTGGTGGCGTTCTCTCACTGCTGCCTAAATCCAGTGTTTTACGTCTTTATGGGGGTCAAGTTCAGAGATCACCTAAAGAAGATGCTGAAGAGTTTCTGCAAGAAAGATGATCAACCTCATGACAGACCCCAGAGTCATCTGATTTACTCAAATGGGGAGGAATTTTCCATGTACTAGCTGATCTTGCAGCAGTTCCTTTATAGCAGGAAAGCAGCCAAAAGTGCCTGTGAGCTTTAAAGTTTTAAATGTTTTGTATTTGTAAATAGCTTTTTGATTTCCTCTTCTGAATTTGTTCAATATATCAGAGAATCATCAAAACTGAAATATTTTTAATTAAAAGACATTTTTAAAGTTATTACTTTAAGGATTTTAGTCAAAATTTTCCAAAACTTTCAAAACTTTTTTTTGTAAATATTAAGGATTGTAGTATTTAAAAAAAATAAATAAATAAAATATATATATATATATATATATTGATACTTAATTGTTCTAATATTGTGTACTAAAAAATTATTTGTACAGGACTAATAATTTTTACTTATAACCTAAAGGTGTTTTAAAAGTGTTACTATGCTTATAATAATCATGCAGTTACACATTATACATATACATTATACTTTAGGAACTGTGAAACTGTGGGATATGTGACAGATCTCACTAGTTTCTTCATTTCTGCATGTCTTCTGCTTTCATTTTGCCAGCCCATAATTTAGCCCTGCACGATGCTACAAACCTTTGCCCTAAAAGTCAACCCATAGACCATACAGTGTTTCAACAGAGGGGTTGGGTTGGAGTTGTCAATAGAGACCTGTTGATATTTTCATGCCAATTACAATTCATCTCTCAGACAGCAGGGGGCTCTAAAGAACTCGTAAAATGCTTTAAAATGCTTAAAATACTAAATAAAATGTATAAAAGTTAATTTTTGCATTTTTTGTAATCAGATATGTTACACAGTATAGGTGTTTAATGGATATTGAATAAACTATGACAACATTTTTTTGGTGGCAATAAATTTTTTTCCTCTACTGTATTTTCATAATTTAAGATTTTTGAATTCTTAACTGGTGCTGTGCTCATTTTAGAAGCAAACTTAAGCAAATGTGGTCAGAACCAGCTCTACCTGATGTGCAAAATAAGCAGCTACTTAGGGTGATTTTGGTGACAGCTGCCAAGAGGTCAAGAAATTTTTGTTTGGGCTGTGAGTATGACTGAAACATAGATCTTGTGAAAAAATGAGTTGCTTATATGTTTTTAATCATGTCCAAAAAAAAAATTGTATGTCAAAGTAGTACCCAACGTATGATGTGTCATACCTACAAATCATGGAAAAAAGAAAGTACACCCTCCTTCAGTTCTAGGTTTTTATTTTATTCAGGGCCTAAATAACAATTGGGTGGTCCTCAGCAACTTCTATAAACAAACAAATAACCTCAGGTGACAAAAATGTTTTTTTTTCAATATCTAGTCACTTATTCCCAAAAAGTAAAACAACATTCAGAAACCAGGTGAGAAAAAATAAGTACACCCTTCCTACTTCCACATTCATTAAGAGAGTAATTAGCAGCCAGATGTTACTAATGAAATGCACAAGATTAGTTCATTATTGTGTGTCTATAAATAGAAAAACGTTTGGCATTTGGTGTTCTTGAGCACTCAGATGTGTGTCTACATCATGCCAAAAAGAAAGGACATCAGCCATGACCTCAGAGAAGCAGCTGTTGCTGCTCGTTAATCTGGGAAGGGTTATAAGGCCATCTCCAAACAATTTGAAATTCACGGTTCTACAGTGAGAACGAATGTTTACAATGGAGAACCTTCAAGACAGTTGCCAATCTTCCTAGGAATGAGCATCCCAGCAAATTCAGTCCAAGGTCAAGGCTGTTTAATGTTCAGACATATAAAGAAAAACCTAAGACGTACGTCATGTGACCTACAAGCCTTTGTAAGCACATTAAATTGTTTACGTTCATGACAGCACAATCAGAAAAAGACTGAACAAGAATGGCTTTCGTGTAATAAGGGTGGCTAGGAAAAACACCCTTCTGGAAGTTCTGGAACAATATCCTTTGGACTGATGAGACCAAGGTGGAGATGTTTGGTCATCATGCACAGTGTCATGTTGTGTTGCCACAAACACCTAATACCAACTGTGAAGCATGGTGGTCGAGGGGTGATAATTTGGGTTTGTTTTGCAGCCACAAGACGTGGGAATGGCCAAGTCAAAGTCCAGACCTCAGCCCCATTGAGATGCTGTGGCGGGATCTGTGAGCTGTGCATAAAAGAATGCCCTCAAACACTACTCAACAGAAGCAATGTTGTAAAGAAGAGGGGGCCAAACTTTCTCCAAAACGATGTAAGAAAAAAAATGTTTACTTCAAGTTATTGTTGCTAAAGGGGGTACTTATTTTTTTTTCCCACCTGGTTTCTGAATGTTGGATTACTTTTTTGGGGGAAAAAGACTACATGTTTTTTGTTATCATCTGAGGTTATTTGTTTGTATATAGAAGTTGGTGAGGAGCACACAAATTCTGTTTAGGCCCTAATAAATAAAAACATAGAATTGGAGGAGGGTGTACTTTCTTTTTCCTGTGACTGTTTATATTTAAGTATGGCTATATATGACTATATATAAGACAACCCCTCCCCCCTCACGTAGAGGCGAGAGGGAGACCACCTATATATATATATGCAACATATATATCCAACCTACAACGCATGTCTTTGGACTGGGGGAGGAAACCGGAGTACCCAGAGGAAACCCCCGAAGTACGGGGAGAACATGCATATACATACATACACACACATATATTGATTGGTGCCATGTGATGTACTTCCTTCACACCCAGTACCTCACCCTCATGCCACCAGATCCACCGCAAACAGGATAAAACAGATGCTGAAGATGAATGAAAAATAAATAAAATATTTAGTGTAATGTGGCCTTAACATCTTATAAATGAACATATGCACATGGAGCAAAGAAAAAAAGAGATTAAAGAAAAAAGGTTGCAATATATTATATAGAGATATAATATTAATTTCAGTGTTGTAAATAACATTATGTAAGATGTTTCAGCTTTAAAATGAACAACACAGACGCAGCAAGTGATTTCCTGAACAGGAAACAATGAGTCATTTCGTGGTTTTCTGTAAAAGTGAAACTTGATTTGAAATGTAAGCATGCACGGATAGTATCCAGTACCCAGTCCAAATTAAACACCAATTGAGTTTTCTTTCAATGGCTGTTGTGATTACTTTTGTCCTGTTAGCCCCTGATATAGCCCCACAGTACAAAAGCTAGCAAGCCACCTAACAAAGCTAACATTTTGTAAACGAAGAATGCACGTTAGGAATTACATTACATTGTGTCCTTGAATTTTATGTTCCATATCATGATAAGACTCTGTAAATCTGTAAGACCAACTGAAACTTATATTTAGTGAAGTATGTGAATGTTTTAATCATATAGTAGCTCTGTTTAGCTCACTAGCTAACTAGGTCAGCCTGAGGGAAAACAATAAATTGCTAACTTCAGCTGGCTAGTTAAGATAGTTTAACATTTTGTCACCTAAAGCTTTAATCCCTTGCTATTTTTTTTTCAACATCACTTTTGCTATAATGTGTTGAAGCTATTAATATATCATATTAACGTGTATCTGGTGGAATAGAGCTACCACTTCTGAAACTGCTAATCATACTGACACGACCTGGGTTTAGCTAGCTAACTTATACGATACCATGCAACAGTAAAAATATCTATTATGTTTAAGGTGCAAAACTGACTTGTGTGAAACTGAGAGAATTTTCTATTCCTCAAAGCTTTATTCTAAAACCACCCCAAGTTATAAAATTATTTTTATAGTTTTATATAATATTATACTACCACACTGTTTTCAATCACACTGTTTTAATCGGTCCAAAAATTCAGAGTCCCTTTATATTTATATGCATCTTATATGTTAGTAACAATTTAGAAAGGGGCTTTTTTATGGCGAACGCTCCACCTGAATGGATTAAAAGTGTGTGTAAGCTTTGATACGATGAGGATTTCTGTGCAGAGATTTTTATGTAGCATTTTTAACAGTCAGAAGTATAGTTGTAACTTTAACATTTCAAAAAAAAAAAATTGTTCGAGACAGAGTGCTTTGTGGTTTCTCTGTAACATGATAGGCTGCATTTTTGGAGTGAAAACAAAAGAGAGATGCATAGTAGTTTGACAACATTTCAGATAACTATGACGGGATAAAATGTACAGTTTTTTAGTTAATAAAAATTATTGTAATTATTGGCAAATTGCCGTGGTATAAGAGGAATAAAACTCTTTTGGACAAGCTTTTCTTGGAATACAGTCAACTTCAGGGTTGTAACAGGAACTCCACTTTACTGTCTTGATTAGATCACTATATCCACTTATGAACTTAAATTGATCATAAAAAAATAACATTTATTCCAGCATCTCTATATCATGTGCCATATGTTCTGATGCATTTTGGACTGTGAGCTTGCAAGTACATGGAGAACATGTGCAGACTGTTTACAGAAGTGTGCCATTCTCAGCTTGTTTCTTTTTCCTAAGCTTGGAAAAAGAAACAAGCTGATAATTGTGAAATTCGTGGTATGTTGTTGTTGCTTCTTTTGATTTGTTGTTATCATGGTCCCATAATGCTGATGCCTTATATGCTTAAAACATCATCTGTTATATCTATTATAGTTTCTCTCCTCCTCCCAGTCATTTCAGATGCTGTGTGGTCTGTAAACACGTAAGTCATCACACCATTTACAAAACTGTGAGTTTCACAGCTTCTTTCTTTCTGAGTAGACAAATAAGTAAGCTCACTGGCAAGCAGCGGAGAAAAAAAAAGAGGAAGAACCCTCAGCCAAAACCTCTCATCTGTCTTATTTTAAGACAGTCGAAACTTTCTGACTTCAAGCAGGACGTCTACGTGTGGATCTGGTTTTTGGGATGTTTTCTATTAACTCAACACCGCTGACCTACACCTACATGAAAGAAAATAACGTCACTGATTATCAGAATGACTCGTATGAATATGAATATGGAGACTTAATCACACACTGTAATTTGGAGAAATACGATCAAATCACGGGAGTAAGTTACATTGCCATCTGTTGCTTCAGCTTCCTCGGGAATGGCATGCTCCTCTATGCTCTGGCCCGCTTCGAAGATCTCAAAAGGGTCACCATGCTTTTTCTACTCTGCTTGGCATTTTTTGACCTGTTGTTCACACTGACGCTTCCTTTCTGGGCTGTTGATCATCTGAAGGAATGGATCTTTGGAGATATTGCGTGTAAGATCCTAACTGGGGCCTATTTCGTTGGAATATATGGAAGCCTCATTCTACTGACGGCCATGACGGTCGACTGCTTCTTTTTTATCGTTGTGCGCAGCCAGTGGTTCACTCGCAGAAGAAGGCTCAACTGTGCAAGGGCAGCTTTTGCCGGGTCTTGGATCATCAGTGTAGGAGCCTGTCTGAAAGAAGCCCTGTCCTCTGAGGTTAAAAACGTGAATTCTGTCCACAGCTGCGACACCGTTCCTTCTCCAGATGACCAGGCGGGTTACTACACACAATTTGTCATGCTCTTCGCCATTCCACTGGTAATCATCATCTTGTGCTACGCCAAAATCCTGCACACGCTCATGTCGAGCTCGGGACAGAGAAAGTATAAGACATTGCTGGTCGTGTTGCTCATAATCATGGCTTTCGTCGTATGTTGGGGACCTTATCACATTGTCATAATCCTGATGCCACCTCATCATAACAGAGATTGCGAAAAGGAACGTCAACTCCAGCAAACTTTTGTTGCCTGCCGTATCCTTGCCTATTCCCACTGCTGTATCAATCCACTGTTGTTTCTGATCAGAGGAAGGTCCAGAAAAATCCTGTCCAGGCTTCTGTTCTGCCAGCCTCAACACAGGAGAGCTGAACCGTCAGACAGATCTTCTGACCCGAGTCACTTCAACATTCACCAACACTTCAGCATGGCAATTCCACAAAATGTGACAGAGCTTAAATCACTTTGAGAAGTGACAATGAACTCAGTGGTGGTGACTCAAAACCGGTACATTTCTCCTTTTTCTGTGAGTAATTCCTATTTTATTATGTGAAAATATTGTATAGAGTACTGTTATGGAATATGGAAATATCTAACTTCAAAATGATATCTTACTTTTTTTTTTTTTTTTTTAAATCTGGTTTGTTCCTACATAATATTTTTCCTTCCCTCGGAGTGTATTGCATTAACATTTTTACAACTTGTAAGCTATTTTTTGTGATGACTGCACTCTTAGACAAAGGGTTTTTCGGATGGTTAATGGGTTTTCTTTCTAAAGGAACAAAAGAACAAACCCAAGAACTATCCAGACTGCTGGATTTACCCTTTTTTTCATAGAGTGTACTTGTGTTTTACTTTTTTTTTTTGTTGAACTCATTTTATGTTTCATTCTCTTTTTTTGTAATCTTACTGTTTTATTACTGTAAATAACTTTAAGCTGTGTTTCTCAGAAAATTCTATATACATTCAGTTAGTCACAGGGAATTTCTAAAACTATTGCACAAACTATTGCAAAAATGAAAGAGAGGCACATTGAGTGCTATGTGTTCTAATTTTAGTCATCATTTTTTGTCTTTTGCAAACGCAATAAATCCTTTGCACCAAATTATGGCATGTTTTTGCAAAATCAGACAGTTAATAGATTATTATTACATCTCAGGTTAGATAATGTAGACTTTACATTTTAAATAAGTAAGAAATGAAACACAACAGTTGCAATTTTACGTCATACTTTTATAATTTTATGGTTACATGCAATGTTATGGATCATCAGTGAAACAAGTTAATTCCTGTTATCACTTACATTATGGCAGCTAAGTTTTAAAAAAATAATAATAATATTAACCAATTATTAACCAATAATCTTCAGACTAATTGGAATTGATTACTCAAGAGTGCTGTGGTATAAATATTTTCAGTTAATTCAGGGAATTATTAATTCAGGGAATTCAACAAAATAAGGTTGGGTGTTTTTTTTTTGGAATTATACTAGTTTGTATAGTTCTTTTCTGTTGTTCTTTGGATTATAGTAGATAGTGTAGTAAAACAGGCTTTTCTTCTCTCTGCAACTTTAATTTTTTTTAATTTTGAGTTCTATAAGTATGTGGTATTATTTTTTATGGTACAATGGTTAACAAATTAACAATAAAGTGATGAACTTTATGAAGTGTTGGTTTCAGCAAGATGTCTGATTAAATTAGTTGGAGCTGGCGGCTCTGATCAGCTGTCAACTCATTAAAAAGCACTTTTCTTTCTTATAGATGTAGACAGATATAGACAGATATATATAGATATATATAGATATATATATATATATATAGATAGATAGATAGATATCATAGAAGAGTTTAGACTGTCTTTTACTGTGACTATTCATATTCCTCTCATATTAAGCCAATTAAAGCTGCCTCAGAAAGAATTTTTTCATCAACTTAACCAAATCTCTTGTCATATCCTTTGACTCCTTTTAAACTTTAAGAACGTAATTTCTTAGATGCTATCAAAGATATGATTTCTTAATAAATATGATTTCTTCAAACAGTGAATGTCACACTTTGCTTAAGTTGTTAGCTAATTATATTCCATAGCAAAATAGACATGAGTCTAATCAGTTCAGTTTGTAATCAGATACTGACTGTCAAAATGTCCCTGATGCTTCTACGCTGTAGTCGGAATCTTTAAATGCAATTTTCTCCATTTTGTTTTGGTTAGAACTTGTAGCTGAGGTAGTTGAGCATACTTCAATTCATGAAAGCCTGTAGTTAAAAGTAGTGGTATGATACTGTATAGTAGTATATATAATATAGTATAAAATGTCAAATATATATACTCATATGTCATCTATATTACTGCATTTTAAGTAGAAAACAGGAACATTAAACTCTCAGAGCAATGCCTGACTTTATAACATAGATGAAGCTGGTATTCTTTTGGGGACAATTTAAAGTCAGTTGAACCTCTTGATACCCAACACTAAAATGTTTTCTACCTCCTCATTATTTCTGTTTATTAGCACCTGGTAATCCTTAAAAGAGTTCACTGACTACAAACGGGTAGAGGTTTCACACAGGGAAAAAAAAGGTACTCTTTATATGAGGATATATATATATATATATATATATATATATATATATATATATATAGTAAATGTGTGAAAATGTGATTTCTTCATATAGGCTCAATTTAAAGGAAACTGCTACTAGAGTTAAGCACATGCTCATATGCATCATAGTGAAACCGCAAAAATGGATCTGAGAGTCAAACAGAGAAGAATGACAACTGTAAGAGAAACTGATTACGCCACCAAGAGTAGTCAGAGGGTTCTGTGTAATGAATCTTAGCTAACATACTGTTATACAGTAGATGGCAGCAGTGGTCTGAACCATTTGGAGCCTCTGTTGGTTGCATGGGTTTAGAGCAGGTCAATGCTGAACCAAATCCAAAACATGATGACTATTTACCAGCATTGTACTGCATGTGAAAGTGGCCTGAGCACAACAAACATGTGGCTCAGGTCTATGGGCATCTGGCGTTATGCTTAAATGTGCAGTAGATGGAAGTCCTAATGAGAATACCCTTGGTTTAGTGTGAAAAATATTCCAAAACAGCACAGATATGTAAAACAATTTGATGTCATACGAATTCAGAATAAGTGCAAATATTGCGCTGAACTAAATACACAACTAGAGTAAATATGCATTTTATTAATTGCTACCTCAGACTTGAAATAAAAAAGTGTTACATATTTTGAAAATAAACCTAATAATCTTATGATAAATCTTATCATTGCCTCAGCCTTAGAGTCAGTTTACAAGCAAAATATTTTTGTCAAATAAGGCATTCACATTCATTATTGGCAGGAACGACAAATTAGTGCTGCTATAACATGAGTGATAGGACTAACTTTCCTGTAACTTTAAACATATAAACATATAAACATATGTCATTCTTTTAAAATGAATAATTTGCAATTGTTTGCAAATTGCTGTCTTGTAAGAGGAATAAAACGTGTCCGGATATGCTGTTTTAGAAAAAGAATCAATTTCAGGGTCATAAGAGTAACTGCATCACACCACCACCACATCATGGATTATTTACCTATAACAGCATGCATGCAAATGTTTTATTCATTACATAGTGTATATCAAATGTAATACCTTTGTTAGTATTTATTTAGTAGTAGATTCAGTGTAGTGTAGTAGCCACCAGTGCAGAATTTTGTGTTAAATAGCAGAACCTCAAGCTATGCTTTACAGTCCCATGGGGGTGCTTAACCTCCAGTTTGAGAACCGTTGCTCTATGTAACATACTCAAACCAAGAGCTGTGCCATTTTCTTAAGTGTGTTCTTTGAAACAAAGTGAAAGTATAGTGTATTACTTTGAATATAATTATAATGAATTTAATAGACACTTAATCCAAAGTGATTCACCAGTAAGACAGGATACAATACAAGGATACAGCTGAACATTTACATACCCAGAATTGGAATTTTTTCATCTCCCATATTTAGAGTACAAAGAGGTCCACTGTACTTTAAGTGCACCATAAGATGCAACCTAATTGCTAATTTTGTAAGTTGAATTTCAGCATTGTAGCAGGAGTATGGTTTGAACCCACACAGACATTTGCCCATTAGAGCTTGACTTTCCAAGAGATTCCATTTCATGGAACAGAAGTATACTGAAGCTCATGTCTTACCAGGAGTGGGGTTTGAACCCACGAGAACATCTGTCCATTGGATCTTAAGTCCAACGCCTTAACCACTCGGCCATCCTGGTGTGCAGCTGTAGTATCATTACCCATAGAAGTCTTCCAGCATAATGAGTCCTACCTTTCAAGCATTCGTTGTCAGTAACTACTGAATCCTGCTCAGGAGCACTACTGCTTTACAGTAGCACTACATTAGGAAGTCCTCTGAAGGCTTCCTTCAAGGAATGGTTGTCACTTGTTTGAATGGTTTCCATGTAATTCCTGAAGGTTTCCATTAAGAATTTTCCAGTTAATTTCAGATACATCAGAATCCAGCTGAAGCTCTTACCAGGAGTGAAGTTCAAACCCAAAAGGGCATTCGTCTATTGGATCTTAAGCCCAACACCTTAACCACTGGGACATCCAGGTGCACAGGGATAGGAAAACTCCTGCAACTTAATCTTATCTGTTCACCAATTCTTACAATGTACAACCAAATATTACTATTATATTATATATGTAATTTATTACATAGCCCTGCAGTCGTTCTTGTCTGATACATACATTTCACCTGTATCATCTGTAAATGTGCATGCAGAAATGTTTTCAGTGTGATTCTGGTTAGATAGACTTGAATTGTTTCAGGATAAAAATCTGCTTGAATACCTAACGCCATGTCTTAGCTGCTAATTTTTTTTATTTTTTTTTATTTTTTTGCTTATATTCAGACATGTATTTGTTAAATATGAGCATGTGCAGGTCTAGACATGACTGCTTAAGTAAACATTCGATAAAGTAGGATGAGTGACAAAGTCGGCAAAGAAAGGGCAAGACTGGAAATAAATGCCACCAATGTTTCATTTGTCATTAGCAGCCAAATATACATTATATGAACAGTAACAGAATAATAACAGTAAGATTCAGTACTAAATTCATTAAGATCTCAGCACTCAGCACTTAAAATGCAATGGACAAAAGTCCTCGTGGGTTCAAACTCCATTCCTGGTAAGAGCTAAGCTTTAGCTAGATTCTGGGTTCTGAGGTTCTGACTGAAAGCAGGAATCCAATTCCCTGTTATTGTCTGTTACTTGAAGAAAACCACCAGACACTACTGTGTTTAGTTCAGCAGTGCTAGGTCGTAAAAAGAAGGACAACGTCCTTGAAGAGGTAGGACTCATTCCTCCAACCAATTTTGGGACGTGCTGTTATAGGAAAATAACCAACGGCGTTACTGGTACCACCCCAGTGTTGATTATATTCTAATAACAGCACATCCTGAAGTGTTTTATTTCTCTTGTACAACAACATCAGATTTTTTAACATCTGATTGCCGAATATACTCTATACATGTCATTTCTTACACACTTTTACTACAACTATCTTACTACAACAATATATTTTTTCCGAGTATGACTGAGTTGCCTAGTTTGGGGCCAGGCGTCATGCGCATTGACTTTTATACTTGCACTGTAATAACATAATTTTGAATTTTTTTAAATTAATACCACATACTGAGTCAGATATTTCTTGCTGGAAAGCTTGTTTACTAAACTGTAAAATTAAATGACATTAAATGATGGTCTCCTTCTGGTGATATGTCTAATAAATGACCTCAAATTACTTGTTTTCTCTGCTGCCAATGGAGGAACATCCACATAATTTCGCACACTGCTTTATAACACCAGACGTGGACAGATTTTTCTTACACTCACTATCCACTTTATTAGGAACACCTTGTTTATAAGAGAGGTCAGAGAAGAATGGCCAGGTGGGTTTGAGCTGACAGGAAGGCTACAGTAACACAAGCAACCACTCTTTACAACTGTGGTGAGCAGAAAAGCATCTCAGAACACACAAAACATTGAAGCTTGAGGGTGGATGGGCTACAGCAGCAGAAGACAACATCAGGTTTCACTCCTGTCAGCCAAGAACAGGAATCTGAGGCTACAGTGGGCACAGGTTCAACAAAACTGGACAGAAAAATGTTGCTTGCCCAGATTCTTGTTCTATGGCCATGAAATTATGTAAAACATGCAGCCCAGGTTCAATTCCTGGGCAGGGAATTGACCGAGCCACTAGGGACGTACTCTCCCAAGCCCAGATAAAATGGGAGGGCTGAATCAGGAAGGGCATCTGGTATGGGAGAAGAAAAAAAAAAAACTTGTGCCAAATCAAACTTGCAGACCAATGATCCGCTGTGGTGACTGCTACCGGGAACAACAACAGTTCCTTACAGTAACATTATTTTGATAACCAGTTACATAACAGTGACTGCAATGAAAAAGGTAACTCTCTTACTTCTTAAGCAAAGAGTTTTGAAGAAAATAAAACTTTCACACAGCTGACTTTTAAAGGATGATGCCTTAGAAAAGATGATTTCTTATAGGGTCACCACCTTTGTTTAGTATCTAGGCTACTGCATATCTCATGTTCCCAAGATGGCAGAACTTATCTCGAGCCTGAACATATTCTATAAATAGGTATGGAACAGTGTAGGAGGGTGGAGAGTGGATAAACTAACACACCACATCTGTTTCCTACTCTGTTGAAAGACATCCTCCTTCGCTGTCTCCGTACCTCCCTGGCAAACGTGTTCCTCAGGTTTGTAGCCAGGAGCGAAACAGCTGTTGTTTTCTACTCGACTGCGTCTCATCAGCCTTCTCTGGCCTCCATACTCGCTGTCCTCCATTCTTTCGGGCTACTCTTGTCTTTATTTACTTTCTGTTTTCTTCTTTACGCAAGTCTTCAGTAATCACATGTTAAATTAGCCTTGGCTTTTTTTTATCCGTGTGAGTTACTTGCTGTAGAAATATATCCACCCTCATATTTATCACACTGAAATGCATTGATGTGCACTTACAGTAAGGAAGAGCAATACACAGAAAAATAAGAGTGCATAGTCCGTTAAAAGTGTTATATACAGTATATAGTTCTAATGTGAATGAAACATAAAATAAATGCGCTGTTAAACATGTCAGGATATGTCCGTAAGGAATAAACAACATGGTGGCTTTCTGTTACAGGAAAATAATCAACAACAGTGTGTTCCTGTGTGTTCTAGTAGTTTAGTTCTAGTAGTTTACGCCACTTTAGTAGTTCCTGTGTGTCCTGTGTGTCCTGTGTTTGATAGACTTCAGAGCACTATTGTAAGTCGCGCTGGATAAGAGTGTCTGCCAAATGCCATAAATGTAAATGTAAATGTTCTAGTGAGTTCCTGTTACCACCCCAAAGTTGATTATTTTCTTGTAACAGCATATCACAAAATGTTTCCTCTTACACTGCGACAATTTACTAACAATTCTATTTTTTATTAATTATAGAATGATGTCATATTAGTATGCATTTATAGATACATTCAGTGTTGTGGAATTTCTATGAAATCCTGTTATAAACCATGTTCCCTCACCAGCCTTTTTTTTTTCCCTCTCTCTCTCTTTTAAACTTAATAAGACAAAAAACACAGCTTTTAATGTTAATGAATATTCTCAGAAAGAGTAAAAAAGATGAGGAGACTATTTATTTTCTAACAAGATAAGTTCTGCCATCTTGGGTACATGAGACATGCAGTAGCCTAGATACTAAACAAAGCTAGACTGATACAAAGCACTGACACTGGAGACTCCTTCTAAAAATCTTTAAAAAAAAAAAAAAAAAAAGAATCACCTTACAGAAAACTTCACTATAAATGATTGAATAACATCAATAACATTGCAGCATCCGTTGAGGCCGGGTTCGAGACACACACACACACACACCTTCCCTTGTAACACAGCTCGTCTAAACCACTCTTCGTTGCGATTACGGCCTGTAACATTTTATTATTGTATTAAAAATTAGGCGGGGTAATGCCAAAGAGTGACCTTCTGCTGGAAAATAAATGATCAGGCACCTGGTGCATTTCATATCATTTTAATAGCAGGCATCGTGCCAAGTCGCTTTGTTGTATGAATTCTAATGACTTTACAAGGAGGAAGATGAGGAGACTATTTATTTTCTAACAAGCAATGTGAATCTTTCAGTGTACCACGCGTTAACACAGGAGCCGCTTTGGATGAAGGTGGCTGCAAAAAAAAAAAAAAAAAAAGCAGATTGGGATAATTTTGTTCTTGTACTGAGTCTGATCCGATAGAATCTTATGCTCATGTCAGGACTCTTATTCAGAGCATCATACTGTCAGACTGAACATCCTTTTAACACACTTAGTACCGTCTGACTTTCCATTATATTTGTAGAAATGCAAAGACGTGTCTCTGTTTGAGTCTGGTTCCTGTCAAGGTTTCTTCCTCGTGTCATCTCAGGGGGCTTTTCTTCATCGCTGTCGCCTCTGGCTTGTTTGTTCGGGATCTATGTTTACATCCAGATTTCTCTAAATTGTGATCATGTTTATTATTAAATGTGCAATAGAATTAAAATCAAGTAAAATGTTAGACATCCATCAAATGTGTGAATTTCAGACATGTACTTAAAAAAAGGTTTTTATTGCAAAAACTTACTAAATATATCATATTAAGAAAATACGATAACTATTATCATATCAGTAAATTATATATATATATGTATTGTTTATATTTGGTTTTATATTTAAAAAATTATTGGGCAATGATCAAGATTAAAATTGATATCCACTCACGCCACTTTAATAGGTACACCTGTACCCCTGCTATCTCACCAATCAGCCAATCACATGGCAGCAGCACAATGCATACAATCACACAGATACATGTTAGGAGCTTCAGTTAATGTTCGCATCAAACATCAGATCATTTAGTATGATTTAGAAGCCTAGGGTAACTCAAATAACCGCACTTTACAACCGCGGTGAGCAGAAAAGCATCTCAGACCCTTGAGGCCACAGTGGGCACTGAAACTGGACATATCTTAGCATGTTTTTAAGCTTTTTCATTCTCACATGCAAAATAATATGAATAATATGAATAAATAATTATGAGTGCAGATGCTTCAAGGCAGACTTTTGTTTTTCACTCGAAAACTTGCCTCAGTTTCATTTTAAGGAACTCAGTTTTTATTCCATTCTAAAATCGCTGCTATTTTACAACACGGATGGTATAAAAGTGATGGAATAAAACCGCAGTGAAATGTATAATAAATATACCAGCTGTTCCTCAGTCTTCCAGTCTTCGATAGTGGAATAATTAACACTTCATTGCACAACCTACAACACAGGAGTGGATTCAAACAGAAATGTTGGCAGGGATACAAAAACACCTCAAGTAGAAGCTTTTAACCCTGATTTTCTAAATATTATATTTATTTTTTTTAAGATGATCTGAAAATAGGAGAAAATACTGTTTATTTCATTTAATTGACTTCTAAAGAGTACCACAGTTATTTGTAGAAGTCGCTAGAAGTCGATTTAAATGCTGTAGTTTTATTAAAGGAATGTAAAGTGCCAGGTGTAGATTTAATTGAGTCAGATACACATCTGCTCATCAAAGGATTTTGGTTTTAATCTCGTCTTCATTACGGCTGTAGGCCCTCACGCTGTCGCTCAGTCTGTTTGTTTGCCTGTAGGTCTGTCTGTCTGTCTGTAATTCTGAGTATCCTCTTGTGTATTATTATATTGTGTATCTAGCATCATCTAACGTATGATAAATGATTAAAGAAAAAAAAAAAAACCATTGGACGTAACATTGGCCATTGTTAGGGAAAGCAAGTACAGGTTTTGCTTTTATGAGTTACCCAGTAGCCCTACTAAGCAACAACTAAGCAACAACTGACCGTTCATTTACTATGTACGTGAGTGATATGGAGCAATGATTTCAGCAACAAGCAACAACTGAAATTTTCTCTGTTCTTTGAAAAATTCGGTATGAAGAACTAAAGCTACAAATTCAAACAATCTCCTCGTTTGATTCCTCAGACCAATCCTATGCCGTGTGTGTCCAACTTTTGTTCTCTTCCTCTTGCACAACTGTCTGACACACAAAAATGGGAGAAAACCTTATCTTGCCCTCTCATGTGCAAACCTCTCGTTAAATGTATCTCGAGACATTTAGAAGAAAAATGAAGCTTGGAATGAAATACCAGAGATTGTTGGTGCCTCTGGTGAGTGTACATGACTAGTACAGTTAGCTTGCTTTGCTAATCATGCCAATGATTGTAAGTCGTATAGTGGGTTTTAGGCTAAAAATGACCGCTTCTATTCGGAACTAAAAAGAAACTGCTGGACCGTGCAGGCCTGCAAGTAAAAAACAAACACGGTCAACGACAAATTTTAATGTATTTTATTCTTTTAACACGTCTCTAATATTGAGCAATCATGGGCTGCATCCCAAACTGCGTACTACTGTACTACAAACACCATCAGTATGATTACTACGTGGGTGAGTCAAACCCTAAAAGTCTGACAATTAGAGAAACAGTACATTACATTTGTAGTTACGAAAGTAAAAAATACTACTGGTCCATTGTTCTCAATAGCCTGATCTACTGCTACACTAAACCTGATACACTTTTGAGACATTTATTTGCAATAAACAATGCAATATAAAAAATGAAGGTTTTCATTTGACTCACCCTTGTATTTAGCCATACTACTTAGTGTGCACTGTGCTGTTTGGGACACAGCCATGAATTCTGTCTAAATGTGTGCACTCGCAGCCGAGAGACGCTCCCAGGGGAGACCAGCGCAACACAACCCATGTTGCAAAATGTTTAAAAATGATTTTTACATGATTCAACAAAATGAGATTGTGGAGTCTACCGATGCCATGTAAACCAAGCATATAATTGTTTATGGCATGTGTTTATGATAAAGTCTGAGACAGATTTTATTTATCTGTTACATTACATAGAACATGGCACATACTACACATTAGCTATGTAGCTGTAGGCTATAGTTGGAAGTAATGGATCAGAAAAAACTAGTGCAAAATTAAAGAAGCAAATATGAGATGATCAGCCAGGCATGTGATCTGATTGACTACATTTGTGATAAATGGAAAACTGTGGGGTTTTTTTTCTAAACTGTTCCTCCAAGACACAGATCTCTGCATAAAGCTTTTTTGTCATTTGTCTGAACAAAAATCAAACACACACACTCACACACACACACACACCTCAACTTCCCTTTTTTCCTTCCTGTCTCGAAAAAAAGAAGAAGAAAGAAAGAAAAGAGTGGGCATATGTGATTTTAAACTGCATTGTGCATGACTAATGATAGAAACATCTTAAAATCACTGCTGCAATGTCCTTGGGAAGGCAAATGAATTTTCAGCAGAATAATTAACTTAATTAACAAATCTGCATGCATATTCATCAGGGCCATCCATGTCTTTCCAGGCTCGCTTGATGAACGCGGCCGTGTAATAGCGGCCTCATTTACATTCCCTCTTCCATTGTCATTTATGTGGCTCGGCATTGCAGGCGTGGGTTTGAGTGAGGGGAAAGCAGGCCTTCACGTATGCGCATATATCACACTGTGCTGTTATGCCAGGCTGGGGAATTGATCGGTTGTTCAGATCAGCTTAGAATCAGTGTAAGACCCTGTGAATGTGCCCTTCTGTGTGTGTGTGTGTGTGTGGAGGGGGAGGGGAGGGGTGGTGGTGGTGGTGCAGTGTGGCTGTCTGTGCCCTCTCTGCACCCCCACCCTCCCTGGTGGGCATTTCTTGGCACGGTTCCCACCTCGTAAAAGTCTCCTGGGCTGTACTTCACTCTTTCATGTCTCTGCAGGGCAGTCTTTAAAAGCAGCAAGGTGTGACAGCACCGACTGGCAGCTTGGCAGCCGCGCCCGAGGATACCAGCGCTCCTTCATCCGTGCCTCGACACCCACCGCTGCCCTTATTGTTCTATACATTAACGTTTGTGTGCATGTACTTTGTCTTTATGTGTATATATGATTGCTTTTTTTATTAATAAATGAATACCATAGCGCTGGTGAATTCTCGATTCTGATTGGTAAGAAGGTGTTGATTCATTTTCTATAACAGAAGCTCTGACAGTTCCATTCCCTCAGTAATGCTTTCATTCTAATACCTTATCGTTTCTCTGGTAACAACATGTTCACAGGGACTTGCATGCTTAATACTTAATCTAAGCCTAATAATAAACAGATAAAAATGTATAATCATTGATAAGGTAAAGCTTTCTGTAAAGAGACGATTATTAAACACTTTTGGAAGGAGTCGCCAGTGTCAGAGCTTTTCTGCCTTGGGAAAATCTTCAGGACAGAGAACTTTGCACTCTCCAGTGTCTCTGCTTTCTCAAATCAGCTTAGTACAGTAGGTAGATTCCAACATGAGATGACATGCTAACATGGTTTAAGTCCTAGATAGACAGAAGATTACAAAGGTTCAGAAAGATTTTGTCATTTTTTGCTACTATTAATACTGAAATGCACTATTTGACCTTTTTCTTGATCATGAGAGAACATAATTGAAATCTAACTCACTAAATATTTTGTTGTAAATAAAACCCTTATCTTTCCTAGGCCCTATTCTGACTTGGGGGTACAAACTTTTGCACTCCACAGTACCACACAAACTATTCATTTGTTCCTGATTTAAAAGGGAAAAAACACACAATGTTGTGAATACAAGGTGATGTCTGAAATGTTCAGTGCTCAGGGACGTGATATATATATATATAATTTTTTTTTTAAAGAACTACCGTATGAAGGCTCTTAGCATCGTCACTTTCTGACACACTACAACAAGCTGTCATTGTGTACAGCGCTGCAACAGCAACTCAAAATAAAACCTGGAAAAAAAATCAGACAACAGTAACAAGGCAGATTTCTCACACACCAGTCTGGATGTAAACAGCTTTATTATCCAGCATATCTTAGTGCTGCTGAATTGTGTTAAGCGTAATTAGCACATTGATAATAGATGTAGGATTTGCAAAAGAAAACACTGTTCAAATTTTCACATACCTTTCTGCTAATCTGTTTTTTCCAGAAATTTCCACTTACTCCAAATATCCTCAGTCAGCAGACATATTGTCAGGTCTGAGGTTTGTCAGGCCTGCATGTTTCGTTTTGTACTAGAGCTACAAGGCTAATTTTGCTAGCGAGTACCAAAAATCTACCCAAATCCTTTTTTTGTTGCTGTTAATATTTGTGTCAAAATGATGTCTCACGTGTTTTAGGATATGGTATGACTTGCTTTAATCTACAAACACGAACAAACCTTCACCATGTAGCTGGACGCTCTAATATTACTGAGGCGGCCATCTTGAAAACCAGAATGATTTTTTGTTCTTTCATGCAATTTGTATCATTCCACCTCCTAGAAGTGTTGTGGACAATGGTTCGATTTTGAACTCAAATATACAAATTATATTAAATATATAAGTAAAATGACATCACAATAAAATTTGCATGAATTAAAAAGGAAAAGAAAGGGTGAAACGTGAGATAGACTTAGAGGACATTAGCTACATTATTCTCTTAGTTCCAGTGCAAAACTAAAGAAGCAAATGTCAGACAGTCATAGAAAACTTAGAACCCTTATTGTTTCCTTTGGTTGTTCCTCTAGGGTAGGTACCCTTAAAGGTTCTGTGTAGAACCCTACAACAGAGTGTTTCCCTGTCAGAAAAGGTTCCCATAAAGAGCCCTTTTAGGTGGTTAAAAGCCATTAATTGTCCAATAAACTCTTGAAGAACACATGAAGAACCCCTTTTTCCAAGGGCATAGTCTGTAATGGATAGTAATGGACACCTATGGCTTCCTAGCTTCGCAAAGAGTTTGCAGCCCTTGTTCATAAAGCTTATTTGTAAATAATATCAACTGTACACTCTTGGAAAAGGGGATCCTCAAAGGTTCTTTGGATGGTTAAAGGTTCTTTGCTTCGTGAAATTTTATGTGTAAAGAGTACCATCATTACACTCTTGGGAAAAGGGATCCTCAGAGGTTCTTTGGATGGTTGAGGGTTCCTTCTTTCCTAAAGAGGTTCTGCTTGAAACACTTGTTCATAGAGCCTTTGTGTAAATAGTACCACCTTTACATATTTGGGGAAAAAAACAGGCTCCTCAGAAGTTCTTTTGATAACTAAGGTTTCCGAGTTTCATGTAAATATTATGTGTACATTGTACCATCAGTACACTATTGGGAAAAAAAAAAGGTTCCACAAAGGTTCCATTAGTTTCTGCTTGAAACCCTTGGGAAAAAAAGGATCCTCAAACGTTCCTCAAACGTTCCTAGCTTCCTAAGAAGTTTCTGCTTGGAACAATTTCTCATAAAGCTTACGTGTAAATAACACCATCATTACACTATTGGTGGAAAATGGTTTCTCAAAGGTACTCTGGATAGTTAATGTTTCCTAGTTTCCTAAAGCAGTTCTGCTTGGAACCTTTCTAGTTATAGTACATAAAGCATAATGTATGTGTAAATAGTACCATCAGTACAATCTGGTAAAAAAAAAAAGAAGGGTTCCTCAATAGTTCTTTTGATAATTCGGGGTTTCATGCTTCATGTAAGTTCTTCAAAGATTCTTTAGATAGTTATGGGTTCCTAGCTTTCTAAACAGGATCTACTTAGAACCCTTTTGATAGAGAAACCTGACAGGATTTTATATAGAACGTTTAAGCCCTAAAGATGGTAGATGAATCCTGTTTTTAAGGACTGTAGCTGTTTGCTGTGTTGACACTACAGCATGTATGTGAAGTACCAACAGGCCACGACATGAAGGCTGAAATCATTTTGCTTGTTTTTTTTTTTGTTTTTTTGATCAATGCGTTGTCATGCAAATTGCAATGTTTTCAGAAATCACTCATCCGTGGCAGTGTGGATTTTCGGATCCCTCCCAGGAAGAACACATGCGGTATGATGACTAAAAAGACCACCATAAAAGGAGCTTTAGATTTTTTTCCTGCTCTGAAAGCACAGAGGATTATTTAGGGAAGGTAGATAGTATTTGTGTGTGTGTGTGTGTGTGTGTAAGTGTGTGTTATTGTTGAGTTGTGCGTCGGCAGCGTTTGATGCCACTATTGATGACAAAGTTGTGCAGAAAGTCATGAAGCCACAGAGGAATTTGATTACCTTCATCCATTATCCGCACAGTGAGCGACAGAGAAGCTCGCCATCTGTCATCCGTTTCATTTGCATCGTCAACACCTGCCCTGCCTGTTTACGACTCTCTCTCTCTCTCTCTCTCTCTCTCGCTCTCTCTCTTTCAATTTCTCTCTATATATGTCAGACGGGATTTCTTTTTTGAACATGCTTTTAATTAAATAATTTATGTTTTTCATTGCCCTTATAAATATAGAATAATGCTATTTAAATAAAGCGTTTTACGCATGATGAAACATTCACACCTTGTGCTCAGAGAATAGCGACAGTGATGGGAAGAATGTTCACTCTGGAGATTTGGAAACAATTTTAATAATTCAGATAATATTCACTGACTCTATTCAGTGAAATTCACTGAATCCAAAGACAGCGGATACAGTTTGATAACGACATACAGTTAGGGATTAGAAGCAAGGTTTGATTACATACATTTTCTTATGACTTTATTTGTATAAAATCCAACAAAATTCAAGCATATTACAATTTACACATGTAAAAGTATAAACGAAGTCTGATATAATTCTCTTATTAATCTTATACTCCAATGATGTTATGAACATTGATTATGAGGCTTTATTTAAAAAAAAAACATAATAAACCACCTAAAAAATAGATAAATTTTAATTCAGCATGGGTTTAACAAACTACTGAAGGCTATGACCAATTCTGTTAAGTCTGTTTAGAAATATTCTAGAAGTTTCTCTAATATACAATTTTCTATAATTACTATAATATTTCTATATGTGTCCCGGATACTGTAATATACTAATAATTCGTTTTATCTTTCACAAACCCAAGGTTTCTTTACTAAGTAATCAAAGGAATGGTAACATTAACAAAATAAATGAAACTTTATACGGGATAAAATATATAACAGCCGAACAGTTTAAGGAGAAACATAGCTATTCTATAAGAAGTGGTTAGCAGAAACCAGAGGTATAGCAAGGAAATCATAAATCAAGTTAATTATTTGTGAGATGGGAAATAGTTTGTGAACATGTGTGTCCTGAGTTTTGATTTAAATAAGGCAAGACTCGGAGACAGAAGACAGTCTCGGAGATCCTGAAGGAGTGCGTTCCAAAGTGTGGGAGTTGTGGCACTGAAGGATCGAGCTCCAACTGTAGAGAGTTTAGTGAAAGGGTAATATAGAATTTTCGATAATACTATAATAGTTCTAGGTGTGTCTCTAATACTGTAATTCAGAAGTTTCTGCATGCTTCTACAGTATCTCCAATACTATTATATAGAAAGTTCTGTAAAACTATAACTTATCTAGATGTCTCTACAAGTTTCTCTAATATTGTGTAAGTTCTAAAAATTTATCTAATACTGTAATATAGATGTTTCTGCACATTTCCCTAATACTATAATATAGAAATTTCTCGAATACTATATTTCTAGATGTTTCTAGAAGTTTCTCTAGCACTATATAAGTTCTAGAAATTTCTGTCATACTGTAAAATTTTATATTAATGCTATAATGTATACTGTATATAGATGTTTCAGTAACACTTTCTCTGAAGTCCATATATATATATATATATATATATAGAGAGAGAGAGAGAGAGAGAGATGTTATGCATTAGACACATTATTATAAATATTTATGAAAATGTATTACACTGTATTTCTATGTTTATTAGCAATGTTTGTATGCTAATAGCAAAGAAACTCTGTTTTATTTTGAATATTCTTGAATAGTATCCCTATTAAAAAATGCAGTTTATAGTTGACTGTTTATTAATGAGTGTTTTAAGTGTCATTTTGGGCTAGATCCAATTGTGACAAATGTATTATGGTAAATTATTTTTTAAAAATATGTCTCACTTTAAATTTGTTAGATGTGTTAGGTTCTCTACTTACAATGCAATCCATAATGCATAACAGATATTTCCATAAGGTGCAATGCATTTTCATAAACAGTTACAACAATATGTATGTATAATGATTTCTAAATGTATTATAGCATGTTATGAATGTATGTGTTGGTCATTATAGATATGGCCTTCATAGGAAATGATACTGAAATTTCCCCAATGTTGTAATATAGAGGTTGCTAGAAGCTTCCCTAATGCTGTAATATAGAGGTTGCTAGAAGCTTCCCTAATGCTGTAATATAGAGGTTTATAGAAGCTTCCCTAATGCTGTAATATAGAGGTTTATAGAAGCTTCCCTAATGCTGTAATATAGAGGTTTATAGAAGTTTCCCTAATGCTGTAATATAGAGGTTTATAGAAGTTTCCCTGGTGCGGTAAAATGGAGGTTTCTAGAAGTTATAATAAACATAATAAATGTTCCTAAAGGTCTATATTTCTATCTCTTCATCCTCATTTGTATTTCCATACATCCTTTTAAAAAAAATGTTGCATTAATTTATATCGTCTCACAAAATTATCTCACCCACCATCCCATTTCTAAATTAACCCTCCAACTCCTGAACAACTTGCTTCACTTCATGGCTTTTTTCAACCCCCAAAACCTGAAAGCAAGTGAAAACATTTTGGTTTCATCCTGCACCGCTCCCTCGTTCCCTCGTTCCCTCCCCCTCAGATCCCCAGGTGGTGCAGGCGACTGTGGGGCCCATTAGCGCCTGAGTCGATGCCTCCAGCAGGCCATGCGTGTCCCGCCTGACGCATTTTTGGATCCCAACCAAGTTTTCTCCCCACCATGAGAAGACAGCTCGGTCCTCTCCAATCTAACGTTCCCAGAGGAGGGGGGGTGGGGGGGGGGAGTGAAGCATCATGGGATTGTGGTGAAGGTGTGGCGTTGGACAGGATGGGAGAGATGCCGTGTGGAATATTAATGGCTGTTTAAAGTGAGGAAGGGTTGTTAGTGATGGAGAAGAGCTCTTGGGAACATTTGAGGTTTAAAGTGGTTATGAAGGACAGGAGGAATGCGTGAACGCTGTGTGTGGCATTGGGACAGTTCAGCTAATCAGTGCTAACGTTGCTAACAGCGAATGAAAGGTGGTGTTGCTGGTTAGCAAGAAGCAATGCTTCATTTTGCAAATTTTCTTGTAAACGTTCTAACTTATGTCTATCTAGTGTCTTTTTTGATGACCCACGTTCCTCACAGTTACATACTATACATTACTCAATAACTGATGTTATTATACAGTATATAACTCTTATTATTGCAAGGTAACATTCTTTAATCAACAAATCTGTAACATTTCTGTCTAATATTTATTCCTTCACATCCCATTTCACAAAACAAACGACGTAAACGTGCCGTACATGGACGCAGGAGTAGCACATATGCTAATTTAGACTTCATACCTTCACTTTGCGACACTAAATGACTTTGACTTTGTTGCATTTGTTGCAGCAGCGCACGGCTCTGTGACTATTAGAATAAACACACACTCCCATCTGCCAGAGGTTTTAGGTCAAGAACACCTGAACCTTGAGAAACGCATCGACAGCGTAACACTAAAGGCAAATGTGTGTGTGTTGCGAGGAATTAAAATCTTCAGAATTGCACTTTTACAACCATTAAATGGATTCCTTCAGCATTACCATCACCCAGTATGTGAATGTGTAATGTTCAGCTCTGGTAAAGACTTATTTTGTCAATTCTGCTCGTTTTTTTACTCTATTTGTAATGGTTAGCTTCTGCTTAGGCCATCTGGTTGAACTATGAAAAAAAAGATGTTTAGGATTATGTTCTCTTTCAAGTCCATGTCTGATTATTACTGTTTCATAATTGTGGACAATGTTTATAAGGCTGTGTTTAGATATGAAGCAGCTTTCTAGCCTTCTGTGTTCGCTTTTTTATTCTAACGAAATTTAAACACGTCTGTGATTAGAGTTTCTCTAACACAAGTAAATTTCACACTGACTGACATTTATAATAGCTTTCTTCTAAAGTACTGGATATATACATTTAAGTTCAGCGGTTTTGCTTGCTTAAAAACACAAAAAACTTTGAAATGAACTGTTTTTATGATGACTGAAAATAGATGAGGATGACACGGCGGTGCAGCAGGTTGTGTTGCCGCCTCACAGCTCCAGGTTCCCCGGTTTGATCGTGAACTTGGGTTATTGTCTGCGTCGAGTTTCTCCTTCTCCCTCTGGGGAAAACTTCTTTATATGTCTTTATATTCTGAAACCTTGGGCTGACGTGGAAATGTTTTGACAAGAACCCTTTACATTCCCAAGACCTGACGACAGTTTCATATTTACATTCCTCTACCTTGTTACTGAATAATGCTTTAAGATGAATAACTAAAGAAAATCCTGGGGCTCCATGGAGTTAATATAGGATTATTTTAATTAACAATCATTTCGTACATTTCTGCAAGAGAGCTCATTCATTCATTTTACTTCCACTTTTCCTGGTGGGGGTTGCAGTGGCAACAGGCTTCGAAGGTCAGCCCAGACTTCTCCATCCCTGGCCAACTCCTCCTGGGGGATCCTCAGATGTTCCCAAGCCAACTGTGAGATATAATCTCTCCAACAGGTCCTGGGTCTACCCCGGGGTCTCGGTCCAGTGGGATGTGCCTGATACTGCTCTAGTGGGAGCCGACCAGGGGGAATCCTTGCAAATTATTCCTCTTCATTCATTCATTCATTCATTCAGTTTATCTGTTGTTACACAACTAGGACACTCAGGTATGGAAAGACTGTTTTAGAGTTGATACAGTGGAGCTTTGGACAATTCAAATCTTTAGTCCTGATAGAGTTAAAATTGTGAAGTTGATACCATAAAGCTTTGCAGTTAATACCATGAAGTTTTGATAATGCACAGCTTAGAATTGATTATATAAAGCTTTGGAGTTGATTGTATGAAGCTAGGGATTTTATTGTGTGAAGCATTGGAGTTGAACATATGAAGCTTTGGAGGTGATTGTTTGAATCTTCGGAGTTGATCGTGTGAAGCTTTGGAGTTGAACATATGAAGCTTTGGAGTTGATTGTTTGAATCTTCGGAGTTGATCGTGTGAAGCTTTGGAGTTGAACATATGAAGCTTTGGAGTTGATTGTGTGAAGCTTTGGAGTTGATAGTGTGAAACTTTGGAGTTATTTATGAAGCTTTGGACTTAATTGTATGAAGCTTTGGAGTGGTAAATGAAGCTTTGGTGTTAATTATGTGAAGCTTTGGAGATGACTGTGTGAATCTTTGGAGTTGTATATGAAGCTATGGAGTTGATTGTATGAAGCTTTGGAGTGGTAAATGAAGAATTGGAGTTACTTGTGTGAAGCTTTGGAGTGGTATATGAAGCTTTGGAGTTGATTGTATGAAGCTTTGGTGTTAGTTGTGTGTAGCTTTGCAGTTAATTGTGTGAAGCTTTGGAGTGGTATTTGAAGCTTTGGTGTTAATTATGTGAAGCTTTGGAGATGACTGTGTGAAGCTTTGGAGTTGTATATGAAGCTATGGAGTTGATTGTATGAAGCTTTGGAGTTAATTGTGTATAGCTTTGGAGCTGGTTATGTGAAGCTTTGAAGCTGATACCACGAAGCATTGGAGTTAACTGTGTGAAGCTTTGGAGTTGATTGTATGAAGCTTTGGAGTTAATAGTGTGAAGCTTTGAATTTGATTGTGTGAAGCTTGGAGTTGATCTTGTGATCTTGTTTTCACCTAAACTACTTCCTATTTTGAAGACATTGATTACTTACCATAATTATCAGCTTCTTGTAAACAGAAAATCATATGCACACAAACAACATAGTTCTAGTCTCAGGCATCTACCCTCCTCCTCCCTCTTTCTGAGTGCATCCAAGCCCTGGAGCTGTGACTCTGGAAGTTTCTCTGCTGTCCTCAGGCCCGATGCCAACCTGACCTCGCTCTGCCATGCAAATGAGTTCCTGGCTGCTAGTGTTGTGTCATCTCCTGGCTGTCACCTGCACCCTCCCCTCCCACGACACACAGTTTCCACACTTCTTCGGCTTCTTAAAGCCATCTAATTAAAACACCAAATCCCCCCTTGCTTCCCTTCCTCCCCTTGCTCTCTCTCTTCTACATTCACCCCCATTCCACAGGAGAAATCATTATTAGGAGTTTAATGGGGAGATTTTCCCGGCCCTGGCCATCTGTGGCCCGCGCAGAGCTAGAAATTTTGGGAAGCGCCGACAATGTGACGAAAACTGCCCATTTTTTTTCTCCCTCATGCCATTATGCAGCTGAAGGAGGTTCAAAAGCACTAAATCACCATTATGAGGGCAGAACATTTTTCACTTTTAATCACCCAGATTGATATTAACAGCCTATTTATTTTAGCTGATGCCTCCAAGGGAATCTGTTCTTGTTTCAGAACGAGTGCGTGCCCTGATAGCATTTGATACGGTTTTGACTATGGATCGAATTCATTTATCAGTATGTCCAGTTATGTGACATTAATTCAGATTAGTTCATAAGACACAGTGTGAATGTTGTGTATTTGATTGAACTGAAATGAAACTGATATGTAAATAGTTAACTTCTCATCTTACATCTTGCTAACACTGGCTAAATTCGACTTTTTTCATTTAAAACATGCAATTTTTTGTGCTTCTGTCTAAAAAGAAACTGATTGGGGAAGCATTACTTACGAACTCAGTTTGTAATCATCATGCCTTTACATCTAATCTATCACAATATTCAAATAATGCGGATGACATGGAACCTGCATGCTGGTTCTGCTAGCTCGCTGACATAAAACTGCCTAATCCTTGTGAGCTAATCCTTAGCGAATCACTAACAACATAACAAATTACATTTACTAGCACCTATATGTAGTGGCTAGCTAGCTTAATTTCTGTTAGTCATGAACAAATGCATGGTTGTCATGATATTTTTTTAAAAAATTGGTTTGTAATAATTACTTGCAGAAAATTTGTCAATGTTAAACAAGACTCAGATACCTAAAACCTACACGTATCTAGCCGTGACAAATGCGAGCTAATTTACCAGCAGCTATCTAGATGGCCAGTTAACTTAGCTTGGGTTAGTGATGAACAAATTTCTGGCTGTCATGATACATTCCAAAATTTTGGCTAGTATTAAATTAAATTAATTGCTGAAAATATCAGTGTAAAACAAGACTAAGATACCTAAAACCTACTCATGTCTAGCTGTGGCAAATGCGAACTAATTTGTTAGCAGTTGATTAGCAGGCTAGCTATTTGGGACATGGGAGTATCCACCTTGCTAAGCTCTTTATGAGCAAAATACTGTATATTTCTATATATATATTTAAACTTTTTAAATATATTTATCCTGGACAAATATAATACTGAGTAACTATGAGGTGGTTATATCTGAATACACAAATACGCTCATATAATATATATGTATATAAGGAATACAACTCTAAGTGGCATGCTGTTATAGGAAAATAATCAACAACAGGTTGGTGTAATGCAGCCTAACCCAAAGTGAAGTTACTCCCAGAAGTTGATTATTTTCCAATAACAGCACGTCCTGTAGTGTTTTATTCCACTTATACCACAGCCATCTGCAAACCATTTTAATATTTTTTTGATTAATTCCAGAATGTCACATCATGCTTTTCAGTCAGAATCGACAATTCAACAGCGCTGTGGTATAATAGATGTTAAAGTACACTTTATTTTGACCTATATTACACAGTTTCCTTCTTGCACCACACACTCCCACGCTAAAGTGAGCCATATGCTCTCGTACACTTTCTGTTCATCTAATGAGCGAGACAGAGAGACAGTCCATGCTTAACCTATGAACTATGGGAAAGGACCTGTGTATGCCTGCCAACCCATCTCTCTAGGCTCTCTCTCTCCACATACACTCACGCACACACACACACGCACACACACACAGACACACCACAGACACCTCCTGTTAGGGTTGCAGCTGTCACACTGCCTCAGCTTTGCAGATCTGAGGGAGTGAGAGGGGAAGTGTGGTGTGAAAGGCCTCCAGGTTCTTCAGTCTTCAGTCAGGACTCCAGAGACACACCTGCTGAACACACACACACACACACACAGACACCACATACACACACCCTGAGCAGGCAGGGCACACCTAGTGAGTCTTCGCATCCTGTTCAAATGCATGGCACTGTGCCCAGAGTAGAGGATTAGACATCACTGATTCAATTCTTGAACTCCTTTATATCTCGCAAGCACCACACGCCCGGACTGTCCTTATGAGCTCTCATTAAAACTTGAAAGTTAAACTTTTAGCACACTCGACTGATCTGATCTGACATAAGCTGGAGTCCAGTCTGCGCATACAGTAGTAGCGTGTTTTCCTGCTTTAACACAAGCGTTTTTTGAGGTTAAAATGACGGGTGATTTAGAGCACTGAAACATCACGTTGTGTCAAGCAGGGAAACTAAAGATGTTGAAATAACGCGCTAGCTGCATTGCGGAATAGTAGAAATTCTGTCATTTTTCAGCATTTTCATTAGATATTGTAGCAGAAGTTTAGGCTTTCCACACTCTGGCTGCTATTTATTCCACTTAAAGTTGATCATCAGTCAGAAAATTCATATTATGAAACATAAAACAGTATTCTGCACAGATATTATCTAGGAACATATGCTTAATGTTAGGCTACATAACACAGAATGGTGATTTAGACCTATATATAGTATTTTTTAAAATTATTTATTATTTTTATCATCCACCCCAACGCTGAATCCTTCCAGAAAAGTCACATGACCACATGGTTAGAATGTGAAATTTACACTGCACATGATAAATTTCAGTACATTTTTCAGTAGTGAAAGATTTTTTCTTTTTTTATGTTTTGTTTTACATGTGACTTCTCATGTGATTGATTTATCACCTTGGCACCTTGACATCCCATATTACTCATATAATCTCACGTGAAATGTCTGATTCCCATAATTCCCATAATTCCCATAAGGTGCTGAAGGGAAATAAAAGTGCGTACACCCCATGTTTTTTTGCTTTTTTTTTAAAGATGAAGGCATATGATTGAACAGATTTAATGATTCGTACTATTCCTTTCTTCTTTTTGTTGATACACAGTGATATGAATGAGAGGGAAAAAAGAAAATATCAGAGAAATGATAACTGAATATTTGTCACATTTGCCAGATGACTAGAATTATTTATTTATTTGGCGGGATTTATATGAAATGTAAGGAGATTTCTTTAGAATTTAATACGAATTAGGTCGTAAGAAAAGGTACAACCCTGAGCCCCGCCCCTTTAACCTTTACTTAAATTCGTAAGTTTTTATATAAAGACGACTCTTGCGGATTCCTACGAATTTACGAAGTGCTTATCAATAATGCTATCAATAATATTTTTCATGAAATATTTTTTATAACTCTCGATATTGTTATTATTATTATTATTATTATTATTATTATTATTACCAACTTTAGTAACTTGTAAACATGTGTTCAATTCCTTTAGGAGTGTTTTGATTTTTTAAAAAAAATACACAAGCATAAGATAATGTTGCTTGTACTTGTGCCAATGTAGTGATATAATATCTTAGAAATGCCGTTAAATATGTCCTCATATATAATACATTTCCCAGTCATGGCATCCCTTATATTTCCCAAACCAGATTTGGCCTGGAATGGTCTGGATAGTCATATTATATACTGAATTATTTATAGATGTTCCTTGGACAGTGCAAGCTGTGATCTTTCTGCTATAGCCATCACAAATGCGATTCATTTGGAAAACAAAGAAGAAGAAGAAGAAGAAGAAGAAGAAGAAGAGGAGGAGGACAGGTTTGGTTGTAGTTGGATGTTAACCACTAAACTAAAATGATTTCCTTTAGTAGAGATTATTCACTGATATATATATATATATATATTGAATAAGAAAAAAAAATATGATTATTTGCACTTTAACATAGGACAACAAAATGTCGCTATGCCTTTTTGCAGTAGTCTACTACATAATAAAGTTTTAGAAAATGATTACAATATTGATTAGAATGAAAGTTCAATTAATAAATAATAGTCAATAGTTCTATTATTTTTTGCATGTTTTTTTTTCTTAAATCGCTTTACAAATGTGTCAGATTTTTCTAAAATTCGTGCTGAAACCTTTATGCGGCTATTTGAAAATAAACAAATAAATACAATAAGTCTTCATAAATTATATCGCCATACAGTCCAGATTTATTCTGATGTTGATTTTAAATAGTACAAACGTTGTTTTTTTTTTTCCTTCATGGATGTTTTACACATGGAGCATAATTCCTGTCCTCGGATTGTTAAAACTGACAGAATCATATTTACAGCCCGCATGACGCATATTCATAAGCGTTCATGTTTGTTTTGCACATGAAATGTGTTATTTTAAGTGTAGAGCTCCGAGATTTACATTGCTCACCTACAACACAAACATTTAACACAGTGAATACACACATTGCGTTTCTGAAACACCGGGTTACATGTCATTAAAAATGCGCCGTTCCTTTTTGCATAGTTCCCTTTTTTTATTCCCTTTATTGCTCATATGCATTTTGTTGTGGATAAGCTCATTCAAACACACTTGGATATTGATATTCTTTGTTTTTTAATTAGATACAAATAATAACTCTTGAAAATAATCGCTTTTCATGAGTTATTATAATTAATAATCGCAATGCAGGCCTTGTACAGCATATAGTGTTCCTTAATAAACAGACAACAACAAGAAAAAGAAGCAGTAGTATTAATAGTATTACTAGTGGTGATAATAATAATAATAATAATAATAATAATAATAATAATAATAATAATAATAGGATATTATACAATATTTCTTAGGCAGCACTTATTTTAAAAAAGTGCCATGAAGAAATTTGCAATAAAATGAATTACAAAAGTCAAATAAAAATAAAAACAAAAGTGTAAATAAATAAAATAAAATAAAATAAATACGAGACATTTAACAATATGACATTTATTAGAGTGCAATAAATAAGGTAGTACATTTAGGTAATACAACAGACAATAAACTATGCAGTAAAATCAGGCAATAAATAATAAATAATAAATAATAAATAATTATACACATTATAAGGAAAATGAACTAGTTTCCGCCTCGCCGTTCAGTGCTTTCACCTTTGCTCTTTAATTATGGTACACGGCGTTCAATTGTTCCTGGGTTTGGAAGGGCTGATTGCGCATGCGCAGCTCGTTCGGAAAGTGGCTGTTAGGGGACGCCGTGTAGGCAGAGGGCCGGCTGATGGAAGCGCGTCCCGGGGCGCTGCAGCATGTCGCGCCGTACCGGCAGCTCGCGACGCACTCCGTCTGCTCGTCGGGTTTCTGAAACGAGAACACGCCGTTATAGTTCATCGGCGGGCTGAGCTGGCTGTCCGGAGACGCGCTGTTGTAATAGGAGTCATACATGTTGCAGTAGGAGAAAGGGCGGAAGTGTTTGGAGGCGTCTGCACGGCTCGTTTCTGCATTTGCGTACGCGTAGGGGGCATCGCACGGAGGCGAAACGTCACTGGGACTGGCGAGGAAACGTCCTGCGTTAAGCTGCAGGCACCCCGCTACCAAATTGGTGGTAGGTTGAGACAGACCTTTGCACAGGGTTCGCGCAAACGCCACAATGTCGGGCCGAGTACCAGCACTGAGCGTCTCCGACAAGGCCCGGATGTAGTTCTTGGCCAGACGCAAGGTCTCTATCTTGGACAGCTTCTGAGCACTTGAGTAGCACGGCACAACCTTGCGCAGGCTCTCCAGCGCACTGTTCAGACCGTGCATTCGACTGCGCTCGCGTGCATTCGCCTCCTGGCGCCGCAGCCGGGCCCTGTTCGAGCACGTGGCACCTGACTGGCGTCTTCTTGTAGTGCGCCTTTTGCTTAGGCCGCTCTCGTCCTGCTCTTCATCCTGGTCTTCGTCTCTCTCTTCTTCATCCCTGTCCGAGTGTTCATCACGTAGATCTAAATTGTCAAACCGTTGTCTGCGATGATCTCGTTGCTCTTGTCTCAGACTGTCATGGATGCTTGAACGTGGAAAGCTTGCTCCGAACTGAGGCTCACGCATTGCGTCTGGCTCATCTGGTGGCGCGGTCAACATTGTCCCTGCAGACAAGGACACAGTTAATGCGAGTTGGAGTTTTAGTCCCCCTGACACTTTACAAAAGGGGAGCAGGACAATATTTGTTCCCCAGTGTCTTCTTGGGACTCCTCTATACTGAAAATCCTTGGAAAGCCATAACGGCTTTATGGCACCTCTCCAAACCGGAGCTTGTTTGGAAATCAAATTTCCACTAAAAGATCATTACAAATATTTTTTTTCAGTGAGAAATTTTGAAATTAAGACTTCATTACAACACCAATTAATTCAGAATTAACCTCTTAGAAGTGCAGAAGAAACAAAATATTAAGAATGATTATAACGCTGAGTTAATTCAACACTGTAGGTGTTAATTCAGTACATTTTCAGAAAAATAGGGTACTACACAGTACCTTGTAATCAGTTAAAAATAAGAGTGGCAAAGGTACCATTCTAAAACAAAAAAAAAAAAAAAAGGAAAAGAAAAACTGGTTTCCTAAAGAACCTTTTGATGATGTTTTTTCAAGCACATAATAATTCCCAACCCTACACACACTGTACAAGTTTGTGGTGCAGAATGAAAGTTAAGTTCTTTGTGGTACCAAATATATGGCACCAAATATGAGCACCATTATTTTTAGAAGTGTATCTTCAAAGCAACCCTTTTTGTACTTGTGTATCTTGCACAAAGTAAACTGAATTTGGCTTAGCATTAAAAATAATTTACATCATTTGTGCCATTGGGAATGAAAATATACCTTTACATTACCTTACATTTCTTCTGACACTATAAGAGTTCGATTTGCACTGGGAATTCAGATGTGCAGACATCCCGAATAGGATCGTAAGGTCATGTCCTTATCTGTATCTGATATTGTATCTACACTAGACAGCAAAATCCCTAGTGCTGAATTAACATATACAACATTCATGTAAGTCCAGGTGGACACAGTGGAACTGTAGGTGTTAAGATTATATGCATAATCCAAAATGATATTGATGCTTTACAGGAATTAGGTAAATCATTTTAAATTTGCTTACCTGCTTTTTCTCTTAATATTTAGCTCGCATGTTCCAAAATTCCACTCAGTCTCAGCACCATGCACCTTCCATGTGTCTACTGTGAGCCTCTTAGAATTCCTTTAATCTCGTTTTCACCCTCCTCTCACTCTCTGTCTCTCTCTCCCTCTCTGTGAGAAAAGTGACACCCGTGCCAACTGCCAGCGCGGGTACCCGTGCCATCTGCCACTGACGTCTCGCGGTGGAGCTGGTCACGTGGTGCGCTCTCGTGGGACTTCCGTCCTGTACCAATCATCTGGCGCACCCGCTAATGGGCACCGTGAGGCTTTCATTTACCTACAGTCAAAAAAATCAAGGCAGATTCCAACATTGTCATGATGTTGAGGATGTACTCTGAGCTTTTTGAGGAGGTGTTTGTTTCTATGATCAATTCTCATACAGAAAGCTACACAGACTCTTCCAAAATGATGTGCCCAGTACCTGTCTTTGTCACATGCAAGAGAACCACCTCGACTGAGGTAATAGCCTACTAATTTCAGTGTTCGTCACTTGTCACAAGTGATCAGTCACATCTCAGGAGATTGTCAGTCTGGGGAGAGTATAACACACTCTGAGAGATGAGATGCAGCTCCTGTGCTGTATAGGCTTTATAGACTAATAGAGACACAATGACTATTCTATCTGATTAGACAGAAGTGATATAGATCAGCAGAACCCAGCTGTTGTCCTGTTTGACCAAAGATCAGCACACTTCGGTATAAGTGATGAGTCGAATTAGGTGTGAGAACAGGCAAACCACAAACTGCGCCAAAGTCTGGACCACTGGGTTTGTGAATATTTTCCATGCTTTTACTTTGTTCTCATAGGTATGGGCTAGTTAGTCTGGTCCTGACATAACTGTGGGCTGTCATAAAACTAATTTGTTCTTGCAATCTCTGCCCTTTTCATCTTTTGCGCATTATGAAGCATAGATATAATTGTGAAAATTCCTTGTTCATTTTAGCAGGGATATTTTTGCAATACTACACCTTGTCAAATCTCTCCATTTGGACATTTCAGCAGGGATACAAGATGCTACCTTGCCTGTGCTTTAAAAAAATTATTCACTAACTCTACATATGAATACAGTATTGATAACAATTATAAACACCTTTATAACATGTAATACAGCATACAAAATATTTCATCTATGTAAATACTCATAAGCAGGTATAGTTGCGAGCATAACACTTCATAAAATGAGTATATGAGTTCATAATGTCAGGTTATATAACACCTTATACTATTTGTTTAGAAGATATTATTAACAGATAGACACTAATGTCATAATTCAGTATAGCATAATAAAATAATAATATAATAACACAACAATATCATTATGTGATTGTCTTTCCTTAATAACCTTTAGACATAAAAAAAACTAATAGATCTGTAGACTAATATAAAATATCAGCGTTAACCAGTGAAAGATCATCTGAATATTTAAAATCAAATGAATGTAACATCAGATTGATTAGGCTAGTCCATCAGGAGGCTGGCTAGCTAACCAGCTAAGTAACTAGTTCATGTTTTGGGTTTATTTTCTCTGTAAGGGTAAGATGTCAGGTTAAGGTCAGTTTTACTTTTTACTCTTTATTGCCCTTTGTGAAGTTTTAGGGCTTTTCCAGAGCACTTTAACAAGTCGGGAGAAAAACTATCCTGCTAGCTAAGCTAACTAGGCTGCCTCCTGAGGTAAAATAATACAATTTTACAATACATAATACAATATAATACAGTAATACAATACTTTTTTTTTTTTTTTTTTTTTTTACAATTTGTTGGTGAAAAAGGGTTCACATCTGTAAAATGTAACTCTAAATGCATTGTATAAGCATATAAAATGCTTGTTTTTACCTCGGGAGAAGCCCTAGTTAGATTAGCTAGCAGGAGCTTTTTATCTCCCTAAATATCATTACACTGCCCTGGAAATGCCCTAAAACCTGTGTCACAAGGAGTAGAAAGCTATAATTAATCTTATCCTGACAGAATTATTTCCCTACAAAGAAGAAGCAAAACAGAATTCTCAAGCTACTTAGTTTATTAGTTAGCTAGTCAACCTTCTAATGTACTAGCCTGATCACTGTTTACATCAACTGTTTTAAAATGCTGATTTCTTTCCTTCTTTCTTTCTTTCTTTCTTTCTTTCTTTAACCTCAGGAGAATGCCTAGTTAGCTTAGCTATATCCACCATCTGCCCAATGTGGTGGTGAAAAGTGTGTTTCTGTGTAACTCTAAATGTATTGGATAAACATATATGGTGTTCATCTTGTATTTATTCAGTTTTGGGTTTTGCTAGTTAAGTCATACATGACATAAATATGTGACATAACTAGCGAAAGCCAATACACTTAGCATTCTATTACATGCTATTCTATTCTGAATCTGAAGGGCAGTCCTGTCCATAATACACTCGGACACATTCACACTCATGAACACACACCTTACACTCCCTCACATACACTTTCCACATGCCCCCCCTTCTCTCTAAAAAAATGCCTCAGCTGGCATCCCGCACGTTCCGGTCCACTACACACACCGGCATCTGATGAGTCCGACTCCGCGTTTCAGACTAATCAGTCTACTGCGCTAATTGCAAATGCAAATATGCAAATTTATATAATTAATTACTCCACTAATTAGTTCTCCATTCTTTTCAGGTAATAAATCATTGTGTGGTTGAAAGAGAGAGCGAGCATGAGAGGGGCAGGGCACCAGCTCCCTACACACAAAAGATTCAAAGTTTCAAACGCTCTCAGAGTCTTAGCGTGAGGTTATTGTCACTGGTGTCACATGGCATAATTCTGGGCTAATCTAGGAAATTTTTAAATGTGATCATGTAGCAGATCTAAGAGAAGCTCTTTAAAAAGTTAAACCCAGTTGTACTGACTAATTTGGATGAATAAAGCAAGACACTTTTGCGCTAATTTGTCCGATCATGCACCATTGAACAGTAGAGGAGGGGCTTGTTAATAGTAGACACAAATGCATCTATGCTTCCATTTTACTGTCTGTACCAAACCTGTAATTATTAAAGAATTATACATTATATGGCCAAAAGTTTGTGGACACCTGACCATCACACCCATATGTGGTTCTTCCCCGAACTGTTGCCACAAAGTTGGAAGCACATAATTATATAGGATGTCTTTGTATGCTGTAGCTTTACAATTTCCCTTCACTGGAACCAAGAGGCCCAAACCTGTTCCAGCATAACGGTGCCCCTGTGCACAAAGCAAACTCCATGAACACACGGTTTACCAAGTTTGGAGTGTAAGAACTTGAGTGACCTGCACAGAGCCCTGACCTCAATCCCACTGAACACCTTTGGGATGAACTGGAACACCGACTGCACCCCAGACCTCCTCACCCAACATCAGGGCTGACCTCACTAATGCCCTAGTAGCTGAACGAACACAAATCCCCGCAGCCACGCTCCAAAATCTAGTGGAAAGCCTTCCCAGAAGAGTGGAGCTTATTATACCTGCAAAGTGGGAAAAATCTAGAATGGGATGTTCAAAAAGCACATATGGTTGTGATGGTCAGGTGTCTACAAACATTTGGCCATGTAATGTATTGTAAAATAACAAATACACATAGTACAACAAGGTTAGCTAGTTAACGTCAAGTAGCACCGAAGGCAATTCATAGTTATTGTTGACGTCTTTTGCATTATTAGCATCGCTTCCCTTCAATACAACAGCATTTGATTCCAATTCAGTTTTATTTGTATGGTGCTTTTAACAACAGAAACTGGTACAGAGCAGCTTTATGGAAAACCAGATGTAGATTTAGAACCCTAATGAATAAACCAGGGGTGACAGTGAAAAAAAAACTCCCTGAGAAGCCATGAGGAAGAAACCTTGAGAGGACCAAACTCAAAAAAGGAACCCAGCCTCTTCTGGAGAGTGGAATTCTAAAAGTTCACAGTTAGAGCATATTGGGAATAAGTACTAGGATGATCACCGGACAGTTTTTCTCATTACAGCAGTAGTTCTTAGGAACAAGTATCCAGAGGAGATTATCCACTGAAGAAAGTGTGATCCTGGATCCCACTTGGCTCTTAACCTTTCCTTAATACTATCTTCAAGATTATTCCTTAGCAAATACTTATAAGTATTTGGTCATAGTGTGAAAGCTTGTTATGGGAAGTTCAGCCATTCAGTCCACACAGAATTAAATGTTTGTAGGGATGGTTATAAATGTATCCTTGGTTTGGTCTTCCTAAGCTCTGGTGGTGATGACAGATCTCGGTTCTTTAATTACCACATTATCAGGTCTAAAAGACAGTGTGAGGAGCTGAGCCGCGAACGAAAGAGGTCGACTCGTCAAAGCAATGCAGGAGAAGAGCAAAGGTGAGAGGGTTCACTATGGGCTCTGACTGTTGCCCTGTCTGTCGAATGCAGTGATGTTTCTCAATGTTTCTCCTCCTGCCCCCCCACCCTCTCGTATATTGTGGTATATTGTATATTGTGGTATATGATCCATGTGGAATATTGTAACCAGTGGTGGTTCTCAATTTTTGGAGTCCCTGAGTACAGATTTATTTTACAGACATAATCCAGCTATTCTCATATTCTTAACTTTCTACATTTACAGAACACATTTTTTAGATTCTTAGGTCTTATTGAGGTTTGAATTAAATCCATTCAATTCAAGTGACCATTCAAATATGTTAATAACTATATTAACTCAATAATAAATAGAATAACTTTTGGGTTGGTGGGTTGTGATCCCTCCTTGGCTAAGGTTCATGTTGGTCCATGGATCCCACTTGGCTCTTAACCCTTCCTTACTGTACCCGATTATATCACTTTGCAGTATTTTTATTTTATAAATATTCAGCATCCGTCTTAAGCTTAGAGGCCTCTTACCTTGGGTTGTCAGATAAATCAACTGAGGTTTGCTCATGATTCGGTACAGCACTGTACTAGCATTTTGCTTGGTTTGGGCAATCTCGTTCCCAATGATGGGCTCAAGGATGAGTTGGGACTTGCTGTGACAGTCTGGGAAAGTGTCCTGCTTCCTGGTGAGGCTTCAGCAGTGCCAAATGTTCATTGTGTTCATGTGTAAGGACATTGTGCTATGACTTTCTTACCACTATGTTGATGCAAAAATCATTTAATTTACAGAATTTGGGAGTCCTTATCCAGAGTGACGTACAGAAATGCTTTATTGTCTCCATCAAAACATACTGCTAGTACAAATACACTATATGGTCGAAAGTATGCGGACACCTGACCATCACACCTATATAAGCTTGTTGGACATCACATTCCAAAACCATGTGCATTAATATGGAGGAGGTTTTTGGTGAAGACGTGGGTTTTCAGTCATTGTAAGCAACATTCTAAGCTTGGCATCCGTTGTCTGAGGGGAAATTTCAGCCTCAATTAAAATATGAATGGAAAATTTACAAAGTAAGATCACCAACCCAAACACAGTGAACAAATTGACTTTTTTGTTAACAATATTTTATCAATATTTTGTTGATTAAACTTCCACGTTTTGGTCTATTTTCACATTGGTTAACAGTTTCCTACATTACCCACAATCTCATTCTACTTGCTAATAGTGGTGCCAATGGGATTTAGCCCTTGCTTCATTTCTGCCTAAAGACAGCAATGCAGTTGAGCTTTAGTCCTTTAGTATGAATAGCTGAGCACAACAGAAATATTTGAGTACAAACATATTAAATGTGTTTCATGGTGGACTTTCCCTTGAATGCAGTGCTGTTTTGCTAATTAAGCACAATGCCAGATGCCAAAAAAAAAAAAAAGTTTTCGGCATTTGTAACGGTTTGTGTTCTCAGGCTTGGGTGAGTGCACATCTTTACAGTAAGTGTGTGTATCATGTCTCTAGGCTGTCCATGTGTGTACGTGTGTGTATGTAGGGGTGATTGGGGAAGCCCAGGCCTGAGCGCTGTGTTCTACAGCTGTGCTGTTTTTACCAATTACCTCACCCAGATGCCCATATGCCAACACACTAGTCTGCACAGGTGGCTTCTCAGACAGAGGGAGAGGTATGTGGAGAAAATGACAATGGACACTGTTCATACACACAAACACTCACTCGCACACTTTTGGAGACACAAGAGAGCCCTCTGAGTGGCACGCTGTAAAATTGACATCATTTTGATTTAATAAAACCCTCCACAAGGCAAAGGAAGACATACTCTCGCAGCATGTTCATGGCAAACCCCCAATGTGTATATGTGTAATTCGATTAAAGATGATTATAGTAAAACAATGACCTCCTGATGATGACATGTTTCTTGAGTTGATTGATTTTTTTTTTTTTCTCGGTGAACATACATCCAGGGAAAAGAAACAGCTCGAGTGCATGTGACAATAGCTAAGCACACACAATCGACTACACAGATGGAGCCGATCAGTTATGCTAATGACAATGAAGGATGAAATCATGAATAATTCAGATGTTTTTAAAAGATAATGTAAACATGTTGGTGGTTGGATTTCATGGAAGAGGAAGAGAGATGAAGTGAATGCGCACATTCTGCTTCAGGCAAAATCACACATGGAAAAGAACGAAAGACATCAGTGAAGCAACAAAAAAGTTGTCATATGAACTGCAGATAGTTTACTTTCCCTTTATAAATATATTTGTATTTTATTTGTATGTAGTTTAGATTTGTTTTAGGTGCCTCTTGTTTTACCATCTAATTGGCTTCTTATTTTCTTAACAACATCATTATTTACATTAAAGAATTTTTTTTAAATTCTAATTTCTAATGTACATAATCCTTCATGCTCGTATCTTCATTTTTGTTTAAATATTTAAATATGTTTTAAATGTATTGTAAATGCACATGCACCAAAGGAATCTTGTACTTGGTAAATAAAGATTGTGATTGTGTGTATACAGATTATTCAGAACTTTCAGAATCTTTTATATACATACCACACAGAATCAAAACAGTATTTGAGAAAGCTCACAGGCTGTAATTTTCCTACCTTAGGGAAAAGGTAAGTTCCAAAATTATTCCACTAATCTGCAGAATATTCAAAACTAAGAAAATATCTGGCATGTGAATACACCTTCATACTGACACTCATTTTAACACCTTCCTCTGTGCACCATTGTTCTGAGAATTCAGCATATGGTTTGCTGGTGGGTCACACACTTCGTGCTAACAGCTCCTTTTTGCAGAGCCAGCGTTCACACTCTGGTTTTAAGAAGCAGATTGCAAGGTGTACGGTGCCTTCTCACATTCAGCCCTCATTGCGTTCAGCCGAGACGTGTTAAAGAGAAATTACAGTATAACTTGGAGTAAATTTAGTGGCTGCAGCCTTGTGTGCTGTGTTGTGTTGTGTGGATGTGAGCAAGCTGAAAAAGGATATCCCATGGATTAGAGACTCCTGCGTCTCTGCAGATGTTGCACCTGAAACAGATATGAGATATTAGCTATAAAATATGATGGTGCTGGCGGTTTGAGACGCACCCCCAGCCTTGCACCCTGCCTGCGCTGGCATCTGCGGATCTCGTGTTCTTCCCTGCGTGCATGCAATGTATTAATTACTCATATTGATGATGAGAGTCAGTGCTGAAAAAAGCTCAAATAGACACACACAAGATACATTAGACAACTTCATTGAAACTTATCTCTAATTTATAATGAAGCTATCTGAAGTTTGCAAAAATATTTTATGCAGGCCAATAGAATTTGTCCATAATGAACCAATTTACTAAGCTGATTTAATTTGCACTGTCCCCAGAAGCTAGAATTCATATCTAGCAAGTGCTGAAACTACAACATACAACAAACCCTGGAATACATAGAATCTGCTATAACAAAACTTCTTGATAGTTTTTTTTTTTTTATACCATGTAGTCTTGTTCACAGAGCATCTGTGTGTAATACCCATAATGAACCAGGAGCAATCAGCAATATAACACTAGAGAAAGCAGCAAATTGGTTTACTAAAATAATCGAACATAATTAAGATCAACACCATGTCCAGACCTCCATTAGGAACAAAAGATCAACCCTACAGACAGTGAACCCCTTATAAACTAATGCCAGCCTGATATCAGCACCATGGACAGCCCCAAACAAAATGGCATCAATGTCCAAACAAACTCATCCTTGCACTGCAAATACTCTTGAGTACTGATAAGCTGCTAGAACATCAAGAAAAGGAAAAAAAAGGTCAGTGTACCAGAGACAAAAGATGTCGTACAGTGCTTGAGAATTCTTTAACACTCTCCCTCAAACCCTTCCAGATTTTATGAGAAGAAACTAGAACCCCAATCTGGATATATGAACAGGATCTACCCGAGACAGCCGGACCCACTTGGCACATGTGTTTAAATGTGTTTTATGGACATTGAAAATGGATGAGGACCACAAACCCTGCTAAGTCACATACTCACTGCTGTCTAATCTCTACTGATAACATGGAAGGAACCTTGCAAGGAACTTGCAAAATAAGGATTAATGACAATATTTCTGCCCCATTACCACACTGGAGAAACCCAACAAGCCTTCTACAACTTGCTGACAGAAGAAATAAAAAAAATATATAAAATGATAAAAGTAGAAATATTGGCAAATCTTCACTGGCAGCAGCCTAGTTTCATGAGTGGACCTATTTGATGGGAATTCCCCTTAGACTACTAATGAGCCAGATCATTTGCATGACTCACTGTTTGGTTCAGCCAGTTGAGTTGCCTTTCGCCCTTGTAGTCAAGAGGGTGGCCATGGACATAAAGAACATCAGCCAGAAACAAGATTCACATAGAACTGCCAGCATGGTGGAGGAGATGGAACATATGGAAGACACTCTCTCAGTGGTGGGGGGAAGGGGAAAGGAAGCCACTGCTCTCCTGGCAAGAGCATGGATCCCTTGGAGAAAATCCCAAGCAGTACAAATGGTCATCATGGAGGGATGTCTGGTCCTGGCACTGGTTGACTCAAGCAGTGCTGTGATGCTAGCCGAGCCCATCATGCTGCTATGTCAGGGCCAAACCATGGAAAACCTCCTAGTGACAAGGAACATATTCAAACAGTTCCCACCACAGAGTTGCTTGTTCTTTACCCTCAAGTCTGAACAGAGTGTTCAGAGATTATTGCTCATGGTTGAGGTGGATGGAGAAGAAGAGGCCAACCTTGAAGACAATTGATTCTCCTGCAAACAGAAGGCCAACAATTAGCTGAAATATTTTTCAGGTTAGGATACTCTAGTCACATCATCTTTTTCCAAGTCAATATTTAATCAATGGTGGACTCCTATGCTACAGCACCCAATGTCAAGCGGGGGCTACCAAACTTATGGTAGGGGCAAGATTCAAGGAAAATGCAGTCATGCAGGACAGCTGACAGCTATATTATTATATATTTCACCAACATATCAAACAGAGATGTTCCACATGCCAATGGATTCCCTGGACCCCACCCGGACTGGGCCTTCGACATCATGGCTCTGGTTGCCACCCTATGATGGCAAGGCTGCTCTAGGTAGGACAAGTTTGTAATAGGAATCCTTGCCGATATCGTTACCTAACTCTGTACTCCTCTGCTTATTATAATCCAGTGCCCAAGCTTGGGTTATACTTTACAAATCCTTCAGTTAGCATATCATATTGGCTTTAAAATATGTTTAAATATGTTTAATTCACATTAAACTTTATAGTAAATCCTGGGCTGCTGGACAAGAAGCCAAACAGGACCCTCTACTAACCCTGCTACATATGAACCAATGCATGGAACCCTGAACACAACCTTCACAAACTCACCCACCAAATCATCAAATTCCAGCTGTTTAACAAATTCAGACTTGATGGCCAGCAGTGACAGCATGCTGAATCTTCTTTGGCCCATTTTAGTTCTCAGTTTGTTTTTAATCTGACCCATTTGGGAAAATTCATTGATGCACTCCATCTTATCTTGCTTCAGGATAAAAACAGTTAGTACCTAACTCTCTTTGGTTACCAATTCAGAACCACATGCCAATAACATTTCTGAATTATTTCAGATTCTCTGACTCCTGTTTCTATGCATTATTCCAACAGCCTAGTTCAGAAAACTTTGCATTAGGTGTCCTCAAAATTATCTGGACTGGTTGGGTTTGAATGTGTACTGTGATAGTTAAATTGTTTTTAATTTTCAAACCTTGCTTTCTGACCATTTCTGGATTTCAGTGGTTTGCAGAGACATATTTATGATGGGTAATGAGACAAGAACTCATCACTGAGCCCCACCTACAGGGTGGGATATTTAAAGGCCCAGTTGCTTTCTTGCACTTGGGGTGTCTGCTTGGGAAGAGGAATTTGTACGTATTCTTTTCTAAGTATTTTTCACGTTACTTTCACCAGTTTCATTTTTGACACAGTTTTTGCTTGGGGCTAAATGAAAAACTCTTGTGCAAACTGTGGTATACTAATTATATATAATTGAAATTCTTTAATCAACTTCAGAGCCCTTGGCAGAGCACACTTAACCTCAGAGCAAGCTTAAATTAGGAGTGATGCATGCCAACGGAGCCTAAGGTATATCAAGACATATATAGCCTCCATATATATCTAAACTGTATATCTTAGTTTATACACCCACTGCAACAAGGCTGTCTGAAACAACATGGCTCTCAGGTGATGGATTTTACTTCTCTGCTGTGTGTGTGTGTGTGTGTGCGTATGTAAGTGTGGAGACTGACATGGCTGCAGGTTCTTTTGGAAATGACTGTAAAGCTACAGAGTGCAACAGCTGCTGGATAATTAAATAACTGCTTTCCTGCTGTTAAAAGGAGTCTCTCAATGTGATAAACACAACCATTAAGCGATTCCATCAAGCCTTGCAGAAATACACAGATAAGCACAAACACACTAGCATCTCACACACACACACACACACTGCGATATTCCTCTTAATGAGAGCATCACCTTGTGGTCAATTCTCTGACCCCCCTCTGTAGTGAACTTCAGTTATTCTTGGTCTTGCTGAGTTCATTTCATTTTTGATTTTCATATCCTCATTCTTTTTCATTTCATCAGTAATCACACACACACACACACACACACACACACACACACACACTGGAAAGAAGAGAGGCATTTTGTTCAGAGCCCTTTGAGTTCATGTTTATTGTGGATGACGGCTGTGCAGTCTCACTGTCTCTCTCATCTACACATCACAGTGTCAACATTTAGGATTGCACAAGATCAGCTCACATTCTCTCTCTCTCTCTCTCTCTCTCACACACACACACACACACACACACAAACACACACACACTGAAGCTTCGTTAAAATGTTCACTCTAACATTTACCTGTACGAGTTTACAAACAGGTACTTAAGCAGAATTTATAGTGTAGGGAACAAACCACAAACACACACACGACATCAAGAGTTTGCAGAATTTTTCACCGTATTCAGACATGCACGTGAGACATAAGTGTTATTTTTAGAATATTTTAAGTGCTTTGTAAGGCCAGGTGTCCAGAACACACGCAGTTCCATATGATACAATTGCACACACGAACACACTACTTGCACAAGAGTATAATGTTGTACCCACACATACTATATACATATGCAATAAACACCTTTCTATGTGTGTGTTCCTATAGCAAGCTGAAAAACAATGCCCCTTTCAGCTAGACACACACATACCCACACGCATGCGCACTCACAATTGTTCAATGAATGTTTGCATAATATGGACATGAACAGTAGATGCAATACATGTAGTGTGTAAGTCTATGCAAGTATTATATGGATGCACAGGTGGTGTGTTTGTGTGCAAGAGTTTCATTGCCTCCACCCAAACCAGCCTTCCATACTGTAAACACAATGCCCCCTGGTGGACAACCTCGGATTACAGCAAATTTTAACCCTTACATTTTATTCATAATTAGATATTGTTCCATGTCTTAAAGTAAATTTGAATCCCAAACCCAATTCTTCATTCATAATCCGCTTATTACAGAACATTTTTTTTAGGTTTAACTCTATTTTCATGAATTTATGGCTCAAATGTCATATGTTAGGGCTAAACCAAGTGGCAACGTAAGTGGAGTCCTGAACAGTTTGGTGATATTTCCAAAATGGTATTGTTGATTATTTTTCTATAACAGCACATCCCTGATCGTTTCATTTCTTATTTATCATATATGAATCCCAGTAACCATGAAGTACCACAGGAAATTATGCTAGTGCCATGGTTCTGAGTTTAATTACCCTAATAATCTATAGTGAATTTTCATAAGTGTCATAAGTTTTTCTCAGTTTCATTGTTAGCATAGTTACTGTGGTTTGCCTTCACAGGGCACTGTGTAGGGCTCCAGACACCCAGGACCACATTTACTAAATCTGTGTGTGTGTGAGCATGTGTGCGTGTGTGTGTGTACCCGGGAGGCGTATTGATAATTAAATAAGTAGTACAAATCAACAGTGACAACCAAATCGACCTGGTTTTCTAAAAGCATTGCAACGGGCAAAGTAGACGTTCCAGTAAAAAGCAATCTCAGCACTCTGTTCACTTACGCAAACTAACGTCGATCGTTTACACCCTGCGCACATCCTCTCGGCAGAATTTGTTCTTTGTTAGTCGCATTGCTGTAAACTGTTCCTATTAGGTAATCTCTGTGTTCAATGCATTTCACATCCGTTCAGATTACAGACGTCAGTAGACACACGAAACTGAATCATTTCCCCATAAAATGGTTCAAACCAAAAAACATTTGCTTTCACCATCCATATTAAGTGCTTACATTTTTTCATTAAACTCAGAAGAAGGAAAAAAAAAACATAATATACATACATTTAGTCATATGTGTTTACAGTGTACAAATAAAAAAATCCAACTAAACTAAACTATACATTTATTTACAGGTGCTAATTTGGGGCACATGAATATAAGTACAGAAATAAAAACAATGACACACAATGAATCTAAGAAACCACAAATGACGACAAAAGGTACCACAAATCAGGCCCCCGCGTTATTACGACATTACAACGTTGTTATTTTTAAATGCATAATATTGTTTGAAAGTATTATACAGCAGAGAGGACAGGAGAGGTCAGTGAGTCTAGCAGAGAACACTACCAGCATGATGAAAGAAGGAAAAAAGGACAGGACTGTATAAGTGGTATTTCACATAACAGAGTATCAGAAGTTGAAGTTCACTGCATCACATTGTAGATATTGCCAACAATGCACAGTGGTATGGTTAAAATCTACACTTATTTACAACTATAATATACGTAGGTATTGTTGCTAACAGTTTATCTGTGTAACTGGACAAGCAGACACTTTCCTGTGGTGTGAATGACTGTCCTGTGGTGTGATTGACTCATGTGGTGCAACTGTCCTGTGGTGCCACTGAATGTCCTGCTGTGAGACTTGGTGTCATGGGGTGTAATTGTCTGCCCTGCTGTGTGACTGACTGTCCTGCTGTATGACTGACCGCCCTGTGGTAGGACTGACTCATGCGGTGTAACTATTATGCCATAGGACTGACTGTCATGCAGTATGACTGACTGCCCTGTGGTGTGACTGTCTCATGTGGTGCAACTGTCATGCCGTGACACTGACTGTCCTGTGGTATGACTGAATGTCCTGTGGTGCGACCCACTCTCATGCAGTGTGACTGAGTGTCCCGTGGGGTGACTGACTGTCCTGTGGTGCAACTGACTGTCTGACTGAGTGTCCTGTGGTGTGACTGACTGTCATGCTCTGTAATTGTCTGTCGTGTGGTGTGACTGACTGTCCTGCTGTGTGACTGGTTGTCCTGTGATGCAACCCACTGTCATGCGGTGCGACTGACTGTCCTACTATGTGACTGACTGTAATACCGTGCTACTGACTGTCATGCCGTGTGAAGGGGAATCGATGTGTATGAGGTTGATTAGGAAATACTGCCACTTTTGCTGAGCATTTTTTATAAAAGCTCAGCCTTGATCTCGGCGGTGTCCATATTTGGTAAAATATACATATACATGCAGTGTGTAGTATTTTTTCAATTTGCAGACCATATTTACAACCAGTGATGGTTTAATTAATCCACTTGTGGGATAAAATAGATTATGGGTTATAAGCTGAAGCTTATTTTTTTTCATTTTTACAAAACAACCAGATGCTGTCACACTTAAAAGACTGACGCAGGATTATATTCGAGTGTCTGTAGCGCAAGGTCAAGGAGTTTAAAGCCTTATATAAGATCATGCATGTGCCATGCCTTGGGAAATGCAGCAGCTTGTATTATAAGGATGTGTGAGATGTTTATCAAGGTTTTCAAACATTCAGGTCATTGAATAATTCTAATCTTAGTAAGTCAAAGGGACTGACTTTTTAAACTTAAAAATAGGGCTGGGAAATACTATCGACATCATGACATGAAATATAACATCATAGTACCTTTTTTGGGGAGTATTTTTGGTGACCTTATGCATGTTTTTTCTGTATTCTGAAAATGTATTCAAATATCATGATGTGATATTTTTACTTTATACCACAATGCTGGTGAATTCTTGAATCTGATTGGTCAGAATCCTGTTGATATGGTGAAGTGTTCTGTAAAGAGATGACTATCATTTTTGGAAGGAGTCTCCAGTGTCAGTGCTTTGTAACAGTCTAAGGACAGAGAACATTGCATTTTGCTGTTTCTTTGTAACATGACATGCTTCTTTTTTCTTAGTAACTTCAAGGGAGAGAGAAAAAGAGATTCTGGTGAGAGAATGACGGTTTATAGCTGCTATAACGTAAACAATAACAGGAACTAACTTGCCTCTCGGATGTTCTCCAACATTAAATGGATAAAAAGTATGACGCATTGTTCTTTGATTGTTAGCATTGGCAAATTATAAGAGTTATAAGAGCTGTGTTACAAGAGGAATAAAACAAGTCCTCAGGACTTCAGGGTGGTAACAATAACTCCGCTTCGCGTCAGGCCGCATCACACCACTATTTTACTTGTCGTGTTTTATTCCTATGATATCATTCACTCCATTTGAAAACATTTTGCCTTCAAGATTAGGAGAAGTCCAGTTACTTTGACATACTATTCATAGATGGCATGCAATTTTTAAAATATAAGTAACATATAAATACTATTTATTATTAAGGCAACAAATATTAATTAGGCAAAATGTTCTGTTTGGTAAGTTAGTCTGACGAATGTATAGAAATAAATTTATTTGAAATGCATTAAGTCTCTCTACTTGAGTTCCTCGTGTAATGTGGTGCCATATAAGCAGCTGGCGAATTGGAAAAAAAATCTCTGTTTTGCGGATGAGGTTGCTGAGCAGTCAGGAAGCGGCAAATAAATAAAGTTTATAATGAAAGAGATCAAGCAAAGGCATTAAAAGAGCAGAAAGGACCTGACTCAGCTTCCGCTTCTAATAGAAAAGACAAGCAAATACGCTGACACATGCAAAAGGAAAGAAGGAAGAAGGAAAGAAAGAAATAGAGAAGTGGTGGATAAACAGCTAATAGAGGAAGGCACTCTATGTTTACTTTCGATAGAAAATAATAGACAAGAAATAAAATCCAGTGAACGTGACGGCAGCTGTTTTTGTATTTCCCAGCCAGTCCAGGCATTGAGACTGACAGACGAGAGTCTATGAAAGGAAGTTAACCAGCGGCTGACCCCCAGCCACCTCACACACCAACACATTCCCCGAACGAGCCACAGATCTGCCTTGAGGAAGGTCAATGGAATCACAGAGAGCAATCAAATGCCTTCCGGATGAAGGAAGCAGAAGAAGCAAAAAAGTGTAAGCACAGGTTTATCCAGCAGAGGGTGCTGTGGAGTTTCAGAACACACACGCGCACACACACCACCAGGAGGCCATGAGCAGGAGGCAAAAGTAGAGGCCTAAACAGCAGTCGCACTCCATACGGCGCCCATATTAGTTCTTTTCAGTCTCTGTAAAGAGAAATACCAAATACAGTAATACAGTATGAAAATATACCACACTGCTCGATGCTGATTGTTCAGATTGTGTTGAATAATTTTCTACAGCTGCAGCTCTGAGAATAGTGACGACTGTATGACAAATCACAAGCTTATATTAGTGCACGTGTTCTAATAAAATATCAAACCTAAAGGTACAGCTTTACCTCTGACTGTCACAAAGCACTCACACTGGAGACTCCTTACAAAAATGCTTAATAAATGTCTCCTCATAGAAAATTTCACCATATCAAAGATACTATGGAAACAATAACGCATAAGAAGGAGGGAATTAACATAAATGTGTGATTTGGGTTAAAGCCGCCACTATTTTCAGAGCTGCTTTTACAGAAAATTAATCAACACCTCCTGACAAATCAAATTTATCCTACTGAATTTATCAATGGGATAAATTCACATGATTACAATATATTTTTTTGAATCCATTTATTTCTGTAAAGCTGCTGTGGACAATGTCCATAGTTAAAAGCGCTATACAAATAAAAATTGAATTGAACCGAATTGAATGATTCAATAGCACTGAGGTATAAAGGGTAATAAATCAATGATTTCTGTAAAGTTTAGACTGGATAACTAATCCACATCTAGTGGACAAGTGCTGTAGTTTGCTTACCTCTAAGGCCATTTTCTATTCATTTCAGTCTTAAATGTAGTTCTTTTAAGTTACAATAACAGGAAAGGAAAGAAAATAATAACACACATGAGCACTGTACATGATTTTGGCCTTTGTCTGTTGGCTGTGTTTGGCCTCATGTTTTACTCCTAGACTTTCCAGTTTGCACAACAAGCTAAACCAGGCCAATGTTAAAAATGTCTACCTAGAATGAAAAAAAATAAATAAATAAAATCTGTAGGACACCTAGAAGGAAAAGCTTCAGATACAAACGGATACTCTGTATGTATTGTAGTATGAGGAGTATAGAAGATGCTGTGTGTTGGTTTACCTCTGAGTGCTTTGTCTTCACCATAATCACTTCCTGGTGATGCCACATCCTCCGCCACCTCGCCTGTTTTAACAGATAAATGGTCAAACACAACAATATTAATATCAATACGTGCACCGACTGAATCTGATTACAGAACAGTAGCACGAGATAAGAAGTCAGAGATAAAAACCAAACTAGCACCTTAGCATTGGTGCACCAATTGCTTTCATTTCACACTAATCTTACACAAAACACACATTTCCTGATCTGGATACTATCGTGCACTTGAAGCAATGGCGATTATTCACATAATATCCACAAAATAATAGTGTGAGTGCACCCAAGATACATTTCAAACTACTTCAGAACTTCAAACGTAAATAAATCAAAGAAAAACCCTCCCAATATAATTACATCACAGCGCATGTGCTGTCTTTAATGAAATAACCAGCAGGAAAAAATCATCATTTTTTGATCTGACAGCCATTATTTGGCCCAAAACATCTGAACACAAAGAACACAGGAATCTGATGGTTAAACAGAATGAGCTGATTTGCATCATAAGCACCATACAACACGGAAGACGTCGGTTTTGCTAACTAAAGTGTGAATGCATGCGGTTAACATCTTAGCAGATAAGATCAGTGGTGGAAAGTGTACAGCACACAGTGACACGAGTAAAAAGTACGTATCCTGCAGTAATGATTCACTCAAGTAGAACAGTGATCAGTAAATGAGTCATCTCCTGAAAAATGACTTTACAAATTTTGACCTGTCTACAACTGACACAAGTAATCTGAAAAAGTTTTATGTATATGGAATGAATTTTTGGACAATTAAGTGAGCTATGCTGAAGTGAAAACCCCTCCTAGCTAACTTAGCCAAATGCTGTTGGGGTTTAGCTTGCTAGGTTAATTCCTACAAGCAAAGATGCCCCTTACACATTATCCTGAACAATACGTATAGCAGCACGTTAGATATATTTAACACAACAGGCAGTCACTACCAAACATCAAAGTGACATCTTAAGGTTAATACTTAATGAGCTTTCATACTGTGAAACATTAAAACTGGTTAGCTAGTCTAGCTCAGTCAGCTAGCTAATGGCATACCCTGTACATGTTACCTCAGATTTGGATGTTGAGCTCTGAAACCTCGATATTTCCACTGGATTTGGCTCACATAATTTGTCGATAATGATCGTGCTGAAGTACTGAAAACAGAAGATACCTAAATAAATTGACACCTAGATACCTAAATAAATTGGGGCAGGGATGCTCATGTATCTCCACTGTCTCAGACATTGTTGCTGCTGAATAAACATTTGGTGCCTGAAGTCGAAATTACCAGCAGAAACTGCTTTGTTTTGATTAGATCTTGAAATTGAATTACTTAACATTTGCTCTTACTGTCTTTTAAATGGCTTACAGTCTTCTGGGGTTAAATTCATTATAATAAGTTTTTTTTTCACTCTGGAACAGTGATCAAAATAAATGCACTGAATTTGAGCATGTTATAAAAAAAAAAAAACGCAAAAGTAAAAGTATTATGATTTAATTATACTCTAGTACTGTAACAAGAGCAGTTCATTACTTCCCACCTCTGGATACAATGCATGAAACCAGGTGTAGACGGGAATCTAGATATTTGAATTTAGATCCCTGAATGGCTTTTCAGCAGTTAATGAGCATTAATTGCTGTTTACATACCGTTGTGTAGTTGCTTGTTGCCCTCCATGCTTGGTGTGTTTTCTTCATTTTCAGTCTCGCTTGGACCACTCGCTGTCCCCCCAGGCTCTGGCTCCTGTCCTGATCCCTCACTCTTTGGTAATGACTGGTCCGTCCCTGGCTCTGTTTGTCCCTCCTGGCCTGCCTCCAGCTGAGCCTTCTCCTCAGCCTCGCGTTTGGCCTTCTCCTCTGTTTCTGTTTCAGGAAATGGAGACAGACATAGTTGGTTAGTTCTCCTTTACAGTTGTCAGTTGTAAAAATTATTTTGAAGCACCTTAATAAACCTTATCCCTATCTAAACTATTAGCACCAGAAACAATATTGATGGAGAAATTGGAAATCAGATGAAGGAAAATCACTTTTACAATTGTTTCACCTTTAGTTAAAACATAATCTGACATTTTTACCCGAACAGAAGGGTTAACACCTATTCAGAATTACGTGACGTTGTTTTATATCGCGAAGTCCATGCACACGCTACAGCTTGAAAACCGTGATCATATTCTCATCTCGATCAAATTTCATTGACCACCAGCTTGAACTTTAAGGTAAATACAAGACCTTTGATACATTTGAGGCCCTGAGTACTAATTTTGCATGTGCAAGTGGATAAATTCACAGCAAGTGGGCGTTTTGTGGGTGTTTTACAAAGAATAATTGTGTGAAATATGTCATATGCAATGTAGAGAGAAGAAACAATGTGTAAATGAGATAACTGCATGTGCTAATTGTTCTTAATAGCTGCCATTAGTTTAGAACTCAAAGAGACGAGCAGAAGAATAAAAATCTGAAACTCAAGTATTCAGAGTTAGCAGACATGCTAAAAGAATGTTCAAAATACAATATGAATGTAACATAAGCAAGTGTAGAAATGAGTGTGTGTTTGTTAGTAAGGTAAATCTGAATGGAAACCGTTTCAAAAACTCTGTTTAAATGCTGTTGGTATCAGAGCTGTGAAGATGTGATCCCATATGAAACCAACTTTACAGATGAAATGAGTAATGAGTTTAAGGAACTTTCTGACTTTTCTAAGGCCTATTTTCAGTGAATTAGTCATTAGTAAGACTTGGTTTTATTTTGTTTTCAATTGGCAGAAATGGGCTTCCACATATTTAATACCTGCCATTCAGTCGTATTAATTTGCACACCCACTTTCATTTCCCGAATTGACTTTCAAGCTGCAGCAAGTCACACTGTGTGTGCTAAGTTAATCAATTTGTACTGACACCACTCTGTATTTAGCAGCTTTAGAGACAAACGACTCAAACTGCATACTCATTATGGCAAATCTGCATTTTCTTCCTGTTAGATCCTGTCAGAAAATCAGCTCGCATGTTTTTGTTCAACTTTAGTAAATCAAAGTGTAATAAAATGGATTTTTTAGGGTGGAAAACAAAAGAAATGAATTCATCATTAAATGTATATATGTGTGGCAGCGTGGCTGAGTTCTGAATTCCCTGATGTTTCTGCATACAGTAGTAGTGAGAATGAAATCTTTAAATACCAATTTCTCCCACTTTCACATTTGGGGCTAACTAGAATTTGAAATTCTAGAACTAGAACTTCACTTCAAGAGAAATATATTTCAGTTCTGGAAAATCTGTAGCTTTCAGAACTTATATAGTAGTGAAGGGTTTTCACCAGCCACCACACATTTATTTCTGACACAGTGATTCATTTCTGATACCTCTATACATTTTATTAAGATCATTTGTAGCTTTTTTCTGAGAGTTTCCCAGAGAACTTTCACTCTCAATCACTACATGATGTGATACCGGGGGTGGAACTTGTGTCAATCTGTCACCATTGAGTCTAGCTCACCTTTGGCAGCACGAGCCTTCCACCTTTCACGGTTCTGAAGAACTTGCTCATTCCAAATGGCCTTGAAGTTCTTCAGGTCCACAGCTAGCAGCGAGCAGTTGTGGGAAGCACTGCTCTCAGAGGCCGGGCTGTTCACGTTCGCTTGCTTCGTTTCTGCTGTGGAAATGCTGCTGAGGCTGGAGAGGATGCAAAGTAAAAGAGCACGAGCCGATATTATAATGTGGTGGCTATAAGAATGTCGCCACAGCATCCAGTCACGATAAGCATGTTGAGAAAAATAAGCTAGTGACCAATATCCACCTAAATGACACAATGTCATCATGATGTCAATGCAAGCTGTGTGTTTATTTTTCCATTGCATTTTTATCACAAAGGTTTGACAAAGAAACATGACAAACACTTCAAACTCTGTTGGAGAATTAAACAATCAGGAGAGTGATTATGTACTGCTTATCTATAATTAGCCCTTTGGTTCCTATATCTGGATTGTCGTGATTGTATCAGCTCAAAAAGAGGAAAGTCTGCATTGAAATGTGCTTAGCCAAGCGAAATTAATGCCAACACATCATAAGCTGCCTCACTGATGGATGAATTAATTTATTTAACTGCTGAAATGAATGAACTGTTGAATGAACCAAGAGAATCAGAGACTACAGGTCCTGACCTCGACCTGCGGAAGCCAGCCAGACTGGAGTGCGTTGCCTCATCAATGAGCGGCGTCACGATCTTCTCCGTCATGTCTGTGAGGACAGTGAATGTGGGGATGACGATGAAGTCGATGAACCCTGCGTACACAGAGGAGTTTATGGGCTCAGTGCCGCATAGGTTTGCAGCGTTAATGCCGGAATAACAGAACTTCCCTTCGAGACGGAATGACATTTACACATTCAGCTGAACCAGAACCAGATTAAGTGTTCACACTGCTCACCGATTTGAGACTGAGCCACCATGGTGGACTTGCGGTCACACAGTGGTGAGAAAGGCAACCCCAGCTCTGCCTCTTTATCACCCTAAACATAAATGGAAAACAGGAAATTAGCAAATAAAAATGCAATTTAATTACAATAAATTCATTGTGCAGTAAATGACAACACTGTTTAGCTGTTAATGTGAGTATAACTGTTGAACAGCAGTGTAAAGATTCACACATTTGAATTGGGGTAAGGGTCTTGATGTGGAGGAGGTGTGGCCTCTGTGCATGTCAGTCTAACAAAAACTGTGGCCTCTGTGTCTGTCAATATAATAGAGGAGGTGTGGCCTATGTGCCTGTCAGTATAACTGAGGAGGTGTGGCCTATGTGCCTGTCAGCATCATGGTGGATGTGTTGCTTATGTACCTGTAAGTATTGTGAAGGAGGTGTGGCCTATATCTGTGTCAAGCTCATGATGGAGGTGTGGCCTATGTGACCATCTGTCCCAGTGAAACAAATCTATCACTTTTTTTCCAAAATTTAAACTTTTTGCAGAACAGTCATGTAAACAGCTAGAACGATTTTTTTTTACCTCAGATTATTGACTGACAAATGAAAAATAAATTATAATCACTGTTGTGATGTGCTGAAATAGAAAAATAATCCACATTAGGGTGGTCAGGGCACAACACACCATCCTGTCATGAATTATATTCCTATAACATTTCCTATTTTCCTTACTTATTAAATGAATAGTTCTAATTTACCTAAAAGACATCCCTTTAATTTAAGTCTCTATGAACGACAGATGTAATAATTCACAAACATTGAACCAACCATTAAACCTTTAGCAGTGCAGAGTTTAGCTGCAGCTTTAGATTGATCAGGATATGCTGGTGTGTTCAACTGCATGCTGGCCTGCTGTATAAATGGAATTTAACAGCCTATACAGCTGTGCTATGATGCATCATTTATAAACCCTTCCTGTCTGTGTAAGTGAGCGCGTGTACAAAGCTACAGTGAAGTGACAAACCCACATTCTTTAGACCCGTGTGAGCCGTCGCTGCTCATTAACCTCCTGCCCAGCGTTTCTCTGTCACTGCACCACACACATCAGGCCTGTGGTGCAGCTGACACACACACACGGTCTCTCAGCCACACACACACCCACTCACACACACACACACACACTGGCTCTACATATGTTTCTACCCCTTCTCTTACAACCCTCCATACTCACTCACTCACTCACACACACACACACACAGTATGTCCCTATCTCTCTCTGTCAGCTTTTTATTTTTCTCTTTCTTCCTCCACTTCTTACTGCATCACAGTATCCAGCTTGTGGCAGGCTCTTCCATTTCACCCATTGTCTCTGCAGTTAAACTTAATAAAGCTGGAGAAACACATCGAGTGTGTGTTTCCCCTCTCATGTCGAATAAATACATTTCCAAGTTCCATTTAGCTAACAGCTGCCGTTTTACCTCATGAAGCCAGGTGCTAGCACTCTCACAACATTAGAATAGCATTCGCATGGCATTTGCAGGATAATTTTTTATTTATTTATTTTTTTGACCAGACAAAATGTGTAACAGTGCTATTTTAAGGGTGTAAACTGTTTGGAAAATGAAAGAAGAACAAGAGTCTCGGTTTTTACTTCCTCTTTCATTTTCCAAATGATTTGTGATTTGTGATTTGTGGTAGTAATGAAGTGACGTCTTTTTGTTCTCATTAGCAAATCAGCAACATCTCTATCATCGATATTTGGTTGCGGTTAAGAACACTGTTGGGTATTTTATCAGTTTTCAGTACTTGCGTTCATTTGTATTAAGATACTACATAGTTACGTGATTTGAGACACAGATTTGAATATTTATCACCATCAATATGAAGAACAGGTGGGTCCCTGGAGGACTAGTGGTTAGGCCACAGTGCTCTCACTGCTGCGGCCCGGGTTCAATTCCTGGCCAGGGAACCAACCCCAGCCACTGGGGTTGCGTGCAACAGTGCGCTCTCAGTGCCGGTCCCAAGCCCAGATAAAATTGGGGCATCTGGCATAAAAACTGTGCCAAATCAAACACGTGGCCCAATGATCTGCTGTGGTGACCCCTAACAGGAGCAGCCAAAAGAGGAACAACAACAACAATATGAAGAAGAGGTGGGGTTCAGCTTTAATCCCACTTTCGCCCATTCCTGAAGGAATTCTGACCAATTTAATCAGTCATATTTCCCAATATATAAATAAATTTGTAAACCACAATGACACTATCCATGTAAAATCATTCACTGCAAGAGGACCTGATTGGAGAGCTAACCAGTTAAGACAGAACTGAAAGACTCCAAATCTGTAAACTGGCTTTTTTTTTTTTCAGTTATCATTACATCCTGTCTGTGCAATTTCACCTAAGATGGTCTCTGCTTGGTGTCTGGTCTAAGTGGCTCTTCCTCCCCCTGTAGCTAATGTCACAACTTTGATAACGCCTGTTTCTTCAAGTGCCGAGAGAAAACCACAAGAGCTACAAACCGCAGTTGCCTGTAGTTTCTTGCACTGTTTTATGTTTTATTACAGTTTAATCACTATTATTGCTACAGTCCAAATGCAAAGTTAAATCTTTGTGAAACATATTAACTACTTGCTCACAAATCCTAATGTGTCTCTAAATGTGTGCTTTACTAAAGACAGGTGAATGTGGAGTTATGGGAATGCTGTTATTCCTAGATAAAAGATGCACAGACAGCACTTGTATTAACTGTAAAACATAAATATGTGATGTGCTACAAGTGAATAATTAGAGCGATAAAGAATAGACTGGATCTAGATTGTTCCAATAATATAAAGTCATTCCTAACATTTGTCAATTCAGTTATAGCTATTCCTTGGGTAGATTTTTAAATTGTAGAGTATGTAAAATGATGTAATTTTAAACAAAAATGCTAAAATGTAGGATGTTTAAAAGCTTTTGACTGGCAGTGTAAGCTTCGCACGACTCGCACCCAGAATTCTGCCTGTTCGTGTAGATAGCAGACCACATAACCTTTATAATACACATAGAGAAGATTTAGCACTTTATTTCAAAGCAGAAATTCACTTGCATAACATTGCCATTCACAATTAATTACAATTCTGAATTTTTTTTATATCATTTCTAGCTTGACTGAATGTATTGGTTAGATTCAACTTTATTGTCTTTGGTTAAAGTATGAGTATAGAGCCATATCCCAGCTTGCTAGGAAGCTGGGGTCAGAGCACAGGGTGAGCCATGATACAGCACCCCTGGAGCAGATGTGGTTAAGGGCATTGCTCAAGTGCCCAACAGCAGCAGCTTGACAGTGCTTGGGCTTGAACCCCCAACCTTCCTATGAGTAACACAGAGCCTTAACCATTCAGCCACCACTGCCCAGTTACTGCTACCACAGTTTGTAGCACTCCCTGAGTCTTAGCACTTGTGTTTACTGCTGGCTTTTTCTCTTCTCCCTACAACTGCTGTGCGCTTGCTTCCTGTCAGTTACTGGAATCGCTGTGAGCTTTTTTAACATGTTCCCTCCAAACTTAGCACTCTGGATAAAAGACAAAACACATCTGCCAAATGAGGAAACATAAATTGCATATTTGCATGCAAATGCTGAGCTAAGTTGTGAGCACAGAACAAAAACACTTTTAAACAACCCAATTACACCGCTCTCTTTTCTACATTCCTAACTGTTGTTTCCTACAGCAACCATCCACCATGTTTAAGGGACTGTTTCATGCACATCACACCCACAAAGCAAAAACCTATATTAGATTCTGGTCACATGACCAGATTTGCATACTCTTTCATGGATGCTAATAAACCTGTACAGCTTATTAGCATCCTTGAAACAATATACAAGACAGTGGCAAGTAAACGGGACAATCACATAGAGGTATCAGATAGAAAAACTTGGATAAGCTATTAAAACAGCAAGACCAAAGTATGCTAAATGGACAAAAACAAGCAGTCTTAACTGTTTTTCAGCAGTTCCTTAGTGCTGAATGTTAGCTCCCAAGTGAGTTCGGGAGTCAAGAGAGGGAAATTGTCCATGCTTATATTCTCTCCCCTCAAATCTCATCACAGCTACACTAGCCAGTCACAGGGGTCTGCAACTACAGGAAAGGGCAGATAGCACTTTCCTCCAAGTGTGTTACATTGCCCTGTGATGCAGCATGAGCAGCAGTTAAAAAAAAGATGCGGTTGGATGGCTTCACGTGTCTCAAAGGAATCATGTGTTAGACTTTTTAGGCTCCCCAGTTGGTAGCTGTTGAATGATAGGGTTGGTGGGATTTGGCAGGTGACCATTTTGGGGAAAGAATAAACACGAAGTGCTAAAAGTTAAACTAAATCTATCTGCATGACTTTTTTTTTTTTCATAGTCTTGCCACTGTATTTGCCATTTGAAGAGTAAAACATGGACTCATCTAATAACTGATGCAGACTCAGTCATACTGCTTTTGTTAACGTCCATTTTTGAGCAGCAGAACAGGGAAATGTAATTGTGTTTTCATAGCTGATGAAATAAAATAGACCTTAGTGGTCCTTGGACTCATGGGGTCTGTTGGACGCTATGGTAAGCATGGTGAATTGATCTCAGACTTCAATTTACTTTCAGATATACCTCCTAGTTAGTGGGAATGAAAAGCTGCAGCCACACACCAGTTCTTTGTGAATGGGACTGAACACTTCTGGTCTATGGGATTAATGACACCACACATACACACACTCACGCACGCACACACACACACACCTGTCTGAAGAACTCCTCCAGCAGTGAGCTGGTCCAGCGGTGATGGAGGTCCCAGTTTTTGGCTGGATGGCTGATATCAGCAGTGTGTAAGACCAGAGAAAGTGCTTTTGGTTTGTCAATTCTGTAAATCCAACACACAAACACACACATGCAGTTTCCTGTCAGTGCTCATATTTGCACAGCTTCATATTTGCTCTCTCTTCATATTTCCTTTTTTTTTTAGCAGGTAACTGAAAACCGGCACCACATTCATTTTAGAAAACACATCCACGATTTGTTATGTGTCTTAGTGTTATGGCCCCAGGCTTTTATAATTTCACGTCTGTCTCCATTTCTTTCCGTTTCATTTTTCTCTAACTGTATTACTTATTTAATATTTGATGTATGTGTGTGTGGGGGGGGGATGTAATGAAGAGAAATAGACGCAGGTTAATCGATAGAAATCTCATTCCAGATAGTCCAGAGTAAAGGGCAGTGAAGAGAGCAGAGAAGAGATCAGGGGGGAAAAAAGAAGAAAGGACCAAAAGGGGAAACAAGAAAAGAAAATAGAAGAGAAAAAGAATAAAGTTTGAAAGACAAAAACATGGAGAAAATGGAAAAGAAGAAAAGATGAGAGAAGGTAAATGAATATGATAGAAGAGAAAATAAAAGAAAATGGGAGATAAGAGAAAAGAAAAGAATAAAGGAGAGAAAACAAATCAGAAGAGAAGAGAGGAGGACAAAAACAGAGAAGAGTCAATTAAATTAAAAAGAGTAAATTAAAAAAGAAAAGAAGTGAAAAGAAAATAAGTAGAGAGTAGAAAAGAGAAGAGAACAGAAGAGTAAAGAAAACAAAAGAAGAGAAGTGAAGACAATAGAAAAAGGTGAAGGGAAGGAGAAGAACGAGCAGAGTAAAGAAAAGAAGAGTAAAGAACCAAACAGAAAATAGAAGAAAAAAGAAAAGTAGAGAAGAATTTAGAAAAGAAAAGAAGTGAAGAGACGAATAGGGTAGGGGAGAGGAGAGGGGAGAAGAGAAAAGAGAAGAGAAGAATAAACGTAGCTCTTCTCACCCCTCTGGTTGCTGGAGGAAGTTCTTCATGGCTTTGACCTGTTGGAAATGACACGACATGTCTGTAGCCAACACCATCTCCACCACCAGAGCCCTGAACTCCCTGCGAAAAAACACACATAATGTTTAAATCCTCTCTCTCTCTTCTCTCTCTCTCTCTCTCTCTCCCTCTCTCTCTCTGCTCATAAACATGTCTCCACATTCTCCACTCTGTCTCTGTAGAAGATGCTGATGAAGCTGTCGAGGTGCTGTACCTCCAGTCATCTTTGGACAGGTTGTAGAGGATGTTCATCTCGTCATCGTCCTGTAGGAGGCGATACGCTGCACTGACGTGGTGGCTCTCCAGCACCGAGCGGTCATTGTACAGGATCGCTGTGTCTGACCTGAACAGCAGAGATGTGCAGTTTCATTACGTTCCAATCGTAATGTTTTACGATCGCAACATCTTAAACAAATTTGAAGAAAGTCAGCTAGCTAAACGTATCCATTATAGGCAACGTCCAAAAGTGTGACCTATATATTTCGCTTTAGCTAGCTAGCTAAGCCTGTTTAATTCTTAGTTAGTTCACTGAGAAGATCCTTAGCTGCTTAGCTGAAATGAAATGGGCGCTTCAATGACGGAGCTCCTCGTATCAAATTCTGGCTTGGACTTAAAAATCACTACAGATTCAGACATCAGAGTGATGCGTCTCACTCAGGAATCTATTGTTACATCTCTGTGGTTACGACTTGCAAAATAAGAAAAATAAGGAGAAAAATAAGAATAAAAAAAAAATTCAGCAAAAACAAACCTTCAGTGCTTGGACCCCAAATACCGTGCATGTTTTATTTTTGTTTTGTTTTGTTTTGTTTTGCTGCATTCTTCCTATTATTCTTATTATTCATTTTTTTTATCTTAAAGTATACTATTCTGTAACTACTGTGAATTATTTGGTAGCTATACTGAAACCTTCTCCCCCTCATCATCTCCCTAATTTAGTTTTGACCAATCCCACCCACCAGTTAGGTCTGCCCTATCATACGACAGCTACCAATCAGGGAGGGCGAAGGCTAACACATGCTTCTGAGACACGTGAAGTCAGCCAACCACATCTTTTCAAACATGCTGCTTCACAGGGCAGCATAACACACTCTGAGGAAAGTGCTATCCACCTTATTCCACATACATGGTCTCACAAGCCCCTGATTGGCTAGTGTCTCTGTGATTGACAGGGGAGAGTAAGAATGCCATCCCTCCTGAACAGAGAGCACAGCCAATTTTGCTTTCTTGGACTCCTGGCCATGGAAGGTTGTGGCTCTTGGGAGGTTAAAGGGATAGGAAATGTCATGAGCTAAGGAATAAAACACTTGGTGGCATGCTGTTGTAAGAAAATAATCACCAACAGGATGGTGTGATGATAAGTTGATTATCTTCCAGTAACAGCTACACAATAGCAATTTGCCAATGCTAGCATTATTTTATTAACCACATCATAGTGTTTATCCATTTATAGTTACATTTAATGCTGTGGAAAGTTGATGAAACATGTCGTTCTCTCACCAGCTTTGGCAGCGCTAACGCATATTGAACACTAGGTTTGTTTTGTTTTTTTGTTTCCTAAAATGAAAAAGTGAATTCCAAAATGCAAATGCTGGCCTTGTAACACTGCTTTAACAGTGTAAAGGTGTGGGCATGTGTGTGTTTGTATGTGTGCAAGGTTGGTGGCATTTTCAATTTGCATATTTATTGATTTCTTGAGGAGAGTAAAAGTTTAGGCGCCTCTATGCCTCTTTTCTGTCTAATATCATTTTACGTGGAGCTGCCACATCAAGCAATTTATTATCCAGTAAAGAAAATAAATTATGGCAGCAAACTCATGGCAGGTGACAATCATAGATATTCACACTCAATCTATCATTCTACATCATTCCTAAATATTCTTTGTGACGCTGGGTTGTCAATCCAATGCCCAAATATGAAGATCGTTTTAAATCTACACCAGCTGATATTTAGTCACTACGCTACATTTACTAAATTCCTCAGTCTGTCTCTCACTCAATTCAGCCCCCTTTATGTGTTATCCATGTGTTATCCATTTGATTCTGCCTCTGGTCAGTTTGTTATTGGAAAGACACGACAACTCATTTTTCCCTCACGACAACCGTGTTTTGCCCAGCAGCTCAGAGGTCTTTCATTAATCCTGCTCTCAGTGTGTGTGTGTGTGTGTGTGACTGCAGGCTCTGTGCATGTCATGGCTTTTCTGAATGACTGCACTGATGACCGAGAGAGTTACTGCATGGCCGAAAGCGTTGCGTTGCGCTGCTTTGTTTTTTTTTTTTTTTACCTGGTCTGGATGTGGAAGTTGTTTGTGGTTCCAGTGTGCTCGTAGTCATGTACTGCTGCAGCGAAGATCAAGGCGAAGATCTCCAACTCCGTCATCCAGTGCTGGGAGGAGAAATTAGACAAGATGACGGAAGAAGGTTAGAGTGAAACTTTGTGATAGCAAAAGGGTATCAAGGTGAACGAAGTCTGAAAAACAACAGAACATAGTAATACAAATACAATTCTAATTAGTAACATTTTTTTATCATCAGTGTATTTGAACTTTGACCTCCAACTCTTAATATTCTTCCTTTCTTACGTGCAATGGTGCTTTGGAAAGGGAAGGCAAATTCAGTGCTGAATATGTTAAAATATACATTTTAGACTTCCACTATATAAGAGCCAAAGTAAAAACAATAAATGAAATATATATTTTTTTAATTCTAAAAAATATAATACATTTTTCTCTCTTTTCAGCTGTTCATCATAAAATACAACAGAAAGATAAACAAGAGACAGAATCTCAGCACAGATTGTTAATCAAGAGGCAGGCACAAAATGGAAAAAAAAGAAGAAAAGGTAAAGATAACAAGAAGTGTCTGTTGCGTGCTATTTTACTAGTGCTTAACTAGCTGAAACAATGTCGATAAACACAAGTTGATGACTGAACTTTTGGCAAGTTGATGTCATATCTTTGCCCTGCAAAACTCAGAGGATCAGACATAACAGATTGCTTTTTTTCCAACGTGACCTGTCGCATTTTGGTATATAATAGCGCAGAACACTACAGCTAACAGCACTGAAGCATAGCCAGCATAGTGGGGGTTGGATGGCAGTTATATATGGACATGTTTCTAATTTGCATATTCATGCATATTCATGTACTATCACTGCATTTTGAGGTTAAAGACATAAGGTTAAAGGGGTTAAAGGCATGAGGTTAAATGCATAGAGCAGGCTCCTGAGTGGTGCAACAGAAAAGTGTTTGCCCTATCATCAGAGCGCACGAGCTCGAGTCCTGACGCCACCGCCACAGCCATCCATGGCCGGGAGCCAAGGAAGCTAAATTGGCTGTGCTCTCTGGCTGGAATGGATAGATGGATGGATGGATGGATGGATGGCATGCTCTGTCCGCCCTGTCAATCGCAGAAACACTGGCCAAACACTGTGTTATGCAACATCAGCAGCAAGCATGTGTTAGCCTTCACCCTCCCTGGTTAGTAGGTGTCATATGGTGGATGGGAGGTGGTGGTAGGTTGGTGGGGCAGGTGACCAAATTAGGAAGAAACTAGAAATCAAATAGAAGCTACTGTATATTATCATCATTAATGCTTTACATTAAAGTTCCCTTAACTAACATTACATTATGTATTGTAATCAAGCTATATTATGATCTGAGATGTTCCTAGGCCAGTGTAATGCTTTCTTTAACAAAAAACACATGAAAATATTTATTATTCAACATGTTATTTTTTAAAGGTCACTTGTTCGGGGTACTTCGATTGACTGGGGTGAGTGATAATCAAGGTGTGCTTTTAAGAATCAATAAAGACTCAAAAGACAAATCACCCCTAAACAACAGTCTAATGAATGACCTTTTTATTCCAAACAAGCTTGAGGCCTCTGTGTGTGTGTGTTTGAGAGAGAGAGAGAGAGAGAGAGAGAGAGAGAGTGAGATGAATGATCTTCCTGTTGGGACTCTGTGTAATACAGTTATACGCAGTGAGCACATAAACCATATGGTGTTGAAAAGCTGTCACAGTAAAATGAATAACTTGAACGAGAAGAGGAGGAGAGAAGGTTGGAGGGCGTCAACACGTCATCCAACAATCCCCAAAGAGAGGACAAACGATTACTAGGCACTTTTCTGTATACAGAGTCACTATTTTTTTTTTTTTACATTCATTTGTAGGTGTATAATTACTGACTGTAGCTCATCTTTCACTCTGTACGGCATGTCAGCCATGTTTTGGTGCTGGATGAACGTGATCTTTGGTGGTCTTTAGCAAGGTGGTCCTTTTTCATTGATGGATGTGGTGTCGGGTGGCTGGCAAACTGTTTGTAGCAACACATGGGCTACATTTACCAACTGTAGACCTAAACACTGACTTACAATAACATGTGTAGCTGATAAAGCTAATATCTGGAAAGAATTCAATCAAACAGAAGAGAGAATTGAATAAAGAATTGCATCTAAGAGAGACGAGTTTACACTTTCTTGTAACATGACAAGATGTCTTTTTTTGTCTTAGTAACTTCAAGAGAGAACTTGTTTCACTGACATTCTACAACATTAAATGTAACTATAAATGGATAGAATGTACACTGTAACTCTTTTGTAAATAAAGAATTGTCATCGTTGGGAAATTGCTATGGTATAAGAGAAATAAAGCACTTTTCAGAGTGCTGTTATTGGAAAATAATCCATTTTGGGGTGGTAACTGTAACACGGAATTGTATACACATAAACACGGGCCACATCACACCACACATACAATTCGGCATTACAGTTACCCAAAGTGGATAAAAAGAATGATATGTTGTACATGTTTTCCATTTATAGTTACATTTAATGTTAATGAAATGTCTCTTGAAGTTACTAAGACAAAAAAAAAACACAGCTTGTCATGTTACGAGAAAGCGTGAACTGCTCTTTCCTGATATCTTTCTCATGTCAGAAAACTTACTGCGCTGACACTGGAGACTCCTTCCATAAATGTGACATAAACGTCTCCATACAGGAAGCTTCACCATATCAGTGATAGTATTTAACAAAGAAAACTATGCAAACAACTTTAATAGTCCATTTATGATAAGCCTTAGATATTAAAGTGAGCGTCCATCATACCAGTCCCTGTGTAAGATGTTACTATAGAAACGATAACGGATTAAAAACAAGAGCATTAATATTAACATGTGCAGCCTGAACTACTGTCAGAGCTGCTGTTATAGAAAATTAATCAACATCTTCTGACCAATCAGATTGGTGAATTCATTCCACATTGCTGTATAAAGTAAGTTTACACATGTATTAATGAACCTTTTTGTAAATGTTAATGAGATACATGTGTGTGTGTGTGTGTTTGTGTTTGTGTGTGTGTGTGTGTGTGTG
>CM075023.1:16202634-16229533 GCA_037576675.1 Pangasius sanitwongsei
TGAACCTTTTTGTAAATGTTAATGAGATACATGTGTGTGTGTGTGTGTTTGTGTTTGTGTGTGTGTGTGTGTGTGTGAGAACGTACCACCATGCCAGTCTTGAGCATTAAGTAGTGTACAGTCTGTGTGACGTCTGCAGCGTGGATGAGATTGTGATACGGGTTTTTATGTTTGCTGTATCCCACTTCCAAGGCCTCCACGAAGGACACCAGAGCAGAGATGGGAATCTGACACAAACAGAGACGAAAAGCACATCATCACACCTGGAGAGTGTCAGAAACTCCATAAGACGAGTGTGCGAGGATTGCGTGAAGGGCACTGACACTTTCATTTCTTGCTTCCTGATCGTGCCTCGTTCAGGCCAGTCAGAGCAAGTCAGAGTATCAAACATGCTTCATTTTTGACATGGTCTGGTGGGGTTTGCAGATGAATAACCCAAATCTGAATGGATCCCATCACCATCCAATGGAATAAATAAAGCAAAATGGTGGACAGGCAGCTCGAAAATAACGTGTAGTAATCTGAATGTGTAAAAAAGTGGGTGTGTTGTGTAGGGTTTACAAAGAATAATTGTGTGATTCTCATTATCATTATTACATCCTAGTGATTACACTTTTATCATTTTCTAAATGAGCACAATTTCGCTAGACATATCAATACCTTTTTGTCTATAATAGTTTTCGAAGTCATATACAGCAGAGTGTGTGCATGTGTGTATGCAAGACAAAATCAGAACTGCTTTTACCTTGAATCGGCTGATGAGGTCATATCTGGTGAGGAGTTCATAGAAGATAAATTTCAGTGCATGGTCACCACTCGATTCATCCAAAGCGAACACATCAAAAGTCCACTTGTCTATATGCTGTGAGAAAAAAAAACAGAATTACAAAACTAGGTCTCTTCAGCCGCAATGATAATTCATCAGGAGAGAGGTGTGTGTAATGTTTCAGTGTGTGTGTGTGTGTGTGTGTGTGTGTTACCTTGAGCACAGTTATGACAGACGCAGGGTAGCTTAAGCCCACCATGTTGGATGTCCGCCGGTACATTCTGTTCGGAAGAGATAAAAACGGCAAATGAGCAGGAAGCTTGAAGCGTAAATGCATCTGCTGATCTCCTGGGATTTTCACACACAACAAATATCTAGAGTTTACACAATGTTGTGGGGGAAAAAATGGTTATGGTAATTCAAATAATCACTCTTTACAACCGTGGGAAGCAGAAAAGCATTTCAAAATGAACAGCATGCTGAAGCTTAAGGCACATGGGCCACTTCCACATCGAATTCCGCTATTTTCAGCAAAGAACAGGAATCTGAGGCTAGAGTGGGCACCAATAATGGACAGTAGACTTCCTGTAAATCAAAACGAGTCCAGTTTAACAAGCATAATGTAGCTACAAAAATGGTCAGTCTGCTAAAAGATGTTTTAATTGCTAGCTTGCTAGCTAAGTGTGCTTTCTTCACACAGTGTCACATTTAGATCAGGTTGTTTGTTATGTGCCATAGCAAAACGGTATAAATACCAGCTGTTAAATCATCCATCATGCCCACACGAGGTCACTGACACTGTAGAGATAGCAGCTGAGAAAGTTGTAATGTTTGAATGCTAAAAAAAAGAGGAAATTCTCTAACAGGACAACACTCACTGAATTAATCAGCAACTATTTCAGCACTAAGTGAAGAGCGACGATCAGGCTCTGGTTCACCAAACTCTGAGTGAAACTTACCTTAGGAAATGAGACTAGACTGTGACTCATGTGTGGACGATGCCGATGGTTAGCGTGATTACTCATTTTCCATTGTCAATTCATAATCTCTGATATAGTGTCGGTAATCAGAATTGAAACAGGAGTCTTTAGATGCAATATTCTCACTTTTCAGTTTTAATATGCTTATTTGAATACCGCTAGAACTTTTCTTGTGATTGAGATACATGCAAAAGAGAAACATATTTCAGTACAGTAAACCTTTGATAGAAATAAAATGTCAAAATTTCACCAAAGGGTTTTCCCAGGCCACCACACACACACACACACACACACACATATATATATATATATATATATATATATATATATATATATATATTACATATATTCTGATATCTATCTTCCAGCTATCACCAACTTTTATTTACGTTTGAATGTCTGGATTGAGAAACAGTCCACTAACCAAAAACATCCAGCTAACATTAGCCTTGTAGTCAATCAGTAACCCTAATAAAGGGATAGATGATGGCAATGAAGATGACTTGACTTGAAATTTGCCTCAGATGGCTTAAACACTGCAGTGAAACGATGACAATTACACACTCCAAACACATACATCGACACTGTTGTGTTCTTCTCCTTTGAACTGAAAACATGTTATTTCTGTTTTTATAAGTTTACTTAAAGTTCAGCAGCATGCTTGTGTTGTATTCTTAAAGGTAACCAACGTTTTCCTGTCTCAACTCCACTAAACGTGAGATCTTTCCCTGCTAGCCTAACGCTAAGCACTAGGCATGCAAATTAGGCTGAAGTTGTGTGGTGAGATATTAGGAAATAAAAGTGCAAGCTTACATATTTGTTCAAAGCAAAGCAGGACAGCTTCTTATGTTTGGGAACTGCGACTTAAATTAATTCAGTCGCACTTAAATTAATGCCTTAAATGCTTTGCCGTTGTTGCATGTCCTATTAGTACACGACTCATTTTGCGTAAATAACATAGGATGGTTAGAAACATAAATTACTTGTTTGCCATGATTAACGATAAAGGAAAAATGTGGGTTCTGAGCCAAAACCAGCTGACGCAGAGGACACATGTTTTTCCTTTCTCTTACATCCCCCTACATGCATCAGGATGTGTGTCCTGTGACTACACAAGCTTTAAATCTGCATCATTTCTTCGAGTCTGTTCGCATGAAAACACGTCTCACTCTCTCTAGTAAACCAAGAACCCACAGACACCCTCTTTTCATCATCGCAACTCATTTCTTCAGTAATTTATGCACCTAATGAAATGATGCTGCCTGGTAAAACATTCAGAGAGAGCGAGGACGTGGGAAGAGGAAGAATTTGTCTTTTGCACTGTAATTGTGTTTTGCGCAGGCTCGTTAGACAGAGGAGAAGGCGTCTGGAGCAGAAACACTCCAACTCGCTTCGTACTCCACTTAAAGATTTATCGAGACATTTTCCAGCGGATGAAACTTTACAGCCCCCAGGAGACAAATGTTTCTCCCACCAAGCACATGTGATCATTTTAATGCGCTGTGGGAAACCCACAAGTCGCCCCCCTGAGGGCTCCTCTTAATCCAAAAGTCTGAGCTGACCCTCAAGAGCTGTATTTATTAGTTATAGCTGTATTAATCATGCATCATTATTTATTAATATACCATTAAATCAGACTGAGTAATGATATAATGAAAAAAAGTCTAATGTATTCGTCTCGCCATAGCAAAATGTTTTTGTTTAAAATAGCTAATTGGAGAAATGAAATAAACATTACTACTACTACTGTATGTTTTTGAAACATAAACGGCAGGAAAATGAGATAAAGCAGCGTAAAGACGCTAAACTTTTGGTCTTAATTCTCTTGGATGTGGGACGTTATGTGCAAATGTTTTTTATGCAGAGAATTAATTCTGTAATACAAAATTCATTCATTTGATTGTAAAGCTGCATTTTATGCACAGAAAGAAAAAAAAAATCAACAACACATCACTTTGTGCACATAAATAGCATTAAAAAAGCATAATGTAGTCACTTGCTGGTACAAAATGTCCATGTAATTTTTTTTAGACAAAATTAATTTAGCAGTAATATATTCAACTCTTAAAAAAAGAAAAAGTACAGACACATCATGTTACATTCAGTGGCCTGCTATTGCTACAAGTGTTCTGATGCCACACTGCCTTTTTTGCTCAGATGTGTAGAGACTTAGTTATGAACATCTGTGACGTCCTTTCTACCAAATTTATGACTCACAATCTTCATCTGGCATCCCAGAATTTCTTTCTGCGATCAATAAAGCCATTCCATGGGTAAATTGAACATGTCACAGCACCAAAAGTCTCCAGAGTAAAACATTTACAAATACTAGTTGAACTCCAGTAGAAGTCCAGTCCTACTTGTTAATAATGTGTATGCCAGAAGTACCCTTAAAATATACTTCAAAAGTGAAGGAAGCTATTGAAGAAAAACTGTTTCAGACATTTGACCTTGCTGTGACCTTGGCCCTGTTTGGATCAATTCCAAAATCAAATCATCTGCTGGTTACAGTGATAATTCCATATAAATCCTACAAACATTCAACCCCTCGTTCTCGAGATATTGCGCTAACGAGAATCTCGGATGGACGCATGGAAGGACGGACAGCACGAAAACATAAACACCACTCAGTAGCAGAGGAATAATAAAGTATATTTGTGGCCCTGAAGAAATTTTATCCATTAAATTTGTAATATTATAAAAACTTTATCTTTAAAAAAAATTGTTTAAAGAATTGTTGTAATTGTTAATGCGGTTTTCTGTGAGATGTTTATTTAGCACTTTTAGAAGGAGTCTCCAGTGTCAGTGCTTTGTAACAGTCACAGGTAAAACTTTAAATTTAAAGACAGAGGGCTTTACGGTTTCTCAGTAAAACGACAAGCTGCCTTTTATTTAGAGAGAGAAAAAAATAGAGGATGGTGTGGGGAAAGAATGTTTATAGCTACAATAATGTAAGTGATAACTGGAACTAACCTGTTTGGGGGATGTACCAAACATTAAAAGTAACTATAAATAGATTTTTAAAAATCATGATGTGTTATCCTTTAATAAAAAAAAAAAAATTGCATTTTTATTATAGCACCTGACCTATATGTACCTGAGCTGCATTTTTAAATCACTGTATTAAGCTTGAAATCCAGCAGAAGTTTTTTTTTTTTTTTTTCCATTTAAATTTAACTTGAATAGGAAAATCTTGGTATTATTAAATTCTGTTGGTCATGACCTTGACCTCACCTCTCCACGAATATCCCAGCCTGCACAGCGTGTACGATGCTGCGGAATCGCGGCTTCTCCTCTGTCCGTCTCAGCATCAGCCCCATCTGACGTGTGAAGGTGGAGGCCAGCCAATCACGCACCTCTGATGGCACCGAGTCCGACTGGATATCGCTGAGCTCATCCTCCGTGTCCACCAACCGCCTAACCAAAAGAGTAACCAAAAAACAGAGAGAGATAGAGAGAGAGAGAGAGAGAGGTGAAAATCCATGTCCGTGATAATTAGCCAGGCAACTGTAATACTGTATCTAATACCAGGGAAAGTGAGGTTGCCAAACCCTCCACCCCGTGTCACTACAGCTATCACTATGATTATGTTAATCCTGGGATTTCTTCATTTGGCACAGATCATCATTAAAACCCATGTTGTAAACTTCCGAACAATTTCACGTCTCTAGTTGAACTGGGAGTACAATATTTTGGTCAATTTTACATGCTTATTCATCACTTCCTGTCAGTATTGTTTTAGCATTTTTAGACATAGTATGACATAGAAGCTTTTTCCACAATTCTATTCTCTGTGGCTTTGCATGTGTGAGGTTTTCATTCTTGTCCAATGGTAACCAAAAACAAGGTTACATACAGTATTTACGTGTACTTTTCTTTTATCTTACCTGGAATTTTCAGGACAGAGGAACGACAGTGCAAAAAAAAAAAAAACTTTTTCTTTTTCTAAAATGAATAATGAATTGCTTGACATGGATGTTTCACGCACAGAAAAATGTTAATTAGGATCTGAATGTTAATTAAATCTGAATATGCAAATTTTTAAAATAATTTTTAATTTATTTCTATATGTAGCCGCCCTTTCTCCTGGTAAATCAGTGTTGTACAGGCTGTATTTGCATACACGAACATGATTGGCTGTTATATTTTATGACTCAACAACACTCAGCCTTCACTGCATGTTCACTGCAAGTAAGATTTTCAGGTTTTTTTTTTTTTTACATGAATGCAGCAAAACCACTGCACTTTAGGGTGGCATTAGGGGTACTTTCACATATACGGTTTAGTGTTTTGTCCATTTGAGTACAACCTTTCTGTGTTTTCCACCTATGTGCAGTTCTTTAGGCAGGTAAGAACACAGAAATCACACTCAGGTGAGAACCACAACAACCAACAGCATTTGAGCGAGGTGAACTCAGTTTCCAGTGAGAAAGCAGTTTGAATCGGAGTCGACTCAACTCTAGGAAGTGGGTCAAACCCACCATGTATTTTGGGTTGAAGCATTTTTCTGTAGGTGTGAGCTGCTAAACTGAGCTGTGAGGCGCAAAGTAAGAAATGTGAGGTGCTCTGGATATTGGGTCTGATGAACCAAAAGAGAAAATAAACACTCAATAAAATACACCAATCTTTTAAAGTAGTTATTTGTATAATTGATCTAATCTATTCATTTATGTAGATCTGGCTAAGGTTTTTTCTGCTGCGTTCGATTTACTTTGGAATTGGGAAGACGGAATGTATTTCACATTCGAGCTGCAAAGTGGGAAAAGAACACGGGCGCCTCCATGTTTCGTCTTTTGCTAGCAATAAGCTAGCCAGCTAACTGTGATGTGTGATGTATATTTACCTCCTCAAAACAGTGGACTGTGTAGGCATTGTTTTATATAATTAACTCCTTTAAAAGTAAAGAAGTGATGCCGTGTTGATTTGATGTCACATGCTGAACTCGAATATCTTTATTTAATCTTGATCTTTATTCTTTATCAAAGAATGAAAGGTCTTTACAAGAATATTTTCAGCTTTACACACCCCTTAACTAACTTTGTTTGTGGCTTTATTTAACTGCCAAATAGCAAACAAACCAAAAGTATCAATTTCACACTGATTCAGACTTGGCAAACGGAGTAATAAGTGTGAAATTGCTCTAACACACCTATAAAAAGCAGCGGTGCATACATTTCTCACTCCTTGTAGCATCCAGGTTCAGTCATTTGTAATATTTCCCCAGCTCCAGTGCAGACAGAGAGACAGAGAGCAAATATAACGAGGGAACTGGCACCCAAATACATCACTTACAGAATGTCCCTGTGATGAATGACCGGCTGATTTAAGGCCAAGTTCCCCAATGAATGCAGTCTCTAAAAAATATCGTTGCTTGGACCATGACCTTGTTTCAGAAAAGTTTTTAAAAATATGAAGAAAGGTTTGTAAGGTGTCATGGAACTTCAGAGTGTTTCAAGGGGCCAGACTTATTGGAAAAACAAACTGACTATGAGGAAGTGCATAGATGAATCTTTACCAGAGGTGGAAAGAATGAAGTATTTGTACTTTGCTACTGCACAAAAGTATTATTTCAGGGCATTTGTACTTCACTTGAGTATTAGAGTATAATTAAAAATGAATGCTCAATTACATTTTCATTTAAACTTTCTAAGTGCTTGTTACAAATCTCAAAGATTGTGACTTTTTTTTTTTTTTTTTGGTTGGCCAGGCTACCAATCAATTCATCAGGATTCTACGCTTTTAAACTTATTTTATCGACTTTCTACCCTTTATTAAGTCTATTAGTCTCAGCTTCTCTTCATGCATTAAAGTTAGTCTCATAAAAAGAACCTGTTCTCATGAGGAATCTGTAGGAATTTGAATCAACACAGATAATGTGGTTGCATTTTGCTTGATTTCATACGAATGAAATCTCATCAGGAGATGTGTGAACACTAACTCTACCTCTACACCTAACCTTAACCATCAGAACTGGTCAAAACCTGCGCAACACTTTAATAATGGTGTGCGTCATAGGACTAAATGACACCTAGATAAACCCAAATGGCATCAAGCTACATAAACATTTATAAACGCTTATTCCAATATCAGGTCTCAAAAGATTTTCGTCGACATAAGATTGTGTTATGACAGGATGACTTGATGACATTTGTCTTGCTCAGATGTGTATCTTCTGGTATGTCATAATGGTAATGATGTGTCATAGCTTGTGATTAACTGGAATAATGAATAAAGGTCAGTTCCAAAACACTCTACTTGGGAGTAACAATTATGACATTGTAATTACAGAGTTATGCAGATTTTCTCTGCCACATTAAACAAACTGCATTCTCTATACCTCCCTATGTCTGCTAATGAATAAACTGACCTTCATTCAGTTTTCCTGTTAATGACAAGCTATGACACATTATGACATACCAGAACATACATGAGCTACGAAGTCAAACGTCATAAAGTCTTCCCACAACGTGTCATAACCACGTTAAGCCACAACACTCTGGTTATGTTATGTCGACTTGATGACTGCAGATGCATAATGGAGTGAGCTTTTATAAATGTTTATGTAGCTTTATGTCATGCCACCATAATGTCAGTTATTTCTGTAAATACGTTTTTAGAGACATTTGTAGGAGATGTTTAGATTTTTGATAACTTGGTATACTTGGGTTGCTGTGTATGAGTATTAGATGGCCAATATTGACTATCATTCTATGATGCTATTTTTCTGTATTTTATATTATACCTCTTAATATTATATTTGTATTATTTATTTTCCTTTCAGGCAGTAGTTGCAGTGTCATACTATTAAACCACGTTGTGTTGCAATGAACAATTAATCAACAGAAAAAGCCCAACTATGAAAAGTACATCTGTTCAAAAGCCTGCAGTATTCTTCGCATCTTTCAATTTGCATCTTTTTCCACTAGTTCAGCTCGTTCGGCTTTGTCTCTGAATATCAACTAGCCTTGAGCCAAGCAATCTGCAGCGGTGATGAATTATGGAACATAAATCTCACCTTTACTTCCACAAACTCATCGTAACAAACGTTCTCATCCTCGCTGAATAAATTTACGTAATTGAACATGGCTGTGCGTTAAACGCTTCCACGTTGCTTTCCACATTAATTGTCAGGAGTCTTTGTGGGACCAAAATTTAACATACTGGGGAGGAATGGTTTTTAGCACAAGTTATAAATCACCATTGACTGAAAATATAACACTCTACAAACGCCGCGGTCGACACTTTACCTTGTCTCTTCGATGTAGACGGATTCGAGCACTGAGGCTGCATACTCGAGGTTCTTCTTCAGGTCAATCAGGGACGCTTCGCCTCTCTCCAGCTGTTTCACCAAACACCGCAATCTGGACACAAAATACAACAGAGATTTCAACTTCAACCGGAACAGTTCTTGATCCACACATGCTAGAATTCACAGAGTCCCAAAAGTCAGAACCTAGACAAAATTTTTCCTTTTTTTTTTTTTTTGGGGAACAACTGTTTTTAAGACAATATACACAACCAACTTCACGTAGACAAACTTCTTGACAGTTGTTATTCGTTTGTCATACCACGGTGCTGTTGAATTCTCAAATCTGATTGATCAGAAAGTGTCATTTCATTCTGTATAACCCCAGCTCTGACAATCGTTCCAGCTGCAAATCGCACGTTTATATTAATTAATTAACTCATTCGAATATGTTATTGTTTCTATAGTAACAGCTAGTTCACTGGGACTTGCATGGCTCCATATAAAATACAATTACTTATAAGCGGATTAAACAAAAGTCATTATTTAACAAAGACAAATATATAAGCAGTGATATGGTGAAGATTTAGGTGAGGAGGCGGTGTTTTATTTAACATTGTTTGTCTCCAGTGTCAGTGCTTTGTAAGAGTCAGAAGTAACTTTAACTTTTCCTCTACAGGAAAATCTTCAAGATGGAGGACATTGTAGTTTGTGGTTCCTTGCTAACACGCTGAAGAAGAAAAAGTGAAGGAACGACTGTCTATAGCTGCTGTAATGTATATGGAACTAACTTGTTTCACCAACGTTCCACAGCATTCCAAGTAACTATAAATGGATAAAGAGTACAATGTGTTGCGCACTAATAAATACAAAATGCAATCACTGGCAAATTCCTGAGGAATTGCAAAAATAATCAACTTCAGCAATACGCATCATCCTGCCTCTGATTATTTCTCAGTATTTCTGTTTTAGTCCTTACTGTATTCCCATAATGAGATGCTAGCATATGTAAAAGGTGTATGAGATCTAGAGATATGGGGGAAAAAAAAAAAATCATATAGATGCATAAAGAAAATGTGCTATTTGAAAACACAGAAGGATACAGTACTTCAACTTAACATTCAGATCAGCGTCTTTATTCTGATTTCAGATATGCTCCGGTAGTCTGGATGATTTAGGCATGATCCTGGTTTTGAGGATGTTATGGTGCACTTGACACATGATCAAACATCTGTTCCAGGATAAGCCGTCTCTCTCCTTCTTTCCTGACGCTCTCTCTATCGGATCATTATCATGCATCCCAGGCAACAGTCCAACAATAATAACAGGGTTGAAAACTGAATGATTCAAGGCTCAGTTTGTTTGTAGCCAATTAACAAGACATTTACTTGAACTAATGTAGTGCATAAATCACTAGATTAGCAATTATAAATGAATAAGATTGGAAAGAACAGGAAGTAAAAAATAAGAAGTGTGCAAAGGCTTGGATTGGAGTCTGTAAGTCACTATGGATCTGCCAAATGAGAGAATGTATGAATATTACTAGAGTATGCCTCTAAACATTTTGAGTGTGCCTCTAAACCATTTCACATCGAGTTTAGATATGACTAACAGGAAGTGCTTATGGCTTGTCAGAACCCATCATGGCCACGCAATACACATTTCTCAGAAATGGTTTTGTGTGTGTGCTTGTGTGTGTCTGTGCATACGTGAATATGTGTGCGTGTGTGTGGTTGTTACAGGGACAGTGGCCTGATTACAAGCACAGCTGCTGAGGACAGGGAGGGGTTGGGGGAGGTTGGAAGGGTTGTGCGTGTGTGTGTCGGGGGGGTTTGTTCGGCTCTGCGTTTCTGATGTGTCCTTGCTGTCGATTAAAGACAGACATTCGCTTTTATTTATTTTCCCATGACAGACGTGACGGAGAGGAGAGGGTCAGCGGTGGGATCCAGTCATGTTTTAAGTGATCCTTCGTGATGTAGTTCACATACACACACGCACACACACACACACACACACACACAAACAGAATTATGTACTCTGGAAACGTTTCATCTTGACCTGATGATTCCGTCTTTGTAAAAGCTGTCAGGCCAAGGAAGGCTGTCAGCTGCCAAGGGAGCAAGGTCAACCTCTAGGAACTATTTCCCACACTGACTACCAAATACCCCATTTACATACATTATACATATTTTAACTTTAATTTGTTACTTGCAGTATATGTGCCGGTTACAAGACTACAGAATGAATACTGTTATACTGTGATGCATGAGCACTGCTGCTTGATCAGCCAGTCACAGTGAGATCTAAACGACTGACGGTAACTAAATAACAAGCTCTTATTGAGAAGTTTTCCTCTTTCATCTGGCACTGTGACAGTCACGTTGATATGCACAATAAAGTTATTTTAGTTCAACTTCTGTAACTTGAAACAATTGGGAATATTTCGTAAACTGCATACTATCGTACTAAATAGTATATCACTTCACCACTGGTGTTATTCCTATTTAAGCATACTACTTTAGTGTGCATTGTGCAGTTTGGGACACAGCCTTCAAGTCTATCTGTCTAATGTGTGCACTCACACAGTCGAGGAAGAGCGCAGAACACCCCACGTTACAAAATGCAAATAGCTTGCAGTGGCGTGTTTCTACCAGAGAATTCCAAAATCTCACATCCTGTAATGAATTTGGTTATGAGAATTATCATCACCATTATCAATCCATTATTCATTAAATTATCCATTTAACTCAGGTTAAAAGGTCAGAAAGTGACGTGAAACATTCCAACTTGTACACAAATACAACTCAGTTCATTCACAAAAAAACTGTCTTTTATTATTATATTATAAAAATGATCTATTGGCAGACAATCAAGTATTTATGCCGTGTTCATGGTGCCATGCAAGTGGTAATTTCCAAGTTATAGTTATGTCATTTCCCACCTCCGCATGTTCAACGTGTGAAGTGGGAAAAGAAACATGGACGCCTCTACGAAAGTGTGTCTTTTGTGCTGTGAAAGCGCATACAGCTAAAAAAAAAAGATACTTTTACAGTTACAGGCCTGCGTGGCTATTGGTACTGTTCTGCTATAGTGCTCATCAAACATTCATGTAACTTTTGGGATTACAATTGCAGCACAGCAACAGCAACCATAGCAAGTAGCATTAGCAACAAACAAGACCGCAGACAATAGCGAGTAGCGTTAGCAATAAGCTAGCCAGGCTGACATTAGCAATAAGGCTAATGTTGATGATTGCCTTCTTAAAACAGAGATTCGTATGGTCAGTGTTATAGATTTAAGCAAGTACTGTTTCTGTACATTGACTGATCTAAATCCAATACTGCTATAAAGAGAAGACTACCCCAAGCTGATGAGTTTCAAGCTGATTACAAGTTGCACCTTTGTTACTAGTAAGAAATAAAATTATCTGCCAAAAGAATAAGACCATTTCAGCTTGAAATTAGTTAAAGAGAAATTGGCTTAATACTCATATTAGAGTTCCAGTCTCATTAATGAAAAATACTAGATACATTCGCCTGCATCCACAATATTTTGTCAAAGATATCATTTTCTACAGCTTTTATTCTATCACTTAAATTCTCAATGCCCCTTTTTTAATGTTTTGGTACAAGTCCCACATATTCCAATCTCTTCTGTGATCTTTCTAATGCTTTGTAGTTCTGGAGGGAACTGCTGTAGATGATTTATCATTCAGAGCACTCAGAGACTAAAACGGACTCCCACTGTCCCTCATGTGTCAGAATGAGTGTAATCGATGCCTGAGGCCAGTTTAATCGTAGAAAAGAGGGCTTTACACATTTATCCCACACAGTGCTTCAAGCTGCTTACCGAGAAAAAGAAATCCCAAACAACTCCTCCATGTTCAGACTGCCACCTGATCTCGAACTCACTCACTGTCAGACAACAAACACGTCATGCCTGCAGTCCTAACGCATCAAACTCTTCAGTCCATCCAGGATCGGTTGTTTTTTTTCCCTAGCTGAATGATGATGACTCTGTGGATCCAGGCTGAGATGTCGGAAATTGAGCCCTTAAAGTTTTTCATCATGCTTGATTTGGGAAACACAAGCAATAATAAATATAATCTATCTCCATAAAACCACCACAGTGGTATTAAACCGCTGTCTGATGGATGTCGGTTATGTATTTCTAGTCTTTTTTTATTTTGAGGAAGTCACAATCACATGGGAAAAGACTGAGAAATGAGGCAGAGGTTTAAACATGGGTTCATTTCCACTTGGTATTTGTATCATAGCACAGAAAAATGCCTTGTCCTTACGATAATATATGAAAAATAAATAAATCTGCACTTACACCTGGTCTTACACCTCTAATCTGTGCACTTTGCTCCTCTAGCACTCAATTAAAAATCTTGTATGGTAGCACTACTTGTATCGTTCTCTGCTTGATGTATCACTTTGCTTGTATTTCAATATCATTTGGATAGTTGGAAGTTGTTTTGGATAAAAGTGTCTGCTAAATGAATAAATATAAGTAACTGCTATTGGACCATGTGGTAAACAATAAGGACATCTCCGCAACCTTAAGCAAAGGTACTGAATGTATTAATCGAATCAACCAACCAGATGCAGCTGCATACAATTCCAAAATGGAACTGGCGCTAATCAGACATTAACCCTTTGAACTCATAATTTAAGAACTTTTTGTATTTTATATTTTCTTTTTTACGTCATTTAAATCCATTCATTCATAACTTAATGCAACACTGATATGTCCACCCAAAGTTACTTGGACATTTTTAGTATAACCTAGATAGACTTGCTCGCTCCACATATTCAAAATGATAAACCACCCCCATCATCGTTATTGCAAGTCGAAAACAATGAAGCATACAGTGAATATACCTGCTGCATTTGCTGCCAGCAGCTCCATTTAATTTGGACTTGAGCACTACAAGCTTGGCATTTCATAACATTATGGACGTTGCATTATAAAAGCATCCATCAGAACTTCAGCAACAATTGACAGCTGAATTGAATCCTTTATGTAGTCCGCACAAAGCTTGTCTGTGGTGGGAGGGAGAGCTGACAGATGTGTCAAGACATGCATAGGAGGAATGTGATGTTTCATGCCCACTGACTGGTTAAACTCAGCCCACCCATATTCATCACTGACAATCACATTCATTACAAAATCACACCAATCGTATGGCTTCCCTCGTCACTCATAGAAGCTCGAGTAAGTGAGGAGGTGGATTAATTGTCACCGCGATTTTGGTCTCTGTATATTAGAAAAGTATTTTATTCTCGGAGCTGCCGATTTTTCCCAAGCCACTCCTGACTTCAGTTTCCTTTACGTGATGTGACAAAAATAGTTCCTAAGTTCCCAAAGTCGAGCTCTCATGTACATTGTCTAACAGTCCGTCTAAATCCTGTCCAACTAGTGTAAATGTCTTAAGGTGGATTATTTTTGAAGAACCAAGTGCAACAGCAACACATTTGCTGCTTTGTGTAAAACACCTGACATGACTGTCACTGATTGGCTACATGAATCTACAGTGTGGGCTAGAAAGAAATCAGCCCCTTCTTCACTTCTTCATATCATTCTGTGTATTTTTCTCACAACCATTAGTGTTGCTGTTTGCTCTTAGTTAGCCAAAAATCCAAATAAATCCACGTTAAGGCATCTTAACGTGACAAATAATCTGATGTGGGTGACAAAAATCAATCTGATACTGATGTCATTTTCTATTTGAATGTTATCTTAGCCCATTTACACCAGACGTTTCTGTCATACATACAGTAGACTATATATACAACATAATGCAGGTTCTGTGAAACTCAATTTTTTGGCTTTGGAATACGTCCTTAAATCAAGGATCAAGGTAATTCTTAAAATAGTGCTGCTCAAACAAGCGAGTCCTTTTGCAAATGACATGGGCCTGCTTACATTTTTCCATTAAGGCCCAGCGTAATAGTCTCAATCTGAGTGTTTCCATCTGAGTGCTCCGCCTAAGTAGTACATTCTTCAGTTCTTTGTGCGTGACTAAGTAGGCCTAGTGAAACATCCAGCCTCTGTTTAATGCATTTAAAACAACTGGAACAAAACACAGTGACTGTTTTTTTTTTAAATCTGTCATCACCCAGTTGGGATGAAGAAAATTTGTTGTATGCTGTAACTTCCCTACAGAATGCGCACTTTTGAAATGGCATGCAAATTAACCTACTCGTCTCACACAGAGCGACTTAATTGTGCTCTTTGCTCATCAGCATCCTGGTGCTAGATGCGAAAAGGTAAAGGATAAAAGGTCTCACACATCTTAGAGAGAGCAGAAACCCAAGATCAAAATTTTTTCTCTTTCTACCACAGATAAATGAGTAAAGGGGCATTATTCAGACTAAAGGCAAGGCTAATATCCAGGTTTGATTTATGAGCCAGGTACCGTCAGTGTAAATGTGATTCATGCAGCACAAAGCCTTTTATGGTGGGAGGAGAAATTAGCTTTATGGCGCAGAAGTAGTTCGAGAGCCATAAATCCATCGTCACAATGCGAGGCCACTGTTGATATTAGGCACCTCATGGGATATTTATGCTGAAGTACCTGTTGGGAAATGAAAGTGTTTCTCTCGTAATGAAACTCCAGATGAATTTTCGTCAGGCTGACTGAGGAGGCTTGCGAGGACAAACAGGGTTGGGGAATATAAAGCAGTTGGAGTTTCCATCAGAGAAGCTTTAGAGCTTCGTGTGAGTCCATCGTGAGAGTGGTGCGGTAGAGTGTGTGACTGGATTGGAAGGGTGAGTTGGTTTGCTGTAAGCAGTGGTCAGTGAGAATAAAATTCACCCAGAGAAAAAGTCAATGCACTTCCACAGGAAAGGGGAGAATGCGGAAAAAGAATTTGCTTAAGAAAAGCATAAACAGTTTATTTACAGTTAATATTAGCACGGTCACTCAGTCAATGAGAACTTTCTCTACAGTATAAGCGTAACGTGTTTACCTTTGCCTTTAAAAAGGCACTCAGTTTGAGTCGCATTAGGATCAGAGCACAAGCAGTTAATACACAATAGTTCCGCAAAGATTCACCGATCCTTATTTCATTTCAATTCGATATCACTGTGTTTGCCTGTAGCAATAATAGTGATTAAAATGTAATAAAACAAGTAATTCCAAGGGTTCAAAAAAAACCTTCGATTGACACTATACACCACTGTGCTGATGAATTCTCCATTCTGATTGGTCAAAAGGTGTTGATTATTTTTCTATAACAGCAGCTGTGACAGGATGTACATAATTTGAACCACAGGTTTATATTAATGCCCTTGTTCTTATATATTACTGTTTCTGTAGTAACAACTTATTTCATGGACGTTCCACAACATAAAAAGTAACTATAAATGGATAACAAGTATGACATGCCATCCATGAATACATTACAAATTGTAATAAACCAGTTTGTGACGTGCTGTTATAGGAAAAAATAATCACAGCCTGTTATGTTTTATTCCTGACATATAGAGTATGTCACAATGTGTAAAAACATTTTTACAATACAGGATACAGCTGTGTGTAGTTTGTTAGAATGTTAGCTTTGCTTTTAGATAAAATTGTAAGACAAAGGTTTTACTTTTTGCATTACGAAATTATTAATTTAACACAGAAGAGGAAGAAAAAAGAAACCAAAAACAGATATTAACAACAAAACAGTCTTATAAAAAAGTGTTATATCTCAAAAATGTATATTGTAACCTAATTAATCATGATATTGTCATGACATCATCATATTGCTCAGACTTACACCGCTTGTGTGATTCTCAAAGAATGCTATCTGATTAAGATATAAATCCAGCATTAAACCTTTCCATAGCTAATCTCTAAGCCATTTTTCCATTTGCTACATGGAAATGCAGTAATGCTTGTCCTGATCTTGGATTTCCCACCATGTACTGCAAATTTCCTTCTCAAACACAGACCTTGCTCAATTTATCAGGTCGTTAATAAACTTTTCATGAGGTGTATTAGTGCACAAGAACAGAATATAATGTGTAGTGCAGGGAGATATACGAGGAGCAGGTCTGGGAAACACTGATCTAAATTCCTGGTGCGGCATTAACCCGGGGTCAGAGAAGCAATAACCGAACACAGATTACACAAATCTCAGCCTCAGCATGGCAGATGAGGATCGAAACAAAACACAGCAGCTTTTTTTCCAGAGTCATTACGCTCCTGCAGCCACCTGTGTTACCTTGCAATAATGTGAACCCAGGGATCAGCAAAAATTACGTAGATTCTGTAGAAAAGAATAGAAAAAGGGATATCTTCTCACAGTAGAGATGTGTGTGTGTGTGTGTGTGTGTGTGTGTGTGTGTTGTGCTGTTGAATTCTCACCTCTGATTGTTTAGAAGGTGAATAATTTTTTATAACAGCAGCTCAGACAGTAATGCCGATTGTAATTCTAATCACAGGTTTATATTAATTATATTATATTATGTAATATTATTTATTGTTTCTAGACAGGGACTTTTAGTTGACATTCCATATATGCCAGGATTTTTTTTAAAAAAAAGAGTGTTGTTATTTAAAAAGGATGTCTAATCGTTGATATGGTAAAGCTTTCTGTAAGGAAATGTTTATTTAACATTTATAGATGGAGTCTCCAGTGTCAATGCAGAAGGTTTTCCTCTGTGGGAAAGTCTTCAGAACTTTGCGCTTTCCAGTTTCTCTATAACCTGACAGGAGTCATGGAGATAATCCATAGCAGTTGTTACATTGCCAGGAAAAGTTAACTTCCATCTTTCAGGTTCAGAAACACAGATATGTGGGGCAAAAGATGAGCAACAGCTGAACCAAACAGGAAGGTTCAGCGTCAGTCTCTGAATTTAACAACCAGTGTGTATAAACATACATTCCATTACTTTTTTAGAGAAAAAGATGTAAGATATCTGTAATCAGAGCTAGATATATTTAGTCCAATGATTCACTCATTCATTTTTATGTCCCTGCTACTCTTTTTTTTACATTCCAGTACTGATCTGGCCATTACAGTCCATTTAGGTTTGGCCAGAATCCAATTATCCATCGCCTCCTCACTAAACAGCATCTTTACAACAATAATGTCATCATGCGCTGTAGACTGCACTGACCCAGAGGCTTTTGAATCACCATGTCGTGCAGCGTAATGATCTGATAAACGCCAGCTATTTGTCCACCGGCTGCAAAATATCTGAAGTCAGACAACGGGAGTCAGCCTTTCATGGTACAGCAGCCTGTTACCCCATCACACTGGCAGGACAAAATCCCTGTGAGTTTTAGAACATTTTTTATGATCATGATACTTGACATTTCTATAGTACACAATATTTCACGATATATAGGTTTGCTAACAAACTGCCAGCAAAACAGTAGTGTTGCAATAACCACTCTTTACAACCAGGCTAAGTAGAAAAGCATCTCATAACGCAGAACGCATCAAACCTCAGCCTTAGATTCCTGTTCTTGGCTGGCAAGAATGGAACCTGATGCGGTCTTCTACTGTTGTAACCTGTTGGCCTCAGGATACAGTGTGTTGTGCATTATGACATGCTTTTCTGCTCAACACGTTTATAAGTGTGGTTATTTGAGTTACTGCCACCTCGAACCAGTCTGGCCATCCTCTGAGCACATTTTTTTTGTTTGATTTGAACATTAACTGAAAGCTCTTGACCTGTATTTGCATGATTTTATGCACTGAGCTTAGGACTAGTCAGTTCTTTGGTGATGTGGTCAGTGTTTCATTTTGGTGGCAGTTTCCAAACAGTTAAACCTTGAAGTTTGGCAACCTCTGCATTTGGGTCACAAGCCTTCTGATGGGACTGATTATTGACTCCAGCGCAGCAGCATTTGGGTGCTAGAACTGAAATGACTTTTCCAGTCGAGAACAGCTGGTCATGCCACATCAAACGTAATCAATAATAATTACGTATAATTAGCCACAGCAGCAGCAGCAACACACTTGAATGACTCATTTTACATGAACACAAAAGTTGCCTACATATGAAGGCATTGATCTGAATAAGTTTGCGCTGCATTTTTCGTAAGCTGTAATCATTCATTAACAGGTGCCACGCCGTGCCTCTCCTGTTCGATCAACCACCACTCTGCCCCCTCACGGAGTCTCCATTCCAATGTTGAGAAGGACGCTGTTATGTTCATTAAGGTTTCCATTAACTCACTAATTATGTAGCAAAACAACATGGTGACATTTGCCATGTCTCTGCCTCCTGCTCTCCCTCTGCTGGGCTCCATTTTATTTCAACTTTATTTCATCGGTCATTAATTGATTTCCCTTACACTTGCACAAGCTCTAATTAGCAACATGCGGCATGGAGAGGGGTGATAAAAAAGAGAAAAAGAAGCAAAAAGGGAAAAAAACAGGAGGAGAGAAAAAATAGCGCTAATAACTAAGTTTACAGATCATTACTGCTGTTTGCTAGGTGGCTGGTCTTCAGTGCACTTCCATGTTTCCTTCTGTAATCCTGTTTTCCTCACAGTTTGAATGCTTTTAAAGTCCAATTAGATGTCACTTAACCCCATTAATAGCCAGCTTAAGGACCTGAATCTTGCCATCCATCATTGTGTTCCAATAAGAAAGAAGTAGTTATGTATTCTGTTTACAAGACAAGACCAGACCAGTAAGGTTTAAACAAAATGGGAAAGAAAACTGTCACTCTGACCAAGTTCGCTTATAATTGTAAGTGAGATGTATGTCTTGTAGCTATCTAACAGTCTTGTAGGTAGCTAACAGGCTTGTAGCTAGCCAACAGACTTGTGGCTTGCTAACAGTCGTATCTATTTTCTTATTTTTGTCTGCAGATTGCCAGAAATTGTTCACTAGCAAATATAAAGGGACTAACAATCTTGTAACTAGCTAACAGTCTTGTAGCTAGCTAACACTTTGTGTTATTAGTTTTGTCTGTAGACTGCCAGACACTGTTCACTAGCAAACATAAATGGACTAACTCGCTAATCACTAAAGCTAACTTGCTAGTTAGACTTTGACGCATTGAAACATTGTCTCTTCACATGATCTCTGTTCACGCTAGCATCGGGGGTAAAATTAGCTGATTCATTCAGTCAGTTCTGTTGACTACATTTCTTTTTATTAATTCCTTTAATCATTTTAAAATGTTTGACTTTACAGAGTGCGTAAGCTCTCTTCTTTGTTTTGATTGTCTGTTTGATGATCTGATGATGTGATGGCGCAGAAGTATCGCGGACGTTTTGACAGCTGGTATCTGAATATAAACTGAGTTGATTAGCCTTTTGCTATGGCACATAACTGTCCAACAACTAGATCAAATCATGACATTCATCGCGTGAAAAAAAAAAATCACACTTAGCTAGCAGGGTTTAGATGTGGAACACAATTTTTTCTGTTTGCCTTCTGATATAATTGAAGAGACGATTGAAAACTCAGCTAGCACCTTAAACTAGTAGCTACATTTGATATGATTTATTAGCTTTTAATTTTTATGGTAATGTTAACACTAAATACCTCTCCTTGCATTAACGGTTCAAATGGCATCCGCAATTGGAATGAATTAATTTGGATTGACAAAAATATTTGCATATAAACATAGCCACCGTGTTATGAGGAAGCTTGGGACTGGAGTCCCTCTTTGTTATGTAATGAAAAGTCAACTCCAGGAAAGAATGGGGACAGATGGAAAGTTGTATAAATGTATGAAAGCATAGAGAGGAGGATTATAACTGAGGAATCCTGATGGATGCGGGGGGAGAGATTATAGAGATACAGAGAGAAAAGATGCCATTAGAGGAAATGTTGCTTCATGTGTGTCATGTGTGCCATGGTTCTGTCCCTCCCCATCAACCTCTTTTCAGGTCACTTTTTCACGTAATTTCTATTCCATGCAGTTCTTATATGTTTTCTTGATGACTAGAATTTGTTTGTACACTAGCATTTAGAATACCCCCTAAAACACAAAGGGGAAATTCCTCTGAGGTCAATAATTTAAGCACCTGGCGCCAAGTTCCTGTGGTTAACTGCAGTAGAAAAGGTCAGTTTGTCGCAGCCGCTCTCTCCAAGCCAACAAAAGCTATTTCAATTTTTTAAAAGGTCACCAAATCTGCATATCACACCACAAAATGAAACCATCTGAAGCCACCTTAATCAGACCAGTGGACACACAGACACAAACACACACAAACACCCACACACATACACAAACACACACTCAGAGACACAGCATCGGGTCTTTTTAATTGCTCTAGGCGATGCAGCTGCACTCACACAATGCCCTATTGTGCCAGCTAGATTATTTCCTGGGAGTCCGTGACACACATCAGACCACACTCTGATTACCACAAATCACTCAACTGCTGTGTCCAGCAACCCTGAGACACACACACACACGTCTCTTACACCCACGTCCCTTTCACAAACCCGTTAACTGCTAATCAACAGTTCATGTATACATAAAATATGCAATCATAGACAGATAGACAGACAGACAGACAGATAGACAGATAGACAGATAGATAGATAGATAGATAGAACAGAGCTATAACATCAAGCTGAGATCTCAGTTGCACTGCACACACTGAAGGAACTTGAACCTATTGATAGATAGATAGATAGATAGATAGATAGATAGATAGATAGATAGATAGATAGATAGATAGATAGATAGTTAAACAGAGCTGTCTTTTTAAGAGGAGACAGACAGATAGATAGACAGGGAGACAGACAAATGGACAGACAGACAGACAGACAGATAGATAGATAGATAGATAGATAGATAGATAGACAGACCAGTACAGGTAGAAAGGCAGTTAGAACAGAGCTGTAACATCAAGCTGAGATCTATTGCACACACTGAAAGAATCTGAAACTAATGACAGACAGATAGTTAGATAGATAGTTTGCAAGACAAACATAAAACAAACTGGCTGAAGAGACTGAATAATGGAGTAATCACCTGTCCAACACTTTGTGGGACAGTCCTAAAAATTCACCAAAAAAAGATTTGTTCCACTTCTTGGAACAGCTAATATGGAAGCTCGTTCATTTCATTTGAATCAGTCAACGTTAGCTAGCTGGAACCTCCCTCCACTTTTCTACCCATGTTATGGTTTATGAAGCCGTTAGCACTAAAGACAGATATACAGATGTATATACAGATATACATCTCAAATTCTTCTCCTCTTTCTGTGCAAGTTTGTTCTTGTAAAGTAACTTGGCGAGACACTTCTTCCTTGGAAAGTCCATTCATCACATGCTTGGCATTGAAAAGCATCCCAGTAGGAGTGAGGAAAACTGGCAGATAACAGGAGGGTTTTGTGACAAAGCCAGATATGCTCCTGAGATCTACCATGCTGTAGAGTTTAGTTCCAACGCACCTGGCTCTAATATTGATTAGCTGGATCAGGTTCTGTAGATTAGGAGCTAATGCTGCATTCATGACAACTTGCAACTGAGAACTTCCGGTTTTCCACCTCAGACCAAAATGGATGCTCACAGGAAGCAATGTAGCTCTTGTGTAGCTTCTGTGTGGATACAAAAAGCTCTCAAGTAACATTCTAAAGTGCCCAGGGATGTTGTTTGGTTAGTTCTTCACTTGATTAAGAGTGGATATATGATGTAAGATTTGTTAATTCACTGAAATGAAGTACACAGTAAAAAAGAAAAAAACCTTTCAGTTATTGACTATCCTCCAGTATGTGATGATAAGAATACACAAACAGAAAACTTGAAAGTCTATGTAACGTGTGGATGAATGTGGCAGGACACAAGTGTGTATTTCCTTTGGATAATGTCAGTGTCCACAGTGGGGGTCAAAACATAGGTATGTAGAAATAAAAAAGGTAATCTATAATCAATAAACAACAAAAACAGCCAAATTTCAAAACCAGGAAGTAAACAGGACCAGGAAAACAAGATTTGGAATTAAAGATGCAAATATGCACAAAATTTATAGACTACAGACAAATTAATGAAGAAGTAACACGTAACAGGTGAATACAACAGGATAACAAACCACAAATAAAACAGAAAATCAGAACACAAGCATAATATATCTGCTTTCAAGGCATAAAACATGCTACTATTTCTTGTGCTGCATTGCACTGTGGGCACCATGTTGAAATGACATCAGTTGGATTTTTCATGCTTTCCGGTTCCAACATGGTCATGAATTTAGCATAACCTCTCCACTAGCAAAACTGAGCAGTTCTCATATAAGCTCTTTACTTTGACCTTCACAATGGCCGGGTCCCTATAGACCACTTTCCAGCACTTCCAAACACAGATACATAAAGCTGTGCTTCACAATGCTCACTCCAAACCATTATCACCACACTTAATGCTCAATCCTTGACATTTTTTTGGACAGTAGTTCTCATCTGATGCAAAATTTCCACTAGAACTCAATTTAAATATGATTAACTGGTTTTTAGTAATGCAGTAATTAGGAATTAGTTTTTCATTTTTAGAAGCATTGTAACAAGGTCTGAAGCACTTTATGAAAATCAGAACAAACATCACTTACTTAGAAAATCAAAACAAAATCCCATAGCACTTTGTCTTTCTAGCTACACAGTAGCTACACTGCTGCAACTGCCAGGAGATAGCAGCTAGATAGGTGAGCTTGTAGATTCTCCAGATAATAAAGCTTACGGTATGTTAGGAAGTAAGTCATCATCATGAAAATTTGAGGTTTAGAAACTACGCAATACATTATTAGTTAGCTGTATTCATGAAGATTAGCTTGTGGGTTCTCTGGTTAATAAACGGCAAAATAGGATATGTGATAGCTATAATCATGAAGATTAGCTTGTAGGTTCTCTGGCTAATCAGCTGCACTATATGTTAAATGTATTAGTTATTTATTGTCATGCAGGTGTGGTAGCAGCTTCTAACATTAGCAAGATAACTGGATAGCTACTGCATACTCTGTGTGTTCATTGCCAGTCAACAGCTACACAGCGCAAAAGAATCTTATAGCTAAGAAGTGCAACAAAGTGATGCCTACTATTGTGGTAGAGGAAAACAGAATATATTTAGGTCCCCAAAGCTAGTAACATAACATTCTTGAAAACAAGTGATTTCATGCTTGAGGTGTCTTTTGACTAACAAGCAAGCACACACCACATAAGGGAGGTGAAGGAGATTACAAAGATCTGCAGATCCCTGTCAGCCAAATATTATTTCCAGCCAGGCAGCTAATGAAAGGGAATATGAAATGAAAATGAAACAAAATGGGTCTAATCAGGGCCCTTTTTGTAAGAAGATCATTTGTGATTGGAATGGATCTTTATCTGCATTATTTATGCAAACTCCTCCAACTAATCTCATGTGATTCACCTAAATAAAACGGAATATGAAATGATATTTGGAGTGTAATAATCAAATCCATTCAGGCTGTACCCTGGCATAGCTCTAAATGAGACACATCTAGGGTCTGACGGATTGGTCATGGTCAGATATGCCTTGCTAAACCTGTATGAATGTCCTTTTTTTTTTTTGCTTCATAAACCTCAGGAGACATAGCAGACTGATGCCAAGAGGATGGAGGGCTGGCTGTGATGGAACGAGAGATGGATGGCTGGTGTAAATCCAAGTGCTGAGCTACTGCCAGCTGCATAAGGAGCACTTTGGAGTGAGGGGTTATGATTACATTACAGATTGATTTGTGTCACTAATCACCAGAGCATCACTGCAAGGAGTGTTTTTCTTCCATGCCTGGCTTACAGAAGGAAAATGACAAATCTATACTTTATATACAAGTATATGTTCACCATTACCTTCTAATGGATGAGAAAATAACCATTTTAGATAAGATTGGTCTTATGTACAGCCTTGTGATAAAGATCACTGCTATAACAGGTACACCATAAATAATCCCCATTAACCATTAAATCTGACAAGCAAGCTTGACTGGCTAGAACCACCCTGAAAGTGTCCAAAACCCTACTATAACGATCAGATTTGACCAGATAGAACCACATTGGCCAGCCAGAATGATTCTGACCAGCTAGAACCAATCTGTCCATCTAGAACCAGGCTGAAAGTGTCCAAAACCCTTCTAAAACCATCAGATCTGCCCAGCCAGTACCATCTTGATGAGCTAGAACCCGTCTGACCAGCTAGAATCAGCCTGAAAGTGTGCAAAACCCCAATAAAACCATGATAACTGACCATCTGAAGCTGGTGACGAGCTAAAGACAGCTTGCTGGCCCAGGCTGTTGTTTTTTTTTCAGCAGAGATATTGGTTAAAAAAAAAACAAAAAAAAAAAACAAAAACAATCTCGATCGGAAATAATCAAACAAGGAGGGGTCCTAATTGGCTGCATCTGTTTTCGAGACCTTATCACATAAACTCTATTTATAATGCTGAAGGGAATTGTCTGGAAATGAAGACTAATGAAAATTCAAATGCCGAAACAAAAAAGGAACAAGGGAAGCTGATTAGATTTGTATAGATGAGATCCAGCTGCCAGTTTTGCTAACAGGGTTCATTTGTTGTTAACCATGGTAGCATTTCTCTGGGTAAAATATTCCTTTAAAAATACTTTTAAAAATACAAAATTAAAAAAATTCTACACAGGACTGAGTCTTATCATAGATTTACATAAACGAGACCTTTACCTGTCTGAGCTCACTTGGCCACTCCTGATCTTTATGCTCTAAAAAATTGTAACGATATTCCCCCAAAATAAACACAATTATGTTTCCTCGAACAGCGCCAATATTTGTGGAAAAGTTTTATGTAATTGCTTTAAAAGTTACAAATGTACTGAGCTTGTTTTGTCTAGCAATACATAAACAAACACTAGCTATGTTAGCTAGCTTACTAAGTTACATTAGCAGTTTTCTGCACTAAGTGCATTGTGTTGTATAAAAGATTTTTAGCTAAGCTTGCTAGTTAGCTGAGTTATCTAGGCAATATTCTCTGCAGATGTTAGCTAGCATGCTTTTAATCTGGTGAGGTTTAATTAATCAAGCTAGGCTAGCTTATTTTATTGGGTAACTGGTTTTGTCAGTTGAATATGTAGGATTTTGCTGACATTTCTAGTAAATGGTGACTTCTACTAGCCCCTAATGTCAGCGGTATTATTAGCAGAAGTGTTATTGCATTATTGACCATTGATGGCTAACATGGGAAGAATAAAACACAACAAGGCATGCTGTTACTGGAAAATAATCAATGATAGGGTAGTGTGATATGGCCTGATAACCTGGTATCATATCAACAATGATCCATTTACTGTTAATCTTTGATTACATGGAGCGTCCTTGTGAATTAGCAGTGTCTACAGAAATGATAATTCATTAGAACATGTACAATACTAAAAACCTGTGAGTTGCCTTGCAGCCAGAACTATTGAACAAATCAACACCTTGTGACCAATCAGATAAAGTACATCGCTGTGGTAAATATAATTAAGTCATACTTCATAAAGATGACCAAAACTGGAAATCACTGTATAGTGTTACACAGTGCTGCCACATCAAGCACACTTCTTTGAATCCTTCCGACCTTTCTGAGTGAAATATCTCTCACAGTCATGACAGCAGGAATTAGCAGCTAATCAGAGGCATGCGGCATCAACGAGGGGGTGTTCACACACCTGCACCCAGAAAACAGCTGGGAACACCTGGCTTACTGGGAAGGCGAAGAGCAGGAGAGAGGACAGGAGTGTTGGATAGAAGAGGAATGTAATTAAGGCTGGATGAGGGGTTCATTTGAACTGGGCAATTACCCTCGCTAATTATCAGGTTCAGAGGGAGAAAGGGGAAGTGTGTGTGTGTGGGGGGGGGGGGGGGGGGGGGGTGTTGGGAGTAAAAAAAAAAAAAAGGAAGGGGAAAAAAAAACACACAGAGATATGTGCATTTGTGTTTTTTAGAAAATAGGTGCAAACCCCCAGACCAA
>CM075023.1:16229633-16284471 GCA_037576675.1 Pangasius sanitwongsei
TTTTTTTTTTTTTTTATTTTTTCTTTTTTTTTTTTTTTTTTTTTTTTTTTTTTTTTTGTTTTTTTTTGTTTTGTTTTTTTTTTTTTTTTTTTTTTTTTTGTTTTGGGTGTTGGGGGGGGGGGGGGGGGGGGGGGGGGGGGGGCCCCCCCCCGCTGGGAGCTAATCTGTAACTCTGGAAAGGGACAAAAGATCACACAGAGATATGTGCATGTGTGTGTTTTAGCAAAGAGGTGCAAACGGCCAGAGCAAAACTTTTCCACTGTACTCATCTACAAGTGCTTTTGGCAACCTGTACATGCAGGCTTTCACAAGAACATTTTGGCAATGATATGCATTGTGGTTTGTGGGCAGTGATCATTTTTTCCAATGAAAATATTAATTCAAACATCGATGCTCATCTGCAAAAAAATAAATAAATACTGCCTGATGAAAGCAGGCTAATGGTCCTTCAAAACCAGCCAAAAATCAGCCTAGTGTACAAGCAGTATTAGGAAATAAAAGACAAAAAAATCCAGAAACTTCAAAGTCCTCTGTCCTGAAGACTTTCCCATGGTGGAACGCTTAACACTACAGCTTTATCTCTGACTGGTACAAATCACTGACGCTGGAGACGCCTTACAAAAATACTAAATAAACGTCTTATGCAGAACACTTCATATCCATATCAATGATTACACATATTTTTAAAAATCTGTTTTTGCGTAGCATCTAACATAGAAGTGTTACTATAGAAATGAAAATGTATCAGCATTGCTGCCTGCACAACTATCAACATCTTGACAGTCTCAACCAATGAGAATCGAGAATATAACAGCGCTGTGGTGTAAATGTCCTTACAAAAACAGGCTTTCTAGACATAAACAGATATTAAGCAACGTAAGCAAACACAAGCATGAAGTTTGCGTTATGTGTTATGCCGTTTGGTTACAGCTGTGCAGGTAAGACAAGGACTAACATTCAACATTACATAAGTGGTTTTTTTTATGTTAGTCTGGATGTGTTAAAGTGGAGTAATTACCCCTGCTGACTGCACTGTGTGGAAACACTTTGTGGCAAAGCTGAATGAGGAGTATTGTGGTTCACACCGAGTAATCAAGACTTCCTCTCGCTGACAATTAACTTTGGCGAGGTTCAGATTGAAAACTGTGCCTAGAGTCAGTTTTAGCCACACATCGACAGCTGATTAATGGTTCTCCTTCTGTGGTTCATGGAAAGAACAGAAAAGCAGCCGCATGTTTGCGCTTACCTCCCAAAACCTTTGGCATGGCCGAGGCCCCAAATTCCACAGCAATCTGCGTCAGTGAGTGCACTTGGGATTAGTTTGCGACAGCAGAACACCTCAGACGCCAATACTTAACTCACTCTGTCTTTTTACACTGCCTAATCAGCATGTTTTCCCTGGCTTGGGTTACTTCTGGCTCTGCTTTCTGCTATTAATGTACTTCACGTTAAACCTCGCAGACTGATTAAGTCCTACAAGTACAGTTTGTTTCTCTTCAATTGTGTTGCACTTGCCAGCCTCTCTTTATCTCTTTTGTTCCCATTTACTTATTGTCCTGCCTTCAATTAGCCCTCTTAGCATCAATGAACAAGGAGAGCATCACTTGATTATGTTAAGTGTATACACGTGTGCGAGTGTGTGTAATATGCCTAACCCTTGACTGCTTGTATGATTTACATGCAGCTGTGAGAAGCACCCGTCTCCATTAGCACAATGTCCTGCACTCGACGCTGCACAAGCTTGTATAATCTCCAGAGTGGTGTTTATTCAAGAGGGGAAAGACGTCCAGGTGTGTTTGCGGGTGGACAGCTTGTCCTGCACCTGAACGATGTACAGGCTCTTATTTGGACACGTTAATGGACCGCTTATAGCTACCGCCGGCAGCTGTGAGGAAAAAAAAGCCATTTTTCACTCAATTTAGCAGTAGAGAGTTTCTACTTTTGCAAGTCTCGCCTCATCAAACTCCGGATTCAGGAAGGATGATTACTGCATGCCCCCAAGCCTAACACAGCCTCTTTTCAAATTACTGAGTACCGTATTTCCCAAACTATAAAGCCCTAGTGAAGCTGGATTAGTTTTACCTTGGGACAGACCAACCCGAGCCGTGACTTTGATTCAGTACAAAAGTCCATAGTTACAAGTCTGAAAGTAATTCCAGAGCACAAAGCACTTCATCCATAATAGTGCTTGAAGTTGATTACTTTCCTGTGACAGCATGTCCTGAAGTGTTTCGTTCATTTTATACCTCAGCAATTTGCCCAACTTTACCAATTTCGTAGTCATTAAAGAACGACACATCATACTTTTTCACACTTTTTTAAAAAAAAAAAAAAAGCAAAATTGACCTGGCTTTCTGGATGGAAGGGACATACTCTCTCTGTCAATCAGAACAACACTAACTAATCATAGGCATCTGTGAGATCATGTATGCGGAAGAGGGTAGATATCACTTTCCTCTGAGTGTGTTAGGCTGCCCTACAATGCAGCATGATCAGCTGTTTGAAAAGATGGTGACTAGTTTCACATGTCTCGGGGTATGTGCATTCTAGACCTCACCCTAACAAGTCAGGAAAGCTAGCTAGTGGCTAGGAATTAGCAAAAAAAACCCAAAAACTTTCCTTTAAAATTCTGATCCTATCAAATTTATAATGCCACTTCAGTCTATATTCAACTTTGTGGGTCAATGTTCCTGAGGGTCACATGACTAGATATGCAAACAATGCTTAGCTTGCGCAGGCAGTGAGACACTATCCATGTTAATATGAATGCTATGTCACATCCGTAACCTTCTTTCAACTATGTAGATGCTTATAAAAGTGGCCAAACATTGGGAGAAGTGTGTCCATGAAATATTTTTTGCTCTAATATCAACTATATCAAATAAGCGTAACTACCAAGGAGTTATAGGGAACTGAAAGTTATACTGGAACATAACTCTGTTCTGCAGCTGGCAGCGGTGTCAGGAAATGGCCCGAGAGATTACACCAGAATGTTCTTTGGTCTTTTAGTAAATGAAATAGAAAGAATCAGACAACAGCTGGGATTCAGAATTTGATTTCATTTGTTTCATTGTAGATCACATTTCATTGATTTCCAGTCGATGCCAACCTCACAGTCATCTTCCCTCTCCCCATACTTTTACGCACATGTCTACTCACACACACATACTGTGTATGTCTTGTTGCATCATGTCAGTAATAACACAGTCCCTGAATTCTCTGCAGCCAATTAGCCTGCCATAATTACCCAGAGCCCCATTGAGCTGTCAATCAGAGGCAAGCAGCACAGGAAGTCAGCAGAGGGAACTCTCCGCTGAGCCCGCCCCCTGCAGCCCAACCAATTAAACCCACTCCTGTTCTCTAATATTAGCCCAGTCCCTCCCCTCTTCCTTTCTCCCTCTCTCTCACTGCTGTCTTCACACAATCTTTTTCACTTCCTCTTTCAGTGATTCTCTCTCTCTCTCTCTCTCTCTCTCTGTGTCTCTTTTTCTCCTCCCTGTCAACAATAGTGGAGCTCTTGGCAACAGCCACCACATATTTGTTCCCAACAGATGTCCCTTTAAAACAACATGACACATAGGGAACATATGGGCTGCGATTAGTATCCCTTCTCTACCACTGAATCTGATACGTCTAATCTGTTGTGCAACATTACAACAAAAGAGTTGATGAGAGCTGCATTACAGATGTAACCGAATATGAATACATGATTCAGATTGAACAAATAATGCGTTCTATATGAATACAAATACAGATACAGAAAAAGAGGTGCACAAGTATGTTTGTTTCTTTAAAAAAAAAAAAAAGGGTTCACAAGGCATCTGGTTGAGACAGGTGTTTATTGTGACTGGGGTCCTACAGGCAATAAAACAAAAATAAAATATTCACGTGAGAAGGAGGTTTCGACTTTCGTGTCGGTATGACCGAGCAGTCAGACATGTACATTAACAGACCACGTACATTAACATGAACATGCGGCGGCCCTTATTTCTTTGCGTAGTCAGGGTTGCGGTGGTTTACATTAGGCTAGTAGCTTGTTTATACAGTATTTTGGGAACCAACTAAATTCGTTTAAAAAAATATAGCGGCCAGGTACAAACAAAAATAATAACTCTCCAGTTGAAACCAATTATGAACTAGACCACGCCCACTTTGGGTTTGAATCCGAACACAAATTTAGATAGCACTAATCAGATACAGATACAGTGGCACTGCATTAAACCCCTCATGTGCATCAAGTGCATGAGGAAACCATTTGGTGCCCATTTTGGCATGCTCATAGCGGGGTCGCACAACAAAACAAAACTAAGTGCAGATCCATTTAGTTTCCCATCAGAAGCACACGAACAAAAGCACAAGCCTTGCTTTTATCTTCAGAGAAGCAGGTGAAAGGGGGTCACTGAGTTCATGTCAAAGGTAGGAGGGGACACTACATTGAATAAAAAGAAATAATCTGTTCACAAACTGTATATGAGACAAAACTATGTAGGAGCTGTGACATATACAACATATACATACAAAAACAAATTACACATTCGCATATTAGTCCAATTACAATATTTATATTTATTAGAGTTGTTTTAATAAGCATGCTACTCTTTTGTTAGGGTTTTTTACAGTAGTTTTGTTCCCCCAGCAGTAAAGTTAGTTTGTCCATTTGTTACTGTTACTACGGTAGGTGTGCTACTCCAGGAGTTACGGTAGTTACCCAAAAGTTAGGGTGTTTTACAGTAGCTGTACTTCTCCTGCACTAACATTAGTTTGTCCATTTGTTATCGTTATTACGGTAGATGTGCTACTCAAGGGGTTACTGTCATTACAGGAGCTGTACTACTTCTACAGTTATCTTGGGTTGTCTGTTTGTTAGTGGTATTACGGTAGTGCTACTCCTTTGTCACTGTTATTATGCTAGCTGTGCTACTCCAGCAGTAATTTTAGTCTGTCTAATTGATCCTGGTATTATGGCAGACATACTATAAATGAAGTATTAGTAGTTGCCCATTTGTTACTGGTTTCATGGTAGTCGTGTTACTCCTGCACTTATGGAAGTTTGTGTATTTGTTACTGTTTTTACACTAGCCAATTGTCTATCTGATACTGGTATTATGGTAGATATACTACTCATGAAGTAATAGCACTCTGAACACTTGTTACTGTTATCATGGTAGCCTTACTACTCCTACAGTTACATTGGTTTGTCCATTTGTTAGTGTTATGATGGTAGTGCTACTCCTGCAGTTACAGTAGTTTGTAAGTTTGTTACTGTTGTTGCAGTAGCCGTCCCTACTACTGGCGTATTCTACACTTTTTTCCTAAACAGACAGTATGGGGGGGGGGTGTCTTACACTCCAGAGCAACTTCAACATGCCGTTGTATTAAAATATCAAAATAAAATGAATACACACACTGAAATCACAAGGGTTTTTTTGTCGAGAGTCTCATAAAGCATCTCACTAAACTAATTTGGTGTCAATAGTTATCATGTCAATAACAAAATTGCGTCATCCTTTTAAGCCAGAGGGAAATGTAATGGTCAAAACAATTTGTGTTTATTTCATGATCACTGCACAGACACAATTGAACAGTTGAGTCACACATTGCTCAAAATAATAAATAAATAAATAAATAAATTCCAGCAGGCAAGAGGGAATCCCTGTTTTTCAGGCCTCGGACACTCCAGGCTGCCTTACCTCTGTGACGTCTTCTTATATTTCCTCCTGTAGCAACACAGAAACATACAGAATTAATTTAATGCGCATTTCTGTTGAATATTGTATATTCCACATAATCGTGAACATATAATTAAACAGAAACACCACTCTGATGCTAATCACAGCTAGCGATTTTAAGTTAGCAAAACGTTTCTGAACACAGTGGCTGGATTTTTTAGTTGAAAGGTCTATGCGTTGACATGCAAAGATGAACACATGATACATTCACAGTTGAAGTGGTTAAAGTTGTTGAAGCACTGCTGTGAGGAAACTGGAAAACATAGAAGCATAAATGAGCTAATGACTGAGGCTAATGTTATAGCTAGCTAGCTAGTACACAGCTGTTATGTCTTTTAGCAGCTATGCAAAGGCAGAATGACAGTGGAAATGAGACAAAAGTGTCAGAAATATGAACATTTCTCTCAGATGTATTGAAATAATTACTATAAAAAGAAGCTATTACTAAAATTACACCGTAAGTACATTTGGCATTGACTGCTAACTAAACTTCCATGAATTCTACCATACTGAAAAACAATTTTACATCCCAACTTGCTAAACATGCTAAACACAACCACATCTGAATGTTGCATTAGCAACACTTTAGGAACATTACAGGAACGTAATTTTGCAACGTTACAGCTTAACCTTTTCTAGAATCTGTCAAATACGGATGAGGTCGTCTGTCAGACAGGAAGCTAAGGAGCTTTGTAAACATTCAGTTTACAAACAATTCTTTTTAAACAATTCAGATTGTTTCCTTCAGAATTGGTAGCTAGCCATTTTCACTACGCTAATTAATATTAGCCTAAGTATTATATCAAGTCATTCCCAGCAGTAGAAAGCTAGCTACTATTAAGCTAACCATTACTAGGTATAATCCAGTCCCCTAGGTAGTAAGGTCCATCACTGAAAAAATTCAGCTTGCTCTGACCAGCTAACAACTTCCAAAACACAAAACAAGCTAGTCAAGCTGGTTGATCATCTTTGCTAGATTGTAAGTTGTTTTCCAGCTTCTTTATTACTGAACCAAACTGATCAATAAATGTTTGAGATTTTCTAACTGCCATACTGATGTGATAAGTTGGGGGTTCGAATCCCCCCTCCACCCTTTGTGCATGTTCTCCCTGTGCTTCAGGGGTTTTGTCCCCCAGTTCAAAGACATGTGATGTAGATTAGCATGTGAGGTTGATTAGCATTTCCAAAGTGTTCATAGTGTGTAAATGTGTGTGTGTGTGTGTGTGTGTGTGTGTGCACGATTGTGCCCTGTGATGGGTTGGCACCCAGTAAAGGGTGCCCCGAGTCCCCTGGGATAGGCTCCAGGCTACCCCGAGACCCTGTGTAGGATAAGCATTACAGAAGATTTTCTAAATCAATGAGTGGCTTTACTTACTTTTTCTACTACGTGAGCAGTCCGTAATGCCTGGTTAAGCTTTTTTGACATTGCACTGCTGCAGTATTCGATCAAGCTGAGTAGTAGGGTGCCTCTAAACACACTTCCCATATGCCCATTAAAAATACAATAAGAGCAGAGCATTTAGTTGACGCACAAGGGGAACACTGCACTCTTCATTCACATGTCATTTCTGTGAGCAGCCCAATGCATTACTGAGATTAGGAACGTAAAAGCACTATTTGCATTGCACTATGACACTGATCTGCTTGGACACATCTGTTTACCCACGATGACCTTCAAATGTCGGATCCCTAATAATTATGGAATATCAACAACAATTTTTCTTTACTTTAAAGCAAATATTGAATAGTGGAGGAAAATTACTTCTGATCACATGACTTCTGATTTCTGGTTGCGATTATACACGCTTACATTCTAAGGAGTAGCTTGGTGAAAATCGAACTGACACAAGGCAGATTTTGGTTCTTCATTTGTTGCACTGGAGCTACGAGGCTGAAAGTAGCTGACACTAATAAAGTCTTTATACCACAGCACTGTTGAATTCTCAACTGTGATTGGTCAGAAAGTGTTGATTCTTTTTCTATAACAGTTGCTTTGACAGCTGAAATTCAAATCACAGGTTTCTATTAATGCGTTCACTGTAATAAAACATCATTTCTATAGTAATAATTACTATATTCTATAGTAATAACTTATGCAGAAACCTGTATGCATGTTATTGTTTTTATATATTAGTACATATTTCAATAAGGAGATGTTTATTTTGCATTTGTGGAAGGAGCTTTAAAAAGCTGTAACTTTTAGGTTTTCCTCCACATGAAAGTCATCAGGATGGAGAAGTTTACGTTTTGCATTTCCTCCGTAACAAAACAAGCCGAATTTTGTCTTGTTAATTTTAAAAACAAAAAGAATAGAAGAGAGGCTTGTGAGGGAATGACTGTTTATAGTGGCAGTAACATACTGTATGTGATAACAGGAACTTGTTTTGTGGGCGTTCCACAACAGGAAATGAATTATAAATAGGTTTGACATAAGTTATGACATATTATCTATTTACAAATAAAAAAAAAAAAAATTGCTGGCAAACTGCTGAGTTGTAAGATTCATAAAACACTTTGGGACGGTACACTTCATGGTGGTAACAATATCGTTTTCATCGTTAATTATTTTCCTATAGCAGTGTGCCCTCCAAGGTTTCTTATTTACATACATGAAATAAAAACATATTTCCTTCACTCACACTCACACACGGTATTTCACATGATCGTCAATACACAGTACAGAGAAAAAGAGATAACAGAATGTCGTGCGTCAAACACTTCTCAAGTGAACCACCAGCGCTGATAAAGATCTCTGACCCTCAGCAGAAATGACTGCTGCTCTCAGCCACAGTGACTCCATGTGTAACATCTCAAACACTTCTATAATCTAAAAAGAATGGCTGTGATCTGAGAGAACAGTGTGTTCCTCCTTCCCTCTCTCTCTCTCTCTCTCTCTGCTCTTTTCATCTTTAAAAACGGATGGAATTGTGTTTTTCTCATCCAGACCTGAAGCAATAAGAGCCTGTTCCTGAAGACGCCTTCGGAAAAGTGGGGAACGGCGTGTGTCCTCGTCTCCTAGGAAAGTCACATTATTAAGAGTAAACCTCTAAAAGCTTTTATAAAATAGAGTACTCTGAAGAAAACGCCTTTCGTCTTTTGGGAAGTGTGTGCGATGGTTGTGAGGGAGCCAGATTTAGATTTTTTTACACCATTAGGTTTTGCTTTGGAGGTGAGATAATGAAGTGATGCTCCCAGGACGCCACTGGGGGGGGGGGGGGGAATCACAGAAAGATTTGCTGGTTTCTAGCTGTTAGTGATGTTATTTTGTTTCACTATGAGCTGATCTCAGGATGTTAAGGATTCCTGTGGTAATGCAGGACTGCTTCTAGGCAGAATGGCTGAAAACAAATTCCAGGGTTATGATAAAATTCCGACTGTATTTCCGGATTGAACGGTCCTGTGTGAGTCTGGTGGTCCCTCATGGTGTCATTACATTATGTTAATGTACATAATCCATTTCTGATATTCACATCTGTACACTATTAGGAAAACAATGCTAAATCTATAATCTTATCGTGTTCCTTGGTTTGGTTTGTTTCTCGTGAAGGTTCTACGTAGAACGCCCAGTAATAAGTGTTTCCCGATTACTGAAGGTTCGATGATGTAGGAAGCTGAGGAACCTTAGCCTCGCACAGTATTCTTGAAGATCCCCTTTTTTCTAAGAACCTTTAGGCAAAGAAGCATGTATAACATTAATGGTTATCTAAGATTTGCATCTAATAGGTCTATTTAATGCTTTCCTATGTATGACATTAATGGTTATCTACATAGAAAAGCATTAAATAGACCTATTAGATGTAAATCTTAGGAAAAAAAAGAGCCCATCAGGGGTTCTTCAATATGGTTAAGGGTTCTACGGGTAGCTTTCTAAAAGGGGTTCTACTTGGAATCCTTTCTGTTAGGGAAACACTGATGTAGGGAAACACTGATGTAGGTTTCTACAAAGAACCAAAGTGTTTAGGGCAATTTCAGTTCTCTGATAGCGTTTTGTCTTATCCACTAGGACAAACACACACATACACACACACACTAAGACCTGTTGAAAAGTACTCACAGTCCCCGGAGCCGTAGCCAGATCTTCTCGATCTGGTCTGGTTGGAGGTACTTCAGCGAAGTGCTCTCAAACTCCTCGATCTCTTTGGTTGGAGACTCCATGGTGAAGTTAATCCGGAGCAAGCGAGGCAACGAGGGCGCGAGAACGAGAACGAGGGGAGAACCCGTGTCCCCTCTTCAGTGCAGCTGTGGCCAGGACGCTACCGCTGGCAACATCCTCCGTCCCCCTCCTCCTCTTCTCCTCCTCCTCCTTTCCCTCGTCCTGTTACTGTGCTACTCTGAGCCGTGTTCAGGAGTTGAGGGGTGTGTGCAGTACATAGGGGTGTGTGCAGTCAGTGTGCAGTCTGTGTGCAGTTTGTGTGTGTGTTTATACCAAGTCGGACGCACTGAGTGCACTCGAGGAGCAGGAAGTGTAGAGCGGAGCCGCGCGTGTGTGTGTGCATGCGTGCATGTGTGCATGTGTGTGTGTGTGTGTGTGTGTGTGTGAGCACTCTGTCTCTGTGCAGAATAATGTAGTCTACTGATCCAAGCATGAGCGAATGGGGCAGAGGGAGGAAAATGGCAAAAGAGAGAGAGAGAGAGATGGAAACAGAGAGAGGGAGGAGTTTAGGGTGGAGTAGAGGATCACTGGCACTGACTGCAGGGTGTAGTGAGATCAATATATTTTATTCATCATGGAGAGGGAGGAGTGGAAAAAGATGTGAACGATAACACACTTCAAAAGGGGGGGGGGAAAAGCCACTCAGATGGAATTCAAGTGCAGACGTTGAAATTTTTCAGCTGTTGAGTCATAACAGTAAAAGCACATCCCAACCTGTGCACATTCATATGCTTTTATACAGATTTTGTCATAGTTATAATTTTAGTCTTTTGACAAAAATCTTCTTTAGCAAAAAATTCTTTAGCTATGTCATATGGATTAACTCCTCGAATAATGTCTATTTTAGCATAATTATCTAGTCTATTTAATAAAAATCGAGGTTTTAGTCAATATTTTAGCCAACAGTCCTGTGCAGAAACACACAACGTTGAAAAAAAAAAAAAAAGATATCATAGCAAGTAAAAACTATCTTGAACATAGGCAAATTCAAGTAATATTTCTATGTATTATTACTATTTCTATAGCATAAAGTATAATTATAAAATTGTCTTGTTCTACTGGCAAACAATTTTGCTTATCTCAAACATTTATTCTAGAAAGAACCAAAATTATCTGCTAATAGAATAAGACAATTTTAAGCTTCACTATCACTTAATCATCTTATATTTGCTATATAATAATGCAATATATAATAATCATGTATATGTAATTTGTTTTATAATAATGTTCAGTACCATGCTGAGTTGTTTTCTGATCCAACAGATGCCACTCAAAATGCAGCGAAAAACATTTACATGTCTAGTATTATCACAAACAGTAACAGAACAAACGGGAGGATCAGCTTCAGACACTCCATGCCCAGGATACATATTTTGTGCACTTTTCTGGCCCCAAGCTTCAGGATCCTAAAGGGTGCAATCTAACTGTCTCTCAGCACATCTGTGTATACACATTTCTCTGCATCGTTAAAGGTGTTTAGAGCGTCGTAGCATCCTTAAAAATGTTTTTTTGTCACTGCTTGGTTTTCCAGCGCTGGTTTCACCTAATTGTTTTCACTGAGGCGACTATACCTGTTGTGTATGTAGGACAGGTTTTTAAACGATAACTTGGTTAGGTTATTCTGTGAACCTTGTTTTTCAGCAATGTTCAGTATAACACACTGCATCCCAAGAGGTCCTGGTCTGAAGAAAAGTACCTATTTTGGATCAAGGTGTCTGGAACTATGGCCCAGGGACTAAAATTAGCCTGGTGGAAACATGTCTAAAGTTACTTAGTTCCTGAAAAGGGACTTACCTGTAAGATGGCTAAAATTTACCTGCATTTGTGCACAGAAACAATTATATCACCTCTGACAAAACTGAAAGACGTTAGACTCAAATCACACAATACACAAGCTCCATTAACTCAATGTGCTCTAGTGCCATTGCACTGGACTTTTTCTTGACCTTCCTCACCTTGAAGACATTTCCAAAAAAACAGCATTTGAGAAGCTATCCTTTACCAAGCCTGGCTAAAGGAATCTAATTCTCCTTTTTTCCCCCAAAGTCATTAAGTGAACAGTTACACTGACTTCACTCGATATTCTAGAGCAGCCTCAACCATCTTAAAGAATCTGTGCACAGCTCTGAGAAAGGAAACCCCTTTCTGCCTCATCAATTTTGGACAATTCATTACCTCATTATTCACAGCCACCTTTAAAGGAATTATCAGAAATCAATGTCTCTGTAATTCCTATTTCGTCCAGGCTCCTGGATAGTTTCAATTAAAAAACGACAAGGTAATTTAGGCTTGATTTGAAGAGACTTCAGAAAAGTCACTACATGCTGGAGAAAAAAAAAAAGAAATTGAATAGAAAACAGTGTTAACCAGTGAAAGTGGTCTGAATTAATAAAGCAGTAAAGGGTGCTATTATTATTCATGGGCTAAAGGCAACACTGCTTTCCAGCAAAGTTCCAAAGCCTTTAAGTAGTATTTGTATCTGTGTCTGTTTAGTGCTCAAAATATTCATATCTGTTGTTGAATTCAGATTTAAACTGGAAGTGGGCATGGTCTGTACTGGATTTTTTTTTTCTCTTTATGTTAAACCTACCACTATGTCCTAGAAACACTGGAAAACACTGAAAAAAACAGGGCTGCTAGAAAAAGTTTCTCCTGAACCAGCTGCCCCGTGGAACTTTCCAGAACTTCCAGGATGTTCTGTCTAACGTGATTGAGTATGCAAGCTACGGTAGGTTTCAAAATAACAATGTCTTTCCCAAATGAAGAAACTGTCCAGAAAAGTTCACTGGACACGCTATCAGAATCTATTATAAAACTGGGACACGCTTTCAGTCCTGCTGCAAGTCAAGTGGGATCCTTTAAACTACATTTCTGTAATGTGGGTATTAAATGTGAAAAGGCAAGGGCACAAGCGCCTAAGATCAGCTCGTACTTTATTAAGGCGAATCCAAGAATCATCATCAAAGTCCATAGTGGTCCATGTCACAAGCAGGCAACATTAAACACGGAGAATAAACATTCGGAAACATGAACACGTGCGTGGGTCAAAGCCAGGAAGTCAAGACGTGAACATAAACTTGAACCAAGAGAACCAGGCAAGAAACAAGGCTTAGAAACGGACATAAACTGAGCAAGACTTCGCGCTGGAACAATGACACACGAGAGCTTAAATACACAAACTAATCGAGAATGAATACAAAACAGGTGATAACAATCAAGGCACATTAAGAAGCTAAACCAATGACAAGACAGGTGCGGTGACAAGATAGGAACCAAAACAGAATGCACATGGCGGCCACCACACACACACGCTGAGAGCTGAACCGCGCTCTGATACACGCAGCGCACACTGAAACGAGGAATATGTGACAATTTCATTATAACGCCTGTATTATTATTTTATTTTCGTAACCTTTAAGAATGACAAAACACTTGCGCAAAGTTTTTTTTTGGTCCCTGAAAAAATACAATACAAAAAACAAATACTCCACTTATTTTTCATATCTGTATTTATTTAGGACACATTTCTGAATATTGTATTTCAGAGGAACTAAAATGTTCCTTTTTGTGATTTCTACTTCTTTCTGTTCCTCTTGTTCACTCTCTGTTTTCCTTTATCTATTTCCATCGCTTTTTTTTTCTTGATATCTCTGTGCATTAAGATCTCGAGAGTGACTCAGCTGCAGAAGCCTTTCAATTACACAATGCAGCAGCGGCAGGTGATAATGCCACGGCCTCAACAGAGGACCACTACTATTCCGCTTTCATCTGTGGAGATGGAGGCAGTGTGTGTGTGTGTGTGTGTGTGTGTGTGTGAGGCAGAAAAGGAAGGTGAGAGTGACCGGACTGCCACTCCTCACTCCTCACTCTTCAAAGGCCAAGCGTGAAAAGCTCTGCTCTTTTCAGTCCATCTCTCATTTATGGCACATATATGGTGAGTCTTTTTCTTCCAGAACAAAGGCGGCTGTGGTGAGGGAGAGTCGAATCAGTGCAAGTGATTTCTGCAGTCGCTCCTGACCTCACACCATGATACACACTTGCTCATCATGCTCTAATGAATAAGACCTGATATTTGACCAGGCCATGACATTACCATCAACGTTACGCTCACATACGGTGAAAATCAAGATCAGCACTTGACTGCAGGACCTTATGTCTAGTAAGTTATCTTATTAGAGAAAAAATATTGTAAAATGATCTTATGTTAATTCAACTGTTGAGTGGAAATATTAATAATGCATGAAAATGATTCATTTTTTCAATGTTTCTAAAAGTTTGTCAAGAAGATTTAGGACATTCTGCATCTATCATAAAATGCCATCACACATAAACATCAATTTTATCTCATACACAGTTGTTAAATAAACTTTTTTCAAGTTGGTGTTACGGTTAATGCTAGTTACCTAGATAACCTCAAGTTAGCTAACTGACCAAAGTGCTATTCAGGCAGCTAACATTAACATGAAATTTTTATCACATCTTCTCTGTGTACGAATGCAAGCAACATTTCCCAGAATCCTCAGCCAAACAGCAAACTACAAACCCAGCCACATGACCCACTCATTCCAGTTCTCCAGACTTCTAATCACAACCATCTGCTAATTTACACACTCCTCATAAATATTCTGTGCTGCATCCCAATTCGCCTACTATCCGTCCTAAATAGTATCGGAGATTAGAATTAGTGTGTCCCAAATTGATGTATGTCAGTTTGCTTCGCCGAACTCAACCTGCAAAATATGGAAAAATAAATCAAGGGAATGGTAAATTAAATTATACAGTATAAATTATATAAGGAATAATGAATGAAGAAAAGCCGAAATGCAAAGAGGAGTTTGTTTATGGTGACAGTTTGCGTAACTAGGCAACAACGTTCTCTTCCGTTACGTGGCGTGTTAGTATGTCCCAGTACTTGCATACACTTTTGCTACACACTCAAAAGTACGTACTTTTTCTTCACAAAAAGAGTACGTACTTTTAGTGCATAGTATAAGTAGGCAGACTGAGATGCGTCACTGGACTTTTTAGTGAATCTTTCTGCGATGCCTCATGCCTAGCTAACTGCTCCTGATGTTACTAAGCCACGTGTTGGCGTACGTGCTACTGTTTTGGCAGAAGTTACTTTTTTGCCCATCAGAACTTTCAAAAAGTCTAACTGTATTATTACGTGAATGTGGCATTACTAAACCATACTTTTAGCTACCTCTAGCTACTTTCTAGCTACAAATCAAACAAAAGTTAGCAAACCAGACACAGAAAATAAAACATTGTAACTGATTGCTAAATTAAATTGGTGCTTGGATGTTTGGTTTCCTTATCTACAGTAGTAGTCTGGAAGCAATGCTACAAATGTATAATTTTCTACAAATGTATAATTTTGCGTTCCATTCTTCCATTTTCCACTACTGTTTTTTTTTTCTTTTTGACATGTGAATCGTGTTGGTTGTTTTCGTCACATCCATTATTAAATACAGTCCATGGCATTTCTTGGGTTGTTGTGTCCTGATACTCAACCCAAACTTTATTTTTGTTATTCAGATGCAAAAAGTTTTTTTAAAAAAAGCATGTATCTTGGAAACGGAATGCATTTCTGTGGTCTGTGGTTGCTGTGTCTGCAAAGAAAATGCAAAAACGCATGACACAGCCACAAAATGCGAATGTGTCCTTTTCAAGAGCAACGGGTTTTGAACAACACCCACAGGTATTTGTTTTCCGTTTGACTGGGCCCTGTTTGTGAAGTCCCTGGGCTGGTGAAGGGAAAAGGATGTACAGGGGAACACATTTAAGCATGCATCTACTCCTCCAGAGATTCCTTCAGTTGCTGTTGGGTCCAGTGTCTCCAGCACTGCAAAAAAATGACATCTTACCAATATAGTCTAATATATCTAGTATTTCCTATTATACGATTACCATAAACCAAATATACTGTAAGATTATTAAACTTACTTCTAGAATTTCAAGCTTGAATTAGTCTTGTTCTATTAGCAGATAATTTTGCTCATTTTAAGCATCTATGTCTAGAAAGCATAAAATGAGTAAAAATGTCTCGAAATATGTTTAATAATCTTATATTTGGTTTATTGTATCTTATTATTATAAATATCTACGAATATCTAGAAATACTAGATTACTACATTTGACCATATTCAAGGTATTTTCACTTGGTAAGATGTCAGTTTTTTGCAGTGAGTACTCTTTCCTCATCCAGCGTGAAGGCCAGAGTAAGCAACTTCCCTCCATCAGTCTTTCTCTCTTTCCTCAGCTCTGCCCCAATTCTTTTTTGGAGATGTCATGCCATTTTTTTTCTTACTTTATTGCCAGATCTTTTAAAGATGCTGCAGGAACTTATTTTTGCAATGTAGGTCCATTTATTTCTGAAACTCCTACGAGCTTTGGAAAAATCTAATCTAAGCGCTAAGCCTTCTAACATTTGGTTTATGTTGTCTTCAGAGAAATGCTGGGTTCTTTCACAGTGTCCTGCTTCTTAATGTAAATCAGTGGCTCGGTTTTGCATTTACATAACGTATGTCCTTCGTTAAGCTGTTCCTCATTCGCTAAAATTTATTGTTAACGGGAAACATACCCCAGAATAAGTGAAGCATTTCTAAATCGAATTTTTGGAGACCAGGGAATAGTCTGCCTCTCCAACTTATTTTCACAAATGACAACCAAAAGCTCAATAAACCTCCTTTCCTTTGCATTACTACCAAAATCATTGCCTTTTGATGTGCCTGTTATAGTTAAAGATGATTTCTGGCCAGCTGTGGCCCTCTTTAGAGTGAAGGTGAACACAGCGCACATCAGAACCTACAAAGGCGAAGCTTCTCAAATGTCACTGGCCTTTCCAAGCGTCCGTGTTGACAAAAGAAAGGTCTCGCAGGAGGACGTTCCAGGAGCTCATCGTTTTAAAACCCTCGCTGAGAAATGACTGCGCAGGTTAATATGTGCAGGTCTGAAAATATCAGGAATGTCTGGTTTGAAGAAGCCTAATTCATGACAGAGCTGAAACGATGCTTTGAAATGTGACTGGACGGTGGCTCATTTGTTGCACAGCTTCCAGCACTCGGGGATTCTTAAAAACTTAATGGCATAACAGAAGCTCCCATACATATCCACCTCATTTATTACTATTCATATGGGCTACTCAGTTTGACAGAGCAGTGATTAAAATGTTTGCAGATCATCAAGAGCAGTGAAATGAGCATGCATTCATTTTGCCTTGACTCTGCACATTTCTTTGCTTCCTCATTCATCAACTTGTTATTATTCCAAACATCAACTTTAATGAGAACGCAGCATCACAAGCCCTCGTCACCATCTGATATTAAAGACAGACAATATTAAGTGACTCACCGAGCGAATTCAGCACTAGGCAAATCATGAATCATCTTTGTTTGTGATTCTAACAACTCGCCTTGATGTTATGAATTTTTAAAACCATATTGTCACCCATATTGCCTGCAGGGGCCTTTAGCACATTTTGCTAATTTTAAATCAAACAGATACAGACGGGTGACGAATTAAAGGAAAAAAACAACAACAAAGAATCTTAGGTGTTTGGGCAACAAGAACAGCTTCAGTGTGACTTGACATAGATTCAATACGTCTCTGGAACTGCAGTGTTTATCCAAAAGATTTCCTCAGTTGGTGTTTTAAAGATGGAGGTGGACATCTAATAGGTCTAACACATGCCCTGTGGATGGGGGCGGAGTCACAATGTTTCATCATAGGTTAAAGGTGAAGAGTCAGAAGAACTTTCTATTGTTTTGCAGTGGTGCTTCTGTCTAAGGGGATAAATAGAGCCAAACCATGCTAGCAAAAATAAATAAATGCCCCCCACAGCAGATTCCCAACCAATGATCCCGGCTCTCAGAACTTGTAAACAAATGTGACTTCAGATCAACATAAATGACAGTTCAGCTGAGATGATATCAGGCATCATTTTTCATTTATGTTGTCACGATTGCACTTTCACACATTTTGACAGTCTGGGAAGATAAAATTGGGGCAGCTTTTGCAATCTTCTGCCCAGTTATCCATTAATGTGGGCCAGGAATAAGTCATGGTCATGTGTTGTGCACTCATCTGGCGACAAGCTTCATAATCATGAAAGTGCAAGCTGATTGGCTGTACACACATCTGTGTACCAATTTCCAACAGAAAGCAAACATTTAAACACTGTGACTCTTCCTATGAAAGCAGGAGTTTCTTAAGTACGTTTGGTGGCACAAATACCACTCTACGAAAGGCTTGTGAAATTAAGTGGTACATGATTTTATATTCGATAACGACTGCTCTGGTGTTCTCAAGTAAGTTTTGTGGTACTTTTTAGTGGAAGTACTGTGCATGAGCTATCCTGGATTCATGGTCCACTATGGGTGATCATACTGTATTATAGATTTAAAAAATATATAGTGAACTATCCAGGAAATTGTCCTCTTAGAATTTGAACAACACCTACAAACGGCTGCCAGCCCAAAAAACAACAAATCCAGATCAACCATTTAGTCTGCAAACAAAACTTGAAAACAATTGAAACTACTACTAAGATAGCTGTTAATGGAACAGCTAATGTGCAAGCAATGCTGAAAAACTAGCCATCCAAAAGCATGCATCCACATTTGTGATGCTAATCGTTGCTTTTTAGCTTACAATATTTCATCCTCCACACACACCACATCTATGGACTTAAGCTACGAAAATGTTACTTCACAATATAACACACACCACCAGCAGCCATAAAATATTCAAGAGCTCATTTAGATTTGCACGCTGCCTGGAATTGAATCTGTTCGTTAGATGCAGTGTTTCAGTTTGCTCCCCTTTATGTCATCAATCATGGCCTTTTTTTTTCCATTGTGCTCCGTGTTATCCTTTCTTTCTTTCCGGAAGGAAAATGGCCAGGATTAGATTTGTATTCCAGGAGCAGATTGTGACAGAAGATTAGCATATGCTGGAAACAGTTAGCATGCTAATAATAATAGTAAAAGGAAAGGATTGGGGTAATAGGCAGAATCTCTCTCTCTCTCTGTCTCTCTCATACACACATAAATGTGGCTTAGTAATCAGCATTATAAAATCAAAGGACTTCAATCCAAGCCAATTGCACACATGCTAGCGTAATAAAATATGATTTAGGCTAGATTGTCTTCCCAAGCTTTCAGATAAAGTCTTTCTGATGGCGGAGAAATGAAGCCATCTGTCAAGCCTTTGTCACACACATCACCGCCTGTACCCACCTCACCGCATCTTACTGTAAATGTTAAGGAAAGAACCATTTGTAGATTCCAATGAAACCAACTCTGAATATCTGCACCTCGTTATTGACCCGGGTGTGCGATGAATGAGCTCGTCGTTCATTTTTATGCCCTCAGTGTGCTGCCATTGCACAATCTGAACTTTATGAGTGTGTGCTGATTACGTTATCCGGCATCAATACACTCTCACTGCAGTGCATCCCATGAGAAAGGTCAAAGAGGGGTCATGCAGGGAGGCTGCATTAAGTGGCTCCAATCAACAGCAGAAAAAATATGGGAAATTTCTACACCTATTTTTGGGTTATTTTTTACACGCTTCTTTAAACTTTTTTTTTTTTTTTAAAACCTTCCTTTCCTCTCGCACTCATTTTTGAGCGTTTTTATCTTTTCACATGCACAAAATTTGACTTGTGGTAATTCCTTCTTCTAGAAAGCAGCCTAATCATTGGCACAGTGATTTATTGATCCTGATTGATTGGTATTGATCATGACACACCTTCATTTGGACTCGATCTTGACTTGGCCTTGAGCCTCTTAAGACACGGTCTAGATTTAATCTCGGCTAGTCGTGGTCTTGGGTTTGTCTAGGACTTAACAATGGAGGTCTTGACTACAGCCCTAAGACCTAAACCCTGCAACTGCCCAAAGAACCATTTTCAGAGTAAAACTAGCAAGCTAGGAGAGACCCAAACCACACCACGAATTTTGTTTATTACAAAATGAATAACATGAAAACACACACATTTTTTTTTTTGCAAAAGCATGGTGGTGGTAGTTTCTTTTTTTTTTTATTGACATTGTACCAACACTTATGCTGCTGCTGCAACTCAGTTATTTTTTTTATTCTTCATTCAAGTGTAATCCTGAAGCCACAAATGCTTTTCTACTTTTTTTCCATTATTGACTTTCTGTTTTCTTTTTTAATTTTTTTTTTATTTATTGGTATTTATTGTTGATCGGAACCATTCACATATCACGCCTCAACAAGCTTACACTACATGTTGAAAAAATGAAACAAAAATCAAACATTCGTGTATGGAGTTAGATGAGGTCAAGAAGATAAACCCTAAGCTCCGAATGCACTGGGAATTTATTATCACCATAAAAACCTGAAATAATAAAACCAATGCAAATGAAACTGGTAGCCTGTCTAACATCATTTTTGGTGTTTAATTACATCTGGTGAATTTTCATAATGCATTACAATTCATAATGCATAATATCAATAACTGATTCCCCTGCTCGGAATTGGCATTTTAATGAATGCACTATATTACAGCATGGCCACGAGTTAATTAGTATTATCAGCTCTTGTGGTTCGTGATGTTGATGAATGGTCATTTAGTCACGCATAGCTTTCTCTTAAGTAACACTCAGAGAGCAATCCCATTAAGAGCAGAGCAAAGTGGTGCAGAAGGGCCTTGACCCCTCGCTATGACCTCATCAGATGAAAACTGAGGGCCTAAATCGTTACCCTGCCAAAACGCACTGCCACTGGCTGAGACATCAAAGAGACATTGAGATTCATCAAAACTAGAGTGTGTGTGAGAAGGACGTGTGAGAATCTTAACAGATATTACATCAAACAGAACTGAAAATTCTGTTAATAGCCTGAAGTCAACTCCAGATTTATTGGCACCCTTTAAAAAATACGGGCAAAAATAATTATTATAAACGCATTGTCATGTTTGGAATATAATGCTATTATTATACCAAAAAAATGTTACCTTTGATCATATATGATATTGTATGCATGGCAAATCAATTTAACACAGGTAAAAGATATATGAATATACATGAACAGTATTAAATGTTTACATACACTCAAACCACACTGATTATTTTTCATTTTTGCTCATCTTCATGATCATTCTGGAGTTAACTCTATTTTTTTTAAGCAGACAAAAATATTCTCTAAAATATTTATTTAATGCAGACTTGTTAAGAGGATGACCCTTAGCCTTAAGTATTATTTATAAGTATGTATTTTCTGTACTTTTTTGTACTTTTTTGTCATTAAAAGGGATGAGAGTTTTAATCATTTTTGCTAACTGAATACGCACATTTTTTTAATTTAGTTATATCCAAATATTCCAAGAATAACCATTTCTATTATGATTAAATACATGAAAGTTCAGGTTAGATATTTAATAACTTCATGTAACTATGATGTAGGTTTTCAAAGTGTACTGGTTGTAGAGCTCGGAAAACAAATCTGTGTAACACATAAATGGCAAATAGCTCAAATGCAAAAGTCAAAAGTCCATAATGTACAGCATACTAGCACACGACATGCACACTGTAACCAGAACAACACTCTTACCAGTCTTAGCTAGTATCAGCTAACTAACTAGCCTAGCCTGCTATTGAGAGTTTCAACCTAATGTGTTGTAAATCTCCTCATGTTTGCTCACTTTTGTTGTTCAAGTTTGTTGCAACCTGATTGGTCACAAGGTAAAAGAAAAAAGTTTTTTTGATGTCGCCCTATGCTTCTTTGTAAAGTTGAACTTTTGTCATCCTTTGGAAGCTTCAATGTGACCAAAAAACAGAGACAATGCTTTTTAAAAGGACCTCATAGGATGAGGGGAAAAAAACAAATAGGAAAGTAGCAAGAATTGAGCAAATGCACTCCTGAGACCTCCTGTGCCACCATCTACTCATTTACTTCTGCTGCAGTGAACTGTTTGGGGAAAAACTAGAAACGGGGACATTCACATATCTTCCTGTACGCAAAGGTAGAATCATGATAATAATTAAAATGGTTGATGTAAAATTCAAACTAACATATGTCTGGGTATACAAAAAATTTTCCAAAAATATCTTCTGGGATGTTTTTTTCTTAAAAGATTAGTTACTATTTGGTTATCTGCCACACCTGATGCAGCCCATCAAGGGCCACAAGACTTAAACATTTAAAGAAATCAAAGGGAAAAGATCCCCATACTAACCTCCTTTATCTATTTGTTTAATTCTTGTTAATTTTCTGACCAATGATTTGTTGTTAAGACCATTAAAAGCTTAATATTTTGCCATTTTGTGCTTGGCCCATTTTTCTGCCCAGGAGTGTATGGTCAATCCAAAAGGAAAAAGCAAAGTTAAACATTTGCTTATATATTTCATTTTATTCCATATTATACACTATACACCTCGAACAAATGTCCTATTAAGTAAAGAAGTGCCAGTTCAGATATCCAGAAATTCTACTAACTATATCTGAACGTACATCAGTCATCATTATTTATATTGGATATTGGGAAATATTAACATTTACGATGATATTGGCACACCAGTAAATCTTCACATCTAACATGGAGGATTATTTCATTAGGCTTGTCTCACATGCTGATGTTTCGCTGTGGGTAAGACTGAGGAGTATTTATGTTTCGTCTGGTTTCAAGATGGATGGAAATGTGAAAATGATCCACACATCATCATAGCTTCAACTAATCCACTTCATCTGGGGGAGAAACTGTCGCCTGCAGGCTTGCTTAATTAATTAGTGTCAGAAACACACAAATAAGCCGTTAAAGGATTCGCGAATGTCTTAATTGCAAGTGTTAATGGTAGATTTGTTGTTTTCACCCAATATTTGTCAGATTTCTGCAGGTTTTTTTTAACCGTTTGTGCTCTTGATGGCACGCCACACCGTAATAATAATCTGAACAGAAGCTCTAGTATGTGTATGTATTGTATACGTGTATATGTGATTTCCAACCCGGTTTCTATACCTTTCGTTAAAATGAACCTAGTATTTGCATTAGACGTCCACTTTTATTTCTTGAAGAGAACAGTTCAGGCTGTTTTCATGTTTTCACTATGTTTTAACTCTGCCATATAGTAGAATTTAAAGTATATCGTGTGTATAGTGTATAACGTAGTATAGAGCGGGTCATGAGGAGCACTGAACGTCGAAAAGCCAGGGAAAGAGCCAGTGAATTAATCAAACAATGGCTCATCACAATACATGGCATCCAATTAACTCCAGAATAAATCACCACCTGTATGTGTGTGTGTGTGTGTGTTTTAAGACTTTACAATATGTTAGACTGCTGTAGTTTCATACAAACTGCAGTAGTGTAACACTCCTGAGTTTGATGAGTGCCCCTGGATTGCACGTGTGATGATAAGCCCCACTGCACCTTGTTTCTTTTAACAGCCATTTAACAGCACATGGTGCAGCATAAAAGGCTCCGGCATGTCCTAATGAGCACAAACAGTCGCAACGTAACTTTCCTAATGACTGAAACATGACTACAGAGTGGCTGCCGTGCCACAGTGAACACTTTAATGGTCTGTTCAAGTCAAAATGATGCATTCTTGATGCATCTTTTACTAAAAATGACTTCCAGCATGGAACTTTGTGTTCTTGGCTCAGTATTATACATTCACTGATCACACTCTTAGCATGTTTTGCTCTCAACAGCATTGATTGCTCATGGCATGGATTCCAAGGTGTTGGAAACATTTCTTTGAGATTCTGATGGATACGTTTTTATGGCCCAGATCAAGGAGGACCACAACCAAATTAAAGTGGGACAACAACAGAGTTTTACAGGACAATATATCTGAGGTAAAATTGGTCCTATAATGGTTGTCAGTGGATGTCTCTGGTGAATCGGTGCTTACTGGGAGGTGTATACGTATTTATTTGGCTTTCTGGTAATAAATATGCATTTAGAATCATGAATATAATCAGATGTGATGCAACACTTTACATGGGAACCTGCTGCATCATTTACCTTTGGAAAGTTTTCAGCGTTCAGTAGGTTGTTGTGTAACATGCAAGTGTGTGTGTGTGTGTGTGTGCATGTGTGTGTAAATGCACTTACCATTTCTGGGAAGATGTCTGCCTCTGTCATTATTCTTGTCAGTGAAAATGCTAACCCCTTCAATTACGAGCTCTCCCCAGCCAGTCAAGCGAAGATATATATATATATATATATACACACACACATATATATACATCTCTGTGTGCATGTGTGTGTGTGCATGCGCCAGATGCTAGATGTAGCTACACAAGCTTTTTTCCACTAATCCTGTCCTCTTCAAAACAACCCCTGCAGGAGATGTGACAGGAATTACATGCCCGCTTGCCCTTGCCTGATTTCGTTTAGTTCCTCTCTCTGTATAGAAATATGTTCCAGTCTATAGAGACATATCTTTTTTTACATTTAAAGCCCAATCATTAATAGTTTTAGAAATGTAAAACGCTTAAAAACATGCAACTGGAATGTCTTGTCCACAGTCGAGTTAATGACAGTGACTAAAGAGGAATGCCGCAGTCTAGCCAACTCACAAACTCTCCAAGTTTCCGTTAGCAAAACTGCAATGGAGCGCTGCTCAATGTCAGGTCAGACTAGCAAACTCGGGTGAAATCAACAATCCTGACTTCACCAAGTGATATGAATGTATCCAGAGGTTGTGGAAAATCTGTTGTATTGTCATGTGATACAGCAGAGAAGAGCAAGAATGAGTTCTTAATGAAGCCATTAGCTTTCGCTTAATAAGTGACGAAAGCTGTTCGGCTCTTTCTCAAATTCAGGAGTGTTTTTTTTTTTTTTTTTTTTTTTTTTTCTCAGAACACTAAAACAACTTTTTTTCCTTTCTTTGCACCAATCTGGCACTTTTTCAGCATGTAAAAATCAGTTGTACATTTGGTTTGTTATTAAGAATTACCTGCAAATACACTTAATATTAGGCCTTGTTTATCAGACTGGATGCAAACTAATTTATTCATAAATTATTTGCAAGAGCATTTACACAAGAAGTGTGGTTTCATGACAAGCCAGTTATTTCAGAAAAACGAGTGCATCTAGTACTAGGTCCTGAGTTTGTGTAAAGTTATGTATAAGGAGACTCACTACTGCGAGCCTCCACTGATTGGCTTCAAATTTATTTATCTCAATAAAAAGCATGAATTTAGTGAAAGCAACAGTAACAAATCCATCAATTCAAACACATAAGACTAGCCATTCGATCAGGACAAAAGTAATGGCACCCTATAAAAAAAAAGGAGGATGCGTTAGTGTGTGTCTGTGCTAGCCGACCCGCTGCAGTGGCTGAGCTGCATTACTGGATGATCACGCTTAGGAAGAACTTTCACTGTTTAGCCATCATTTTGTCGCTTTGTCGCAAATTACGCTGTAAATGAGTTGTTCAAAAGAAACTTAACTATAATCCTTACAAATGCAGCCCTTTTTCATTGAGGCTACAAATGCAAATATTTGGCCTCGGCATTAGAAAGCTCTGTGTGTGTGTGTGTGTGTGTGTGTGTGTGTGTGCGCACACCCTCTCTAATAGCACCGTTTCAGGATCTGCTCCTGTCTCTGAATCCTGATTCTAGTCAAGCAGAAAATTGCTTTCCCTCTCTCTCTCTGTGTCTTTATCTCTCTCTCTCTCTCTCTCGCTCTCCACAGGTGGTGTTGTGTGGAGGAGGAGAGCACAACTGCAGGGCGAAAGGGCACGAGCCACTGTACAAGCAAACCCAAACACCTGCAGAGCTTTTCAGAAGCATACAGCAGGTTCAGAGAACAGCAGAAAAGGCCAAACATAGACAGAATGATGGGGATTAATGGATTAATTTCTGATCGCTGATTAATTATTTAAAACATTAAATAATGCTTCGTAGAATCCCTGAATTTTCCGCTGCCATTGTTGGTGTGGCTGTTTAACTCTTCTAGTGTTTGCAGCAATCTATATTAGCATATAAGCTCATTAACTGAAACACTTTTCTTCAGCTTGGCTGGTTTATCTGAAAACAGATTGAAATTGGCATGCTGATACAGGAAAATAATCAGTGTCTGGGGTGGTGTGATGTGGCCCAACGCACAGCGGAGTAACACTTACAACCCAGTTATTTTCCAAAAGCAGCACATCCTGAAGTGCTTTATTCCTCTTCTACCACAGCAATTGACATCCAATTTTCATTTAATAAAGAATGACACTTTCATTCACTTTTTCATACTTTCTATCCATTTATACTTACATTTTATGTTGTTTAACAGTTGTTCCTTCACCAGTCTCTGGTATTTTTCTCTCTCTCTTAAAGGGAATAAGGAAGAAAAATTCAGCTTGTCACGTTAGTGAGAAATCAAAAAAGCGCAACATCAACCATTCTTAGATGGAACAGCTTTGGCTCTGACTGTTACAAAGCTCTGACACTGGAGACTCCTTCCACAAACTTCACCAGATCAATGATTATACATTCTTTCTTTGTTAAATAACGACACATTTTTTAAATCTGTTTATTATTAGCTTTAGATTATATGCAGTGTCTGCCATACAAGTTCCTGTGCCATGGACTTTCCATATAATTTAATGCAAATACATAATCTTTTACCAAACTGATGTGGTATAAGAGGAAAAAAACACCCCGGGATGTGCTGTTATTGGAAGATAATCTGCATAGTATTAACACTACACAAAGTTTCCCGTATTATAAACACAGAGCTGCATGAAGAGTGAACAACCTCCACAAATGAACAAGGACATATGAGGAATATTTGTCTGTATAAGTGTACTTCAACAGAGGAGTGGAAACGAGTACAGGCCAAAAAAAAGCACCAGGTTGCACTAAAAGAGAGCATCAATTACACCGTGTACACTTGCTGCACTATAAAAGGGCATCAATTATACCATGTGCCCTTGTTTTTATTATAATCCAGCCTTGAGCGTGAGAAAGGTGCAATATACATAGAAATTATTGTTAGAATTAAAGAGGTGCTGTGAGGACTGCAAAGAGCTCTTTGCTCTGTATGTGTCACTATGTTTCATAATTGGAATTGCCAGAGTTATTGCTGTTTTTTTTTCCAGGATTTTATGCCATGTGAAGCCTTGCATGGCCAACAAAGACACATGCAGAATATCAGTAGATCCACTGTAAGAAAATGTGAAAATGGTCACTACTACAAGTTACTGTTACTAGAAATAGCTTCTGCTACGGATTGTAGCTGTGTGACACACTGTTATATCAGTTTTCATAGATAGCAGGGTGTCCTACAGTGTCAGAAGCTATGGAAGCAAGTCTGCCTGAGATACTGAACAACCAGACACAGCTAGCTGAACAGCTAGCTAGCTAATAGCACCATTAAAAAAGGTATTACATTTACATTAGCTTACTGGGCTAGCCTTACAACGAGATGTAGTCACTGGAGTGGCCAAACAGACGCAGCTACCTAGCTTGGTAAATATCTATTTGTAATAAAATATGATTTATATACAGTAGGTAGGTATTAAATAGTTAGCTAGCATTACAATAGTTATAGCTATAGTTCTAGTTAGCTGAACATTACTTAGCTAGGTGGATAGAAACCAAGCTAGCTAGATTAAAACAAAAATTATTATACAACAGTTAGTTTCAGTCCACTAATTTGATTGGACGAGAGACATTCCAAGAGTGCTTATATTTAATATAACCACACTGAGAAGTTTCACTGTTTGTATCAATTCCCTCGTCTGTGTTCGGCACGTAAAGTTCCAATTCTAGTAACAGTTTGTTACGCTAAAACGGTTACTACAGTAGAGTTAGAGACATCATCTGAGGACATGGCAAACGATACATTTTTCATGAATATACCTTTTGACTTAAAATATGAAAGCTCATCAGGTGACGATGAAAAGGAAAAAGGGAAGCCAATGTCGCCAGAAGCACCTTTAACAGGAATTTTTTACAAATCAACATGAGCTCGCTAGCCAGCTACCCAACAGGCTGTAAAGTGAGCGTAGCTTCTTCGGGATCTATTTCTGCTAGCAGAGCAAAAATAAATTAAAACTCGCAATCGTGTGGTTATGCTGAATATCGGCATGGCTGTGATTAGCTACGGATATTTAGTATAACCGCGCTCTTGTGAGATATTGCTTAAGTATTAAAAATGTACATTACCGAAAACAATAAAACTGTGCTGTCGAAAATTAAAAAGTAATGACACCATTTTGAAACGTGTTTATATCTGTTGTCCTTTCTACCCTTCCTCGACCCTGAGGACTCTGAGGGGTTTCACCACAAGGCAAACTGCTCTCTCTCTCTGTCTCTCTCTCTCTCTCGCTCTCTCTCTCTCTCTGATGTCTCTCTTTCTCTCTCTCTCCCTCTCTCTCTTTCTCTGATGTCTGTCTCTTTGTGTGTGTGTGTTCGCTGTCTCTCTCTCTGTCTCTAATCTGTGTGTGTGTGAGGGAGAGAGATCTCTCTCTATCTCTCTTTCTGATGTGTGTCTCTCTCTCTCACTCTTCTGCCTCAATAAATTACCTAAACCCCCAGAAGTGTCTCTTCTCTGATGATTCTTTTTCAACATCATCTATGTTTTATTGTTCTGCATTTTAAACTTGTTCTGTACTTGGTTTTGTTTTGAGACAATAGAAAAGAGCAAGCACTTCCTCTTGTCTCACAGGATATAATGGAATCTTCACCACCATGTCAACTCAGAGTAATTTCTACTAGTCGTTTTATAAAAGGTAAAATATGGCATAATCTTTCCAGACACAAGCATGCTCAGTGTGTAAAGAAATTACACGTGACTGATGGGACAAAAATCCCAGAGATACTCTGTCCTACCTCCCTATATAATACTGGTCCAATCCGCATAGGGCTGATGTCCCTCGCTCTGCACATCTAGCTTATTCCATCACTCCAAAGAGCACATCATGACAGCGGTGCCATTTAACCCGATCAATCTCCCTGTTCTAAAATGTGAACTGTTCCATGCAATGAACAGCTCAGTATGGAACAAATGACCTCAGTGTTTGCCCCGTTAACCTTACAGAATCAACTGTCCCTGTGTGATCTCCTTCATTTAGTGTGTGTGTGTGCAGGGAGGTGTGTTTAAATGCAGCCAGACAAGCAGAGCAATGGAATACAACCAGAGGCCAATGACATACGCAGGTAACATGCATGAGTGGACAGTGATTTACGATCCATCCATCAGAAGTCGGTCAGAGAGAGAGAGAGAGAGAGAGAGAGAGAGAGAGAGAGCGCTTGACCTGATGGCGGCTTTCTCCGTAGCATCTGGACTGTCCACAGAAGGGAACTCCTCAGCCAGTATCTCCTCCGGGCTGCGTGGGTCGTCTGGGATGCTCCTCTGACCCTTGACCTTTTCCTTGACTCCCAACCCAGATGTGATGGCGTTCCACAATGCATTCTGGGACTTGGACCCTTTAGAGAGGAGAATGTGTTGTAAGATAATAGGTGAAACGATAAACGCCAAATGCCTGCATTAAAGGTGCAATCAGAGATTTTTTAAAGATTCATTAAAATGTCTGTTCAGAGGAGAAACTCTGGCCTCCGTGGCAGCTAACATTCTGTAACCTGGAAGAAAAACAAATGATTTGGACCACTGGCGTCCAACCAATGGTGTTCCACAATGCATTCTGGGACTTCTGGGACATTTGAAAGGAGAATAATTGATAATAATTTAAGTGTTAGTTCAGTGAAACATTTAAATTTGCTCAGGTTTGCCCCTTTACACCAAACACACTCAAACAGCCAAGACATTTTTGCAAGCTATGGGGCCAGTGCATTTGTAAATCTTTGTATTTAAGGGTGTATTAAAGGTGCGGTCAGCATTTTTTTTTGTTGTTGTTGTTGTTGTTTTGTTTTTTTTGTTTTTCTCCCCCAAGTCAGTATCTTAAGTAATCTTTCCTCACATTCTGGCAATCCACATTCTGCAACCTGGAAGAAAAAATCAGTTATGTGGACAAACGATATCCAACCAATAGCGTTCCAGTCCAGTTTAGCATTGTGTAAACTACATTCATAAATCATTACACATACTGTAATCGATGTCAAATTGTTTAGGTTCACAAACAGATTTTGATTGTGAACCTAAACAATTTGACATCTATAAAAATGGACAAAATGACACCACAGAGCTAAAAAACAGGCATCAGACTCAAGTAATTTGAATGGTAATATATTTACACTTCGATTTCTAGCCTATATATCATTTTAAATGCAAATCATTTCTGCTACAACCGCTAACTGCTTAACAATATCTTATAAGCTGAGTGTGTAATTATTTAGGCATGCAGTTCCCACAATGCTAAACTGGTAAGTTTCCATTACTTGTTAGCAACATTACCCTCATAGCACCAGTGCAAAACTATGGACGCAAACATCATGCACAAAAGGCGTGATTTATTAACAGGGGCTTTATCAACCTTTCTTGTCTAATTTTTCAATCCTTTTTTTTTACCAGAAAATGTAAACACCGGTGATGCTGCAATACTTCCATCTAGTGGACAAAAGCTGGCATCACCAGTATATGTATTTTACAGTTCTTTCAACCTGTTGCTGTTATAGTCCACATGATGTAAAGTCATATTATATTAACTGATGCAATGACACCTACTAACCTGAAATATTTCTATAAATGTGAAGAAAGTTTCATCTGAAAACAGATTATTAACATGCTTGACATATTATCTGATACTTGTCATCTCTTCACAGTGCTTTGGTAATTTGCCCGAGGCATTGTGTTTGTTTTGCCTTTGTTGGTGATGTTGGTGCTTCTTTTTCCATTTTCCCAAGGGAAAACACTTACGCGCAAACGTCGCTGGTGGCCTGCTGTTGCTTTCTCCATCTTCATTAGCCACTGGAGAGAGAGAGAGAGAGAGAGAGAGAGAGAGAGGCATTAAAAGCATAGCATGTGCATAGAGATGTGTGGTGGTGTCTGGGCATGTGTGTGTGTGTATGTGTGTGTGTGTGTTTCTACAAGGCTTCACGCTTCATAAAAGCAAGTCATTATCAGGCGACATGCGGAAAGTGTTGCACAATATTGCTTTAAAACTGACCCCCTTCCGACCACACACACCCACACAAACGTACAAACTAACTTTCAAACCCACGGCCCCGTTCAGCTTCATCTCGTACATCATTAGTGTAAAAAGTAACTTTTGTGAATAATGAAAACGCTGTGCAACAAGCAATTTGTTGAGCCATTTCTCTTAAACTTTGTGTGTTTGTGTGTGTGTGTGTGTGTGTGTGTGCTGGTCTGATGAGGAAAAGTGATCGTTTAGCACCAAATACATAATACAGGGTTATTTAACACCCACCTACACCCTGCATTAATTTACATTCATTAACCAGAATCCACAAAATACGCTAACTCAAACTACAAATCTAGGTTTTGTTTTAATTCAAGTTAGTGAATAATTCAAGTTAGAGACAGTGGACTCATGCAACTCATGTAGCCCAAAGGCAGTTTTGTCAGTGTTTATTTTTTAATTAATGCCACAGATTAATCTACAAGGTACAGAATAGCAGTACAATAAAATACAGTACATATCTGAACACGTGTTCCACCAAATGCCTAATCCTCTGCATTTAAGGCGGTATTAAAGGTGCCATCAGCATTTTGTTTTCAGTCAGTAAACTTTCCTCACATTCTGACAGCTTCAATAAAAATCGGCTCGGAGAAAAAACTCTGGTCGCTGTTGTGTGTTATGTTCTGCAAACCGCAATAAAAACGAATGATGTGGCCAGCCAATCAGAACGAGGAGTCGTCTTGCCTGTCAGTTCAGAAAGCTCCTCCTCCTGCACTAACATTCAAGTGTGTTAATTAAATACATTTCACTGATCTTTTAAAATTTTTTCCATGCCATTAACATGGATGTTAGTTAACCATCTTTTGTGTATTTGCTAATTTTATGCTAAAAAAAAAAAAACTTAACCATGTTACTCATTTTAAAGTGAAATGCAGCCTGTCATCAAAGACATCTTGTAGAAATGGTGACATTGTTTGGTGAGCCACATTCTTCAATGGTTAAAGGCACATTTTCTTAGATTCAGTGTTAAAAAAATAACTTTCCTCCATTTTCATGCTAATTTGGAGGGTAGATATGGAGGAGTGAATAGAAATGAGCCTGGATTAAGTGGAGACTGTGGTGCAGCCTTGTCTCTGCCCTATTCACCCCGGTGAGGACGGTTCATAAGTAGGAGACAGCTTTTAGCACGCTCTGCTGAAACCAGCAGAGCACGGCCCGCCCCATTACCATGGCAACGGTCAGCTGTTTGAAAATGCCACGCTGTGTTACGGGGGAAGTGTGAATCGAGAGCTCGCACACACGAATCGTTTAACTGTACAACACATGCGCTCATTAAATCCAGTACAAAAGCCAACTATGATATGAGAAAGCATTTGAAATTTACTGATTTTATAGATATTATATAATTACAAACTTCATTCTCTCTCTCTCTCTCTTGGTCTCTCTCACGCTCTCTCATTCCCTCTCTCACTTAACAAATTGTTTGGGTTTTTTTTTTTTTGTTTCCTCGATGCTGAGTTTAGGAGAGATGTGTGCGATTAAAAGGTCTGGCACCTCTCATTTTGCATGCCCATGGTTGCCATGGTGATATTGCCTGAGCATGTTAAACAATCCCAAAAAAAATATTTGCATGCGAACGAAACACGGGTTTGCAGTTGTAACATTCAGCTCTTTGGAAGTCAACATTTTCTAACTGGTTTTATATTTCAGAAGTTCAGAAGTGGAAGACATTTCTCAACAGACATCCATGAAAGTTTGGCTTGTTTTGGTTGATGCTAGTCATAATAACACTGCCATGTTAGTCGTACGGAAACTTTTCTTAGGGCTGAATTCATGGCCTTGTTTTAGTATTTCATGGCTTCATTAAGTAAGGGTCAGACCATGATATAAAAAAATAAACTACAAAATAATAGCAAGTGCTGGATCAAGTGCTATTTTATAAGCTGCCAGGCAATGAGGGTGGAAGCCATAATGTTCAATTAAACCAGATTGGCAGTCATTAATGTGGTAATTACAGCTAGAGTTAGTCATGCAGCAACATACTGGCAATATACTAGACTTCTAGTCTAGGACTAGGACTAGGACTCATCTAGGAATTTAGGACTAGTATACAAGGAGATTAGGAGTCTATACTATATTAGGTGTTTATTCCAATGTTTTCCATCTACTCATTCATATTATCTTTTAATTGCGTTGGTCGTAAAAGTAAATTGCTTTGCTTTTATGTTACATTGTGTTACTTAAAAGAAGTGAAAAAAAAGAAAGAAATCCTGAAAACCCTGTCTCAGATGCTTCAGACGTATAAACTACACACAAGTGATTTGTATAATCTGAAAAGGGAAAGCAGAAAATCAGCTTAAGCAGGTGCGTAAGCTGGCTCTGAATACGCAAAACTTTTCCGACATCTTTGGGGCAAGAGGAAAAGTGAAGTGAGGTGAAGTGAAGTGACTTGTGGCCAAGTACGGTGACCCATACTCAGAATTTGTGCTCTGCATTTAACCCATCCAAGTGCACACACACAGTAGTGAACACACACACCGTGAACACACACCCGGAGCAGTGGGCAGCCTTTTTTTGCTGCTTGCTCAAGGGTCTCACCTCAGTCGTGCATAGTCAAAAGAAAATGCACGTAACAGAAAATCTACAGAAAATCTCTTTACACCAAAGATGGAAATGTAGATTCTTCGTATACTTGAGGGTGTGCTGTTATAGGAAAACAATCAATGATGGGGTGGCACTCCTGTGGTCCAATGTGAAGAGGAGTTACTGTTACCACCCCAAAGTTGGTTCTTTTTCCTATTCCTCTTATACCACAGCAATTTGCCAACAATTACAATTTTCATTTATTAAACAATGACATGTACGTCTTATCCATCTACAGTCACATTTCCTGTTGTGGAACGTCCACAAAGCAAGTTAGTTCCTCTTATCACTTATGTTATCGCATCCATAAACAGTCATTCCATCAACAGCTTCTCTGTTTTTCCCTCTCGTGATGTTAATAAGGCAAAAAAAAAAATTCCAGTTTGAAATGTTACTGAGAAACAGGAAAGAACAAACTGAAGACGTGGTGGAAAACTTGGTGGAGACTGTTACAAAGCACTGACATTGGACACTGCTTCCATAAATGTTAAATAAACATCCTCTTTCAAAAAAAAAAAACTTATTACACCATATCAGTGATTATATGTTTTTCGTTGTTAAATAACATCTGTTTTTTTGTCAGGCTTAGATCAGGTGGAGCATGCTGTACAAGTCCCAGTGAATGAGCTGTCACCATGCTATGGTAGTAGTAGAAAAAATTACATATGGAAAAATGTGATTAGATTCTAACCAATGAAATTTGAGGATTCAACAGCATTGTGGTAGCAGAATCTTTCTAGGCACCTCGAGCAGGAACTTGGCAAGCTGCTCCCGCTGCTGTTCCAGGTTTTGGATATTTATAGCGATTTCAACTCAGGAGTGCAATGTGAACAAGAAAGATATGAGGCATCTCTTGGTAACTCCAGGTAGCCTCATAAATTATTTCCGCAACATTATGAGGTGTTAAGGATATTTCTTCTGCAAATCTCTTCTAGGAAAAAAAAACTCAGAGTAATATTTAAAGAAAAGTCCATACTTAGAGAGAGAGAGTTGATTCAACCTTTGGCCCATAATACATATACCAATGCTTTAACTGGTCCTTGGGGGTAAAAACCATATTTGGATGGGTATCTGGACTCAGCTAAATTTGCTAATTTGCTACATGCCAATTAATATTTCCATTGTTAGCTACAAATTTGTTTAAAAAAAACGAGACACAATTTAGTGCAAAACTAATGAAGTATAGTTCTAACGCCAAACATGTATTGAAATCAGTGAGTTCTTCTATTTCTTTTTTTTTCTGGCAGGCAAAAAGATTGTGTTACACAGTACAGGAGCAGAGATGTAGTTACAGGACAGGCAAGGAAGGCAATCAGTGAAGACCAACACTAAGGTGATGAAAATGTCAAATCTCAAAGTGCAGAATATCCCCAAATCCTCTGATGGGTAATGTACAACGCTACACCAAGAACACTTTCAGACAGTTCTCCTGATTCTTTATAAAAGCATCTGGGGAAAACGATGGCAATAAAGTGGAACAAAATGCCAGGAGGTCCGCCTTGCACTTTCCTGCCACAGTCCGTAGAATCACCTCCGTATGACAGGAGTCACAATTCAAATGTAAAAAAAAAAAAACGTGTCCGTGCTGCTAAAATACGGCTACTGAGACGTCACACTGTTCCTGAAATCACTGCAGCACACACATCATAGTTAAAAGGTGGAGCGAGCATCACATCACATCTCCCTCTACCACTTTTATCTTCATGTTACAGTGTTTTGGACTGCTCTTACTGGTTTCCATGTCTGCGTAGGCATGAGAACAAGGATTAAAGAAGCTGTGTAAACTGCCGTATGGACACATTCTCAGAAGAAAACAGCCATTTGGGTAGATTTTAGAAAGGTAGAAAAGACAGTATCGAGATTTAGAATTATTAGGTTCTGACTACTGGAGAGTTTTAATAAATTGAGCTTTAAAGTTTTGACCATTAAGACATCCTTCACAATCTTTCATTTTAAACAGTATTATCAGTTAAAATGTTATACTTAAAGGCAAACTTCAGTCAAGCTGAAGTATGATCAATAGTTTTCATCCATACTTTTGTACATTATATGAGTAAAGCTGCTTGTTTGACATAAAAAAAAAAAACATTTACCATTATACAGTAGCATTTGCGAAGCGATGTAATGAACTGAAATGTTTCTAAGCATCAAAATTATCACTATGTTATGTAGTAAACTGTATAACATCCAAATAAAAAACTGAATTTAATTATAATTTGTCTCTACAACTGCATAAATTCTCCTAGGTATACTGTTGTGCAGTTTTCTGAGGAAATAGCTACAGTTCTTTTGACTCTGCAGGTAAAATCCCACATGTCCTTGATGATGTTTTGTCACATGGTCCATTACTTAATAAATTATATGTTGAATTTAAAGCAAAAGTAAAAGAATTAATGTTTGGAATTTTTTTCTCTCCGGACAAGCTAACATAACATAAAATAAAACAAGACAAAAGACAAGACAAAATTTAATTTAAGACAAAATTGTTTTAAAGAATAGACTGAGTGCCTATACTTTTGCATAGTCCTGTAGGTAGTGGACTAAAAATAAATGAACAAATAAACAAATAAAAACAACAACAGCAATACTACTACTACTACTACTACTAATAATAATAATAATAAAAAATATTTGTAAATAATAAAAATTTATAAATAATTTACAACAACAATAAAGTTGTAGTTGTTTCATTTATTTAAAAAAAATATTTAAAAAAAATACATATAACACACGACAAACACAAAAGGACAAAAACTAAATTTATATACATGCAAATTTATTCAAGCAAAATGGAAACAGATTTTTAAAAAATGGTACTCGATTCTTTTTAAAGTATTTACTTTATCCACGGCTTTCACACGTTTTATCCTTTTATCTAAATTCTTTTTTATAGATTTGCAATCCCACTTCCCCCTCTCTCACTCTGTTTCTCTCTCTGTCTATCTCTCTATCTGTCTCTCTCTCTCTCTCTCTCTCTCTCTCTCTTACCTATAGTGAAGCTGAATCCATCGATGCTGAACGTGGCACTCCTCCCTTTCTTAAGTCCCTGTTTCCTGGCGCTGTGCTCCGTCATTCCCTCCTTCCTCCTCTCCCCTCTCCCTCAGGCCAGGCTAAAGCTCTGAAAGCTCGGCTTCACACTAATTTACGCACTTACGCTTCTAGACAGCGGAGTGGAGCGTCTGCCAGTGGTGTGTGCAGGTTGGCGAGTGTGTGAGACCTCCGGGGTGAAGTTGTGTTGAGGAAGAAGCAGCTTTCTTTCTCTCTCTCCTCCTCCTCCTCCTCCTTAATCCTCCTCCTTTCTCTCCCAGTGCTGACCTTCCCTCACACTCTCCACATTATTCTCTTTCTCTCTCTCTCTCTCTCTCTCTCTCTGTGTATCACACTTTCTTTTACTAACACACACTCACACACAGACACACTCATACACACTCAGCATTGTTCTGAATTATGCCCATTTCCCCAGATAATGGCAGACTGTGTCATTTTCGTTTCATTCCAGTTTCAATTTGCAACACAAAGGCTGTCATTTGTGACTTATGATAAAAAGACTGACTGAAACACTGACAGACAGATAGATAGACAGATAGATAGACAGACAGATAGACAGGCAGAGAGAGACAGACAAGCAGAAAGACAGATAGACAATTAATTGTGGTGCCTTCATTTTGCTTTGACACTTTCTCCATCTGAAACAGGGTGTGAGAAAAAATAAATCACCCAATCATGTGTGTGTGTGTGTGTGTGTGTGTATGTGTGTCAGAGCATTCTCCGGAGACCATGCTGAGGAAATGTGTGTAAGGGAGGAGAATCCACTCAACCACACAGCCCACCTCCACCCACCCACAAACACACACACACACACACACACACACACTCAGGGGAAACCTGGTAATGCACCAGTTGAGTTTGCGCGCCGATAAACTCTGAGACCTCCAAGACTAGCTCCCTGGAGAAAGTGAATTTCTTTCCTTAGAAAAGCGTATATAGAGTCCTTGATAAATAATACCACAGAGCTGTTGAATTCTCAAATCTGATTGGTCAGAAGGTGTTGATTCATTTCCTATAGCAGCAGCCCTGACAATAGTTCCCACTGTAAGGCAAATCAGAGCTTTATATTTGGAGGTAAAGTTATAACTTTACCTAAGATTGTAAACAGGAACTCAGTTGTTCTGCGGATGTTCCACCAATATAACTGTAACTATAAATGGATAAAACAGTGTGTACAATGTGTTGTCATTTATGAAATAAAAAAATGGCAAATTGCTGTGGTATACAAGGAATAAAACACTGTTATAGGACAACGATCAACTTCAGGGTGGTAACAGTAACTCCGCTTCATGTCGGGCTGCACCACACTGTTCTGTCGTTGATTATTTTCCTATCATGGCATAACGTTCTTAATTTCACACCTCTGGAAATGTAAATGTTGTAAGACTATGGTATCGTAATACTTCTACAAGTTTGTTTTTAGGCATTTTACATGCAGTATTGTAATTTTGTGACCCACAACATTAATTACACAAACTTTGTAACTCAGAAAATGAAAGTGGAAAAAATATAAATATATTCAAGTAAATGTACTTTAGTAAAATATTAAATTTACTAAAATACTTCAGTAAAACTTTCAATAAAACTAAAAACTGCATTCAATTCAAATATTGTTAAAAGTTGCATGCTTGAAGAAACAATGAAACTGTCTCTCCTCTCTCTCTCTCTTTTGCTCTCTCTCTTTTGCTCTCTCTCTCTCTGTCTCATTCTTGGAAACCAGAAGCTTTCTCTCTATGAGACCACCGGCTGACTCGCAGCTCCACAAATCAAAGAAAATTACTGATATTTTTATCATAAACCAGAACGGTTTTGTCACCTCCTTTTATGCGCATGTCAAATCTCCGAGTTCTTTTACAAGGTCGTGTTATTTGCACAGTCTTTTTTGTAGTAAACGTCTGTCACCAGGCAACTGCTCGAGGTTTTTATCGCTCTGTCTCTGTGACGCAGATGGAGAGTCAGATTAACAGGAGAAAAAACTCAGACGCCTGGTTAACAAAGCCATGGTCTTTAATTGGCATCCGCTGTTCTTCATCTTGATGTACTTCAGAGCTAGCGCAAAGAGACCTGCTGTGGCTGGCTGATGAGGGAAAGACACACAAGCAGTGTGCTGGTTTTCCCTTAAAGAACTTAGACCAGACTCTTTCCTCTATATTGTCCATATTATATATAAACGCTTCACTTTATTTAGATAATCATAGCCAATCGAGGTTTGTTCGCTGATTCCTTGGAGGCCTGAGGGATCAAATCAAGGTGAGTCAAAACTATAGCAACATCAGATACACACCAACATTTTCAAACGAAAACACACTTAAGGTTGATGAGGAGAAGCCAAATAGGGTGCGTTGATGAGAAGCACTGAAACACAGAACTGTTTCTGTGTTACATTTATGCATTATATGTATTTGAAGGTGTATTTTATTTACTTTTAATTACTTCCAACAGGTGTGGCATAGCAGTGATATATCATCTTTTGTGCAGATTAAAGCATGTTGTAACAGTCTGTATTTTCCGCCACAGGAAAGTCTTGGAAGAGAGAGACCTTTACATAGCAGTTTATAGCTGCTATAATGTAAGCGCTAACAGGAACTAACTTGTTTTGTGGATGTTCCAAAACATTGCATGTAACTATAACTGGATAAAAAGTATGAAGACAAGTCCAAGACCAGTACTAGCCGAGATCGAGTCAAGCCCGAGTCTTAAGGGGATCGTTGGCAAATTGCTGTGGTATAAGAGGAACATTAGGACATGGTCTAATTGAAAAATAATACATTTGGGGGTGCTAATAGTAATGCCTGTTAAGGCCACATCACATCACTCTACTGTTGATTACTTTCCTATAACAGCACACCCCCAAGTGTGCTATTCCTTACATGTTGTCCACTCCATGCAATATGATAAGCAGCTTTATTTGCAAAGCATAAACCCAAAAGCCACTTCCTGATTGGCCACCATGAGTTGAACACGAATTTAGGCAGCATCTGAACTTTTTCCGAAGCCACTTGCTTTGGATCATATTATATCTCAAACAATGAGAGCACAAACTGCATGAACAACAATTTTCTTCATGAGACTGCAAATTATGCCAATGTCCCACTTTATGCATTACTAGACCAATCTAAGATGACTCATTAAAAATCTGTTTCAGACCGTGACGCACCTTGGAATCCCCTTTAATCCACCTTCGTCTCCTCCACTGTATGCCATCTCAGCTTGCAGGAACAATAAAAACCATGTGATGTGTAAAAACCACTGTGTTGACTCTGATGGCAAACACTGGAGGATACACAAGCTCATTAGTGTCTCCTCCAACGGAGGTGTGAGTGGAAAGCAGGAGAGCGTCCCCGGCTACGCCTGTTCCTCCCAGCGGTTTCCGTGGAGACACGGCAAAGTAATTAAGGGAGTGCGAGCGGCCAGGGAGATCGTGTATTCCCCACATATAGCCTCATTAAAGGGACATTTAAGGTAATGTCGGAGATGTTTCCAGCATACAGGAAGTACAATGGCTTTCCAATGAATTGGTAGCGTCTTGATTGCTTCCACTTAAGCAGGTTGTCTGAGGTTAGAAAAGACAAAGTCATAGGCACTGTTAGGTGTCAAGGTGAAATAACTACCCCATTTTAGATCAAACAAAATGTCCAAGAAATGTTTACCCCAAGAAATTGTTTGAGCACCATGATTTGATTCCGTATGGTGACATATTTCCTGACAGCATGTTACAGTGCTTGACCGTTTTACATAACAGCCAATAGCATTCGAGATATGCCATGCCACACCCTCACCAAATCTAAAACAAACTTGACAGTAGCCTAGAGAACTAGCTTAATATGGTGGAGTTTTTAATTAGTCTTTTTTCAACTGTGGAGGAATTTCACCTCCTTCACTCTAATGCCTCACCTCGCCTGTCCACTCTAATGAGGACAAGATCCTAGATGTCCACTCTAATGAGGACAAGATCCTAGATGACAAGATGTTGTGCATTTCTTGGGGTTATGCCATACATGATTTAACCGAGGTCAGTGGTGTATAGCTAAACAACAATCATTATTTGTATATACTTTCGTCTAGGTTGTTCCACAGCGTTAGGTCAAACCTTAACTCGGCACTGTGTTCCATGCCAAAAAATGTAACAAAATGTAAATAATTGCAATTCATTTTAAATATTATGCTACTTGATAAAATATTACGTACTCTTACTGATGGAGAACCCTCCATTTTATAAAGATGGATTTGCATTCTCGATCAGGCTGAAGTGTCATAAATTCCATCAGTGCACTGTGCTCTTATTGTGACATGTCTTTGTTTTACTTCCTGGTCCTGTCTCCGCCCCTGTCCAGTCATTTGTCTCTTCTATCATGTATACTCCAGTTCTACGTTTAGCCTTTGATTAGTTTGCCTATTTATTCTCTTTTGTGTTTCTCGAATATCCCTACTACCCAAAGGAGTAGTGTGTCCGAATTCTCAGTATTCATAAAACAGTAGGCGAGAAATACCCCGATGACCTTCTGCAGTATGGACACTGCACTATCCCATAAGTCAACGGGACTGGCACGGAAGAGCTGTCAGAATCAAAAATGGCGGAAGGCAGCGTCTAAGTGCTATAGGTATCCTTGTTCCTTGACAATGCCAACATGGCGGATGTAGTATGTTCTGACTGTATTCATACTAGACACATATACTGATCAGTGCGTACTCTGTCAACGGCCGAGTAGTAGGTTCTGAATCGAATGCAGTACTGTCACAGTACGCGATTTTCGGACGCAGCCTCTATCTAACTGTGAAAGTTTTCCTTATGTCACTAAGCCTTATTTCATTTTTCATCATTCATCATTATTTTTTCCATGATGTTTGGATTACCCTAAATATAGAACACTCTGAGTATACACACTTGCATCCTGCATCTGAACACGTTACCGGTTGTCATAATCCGGCATTAACAAGCTCCGAAAAGACACAACTGCCAACTCGCACAAATTCCACCCTTTTCCAAATGGATAGACTTCTCAATCAAGCAATGGTTGGAAAAAGGAATAGTGTGTGTGAAGATGCACAGCCAAACCCACCGAAGAACCATGTTTACTGCTAACAAGTTGATACTGTAGAGCAAGACACGCCCCCAGGGGCGGGACACATACTTTGAATTGAATTGGACAAACACTAGTACAAGATGACTCATCAAAAAATTGTAATCATTTTCCGGGAATGTTGAATTATAACGTTAAATTGAGAATATCATTTCCAGATATAAAGCTCTGAAACACTCATTTTGATTTCAGGGGCACTTCATCTGATTTCATCTGGCATTTTATATAACTTGACTTCTGCGGATTTCATTTCAAATTACTCTTCAAGCAATCTTCGCATGTAACAACACCTACTCAAACAGAGTCTTTTCCACTTAAGATCAAACCCACACAGTGTCTGAACACCATGTACACACTCGACTCCTTTTATTATTAGAATAGTTTTCTGACTGTGAGAGCCGTTTCCGACGTCCTCAACTCCCACTCTGAGGTCTGCGTTCACAGGAATTCGTTTTCAAATCAGCAAGATAAAAAGTGACTGATATTTCATCAGTCACTTATGATGCAAAAAAAAAAAAAAAACTGGCTAAGTAAAAGCATTTAAGGCTGTACTCTGGAATGGCTTTTGACAGCTGACACTTGAGGTGTGTGTGGGAATGTTTTTTGAATCCCAATCCCACACACTTCTGCAATTACATCTGTTTGTATATGCTTGCGATATATTCTAATGAACTTGGTTGCAGTTCCCAAAATAAAAGCAGATAAAGGCAATTTCACAGCTGTTAGACTGTTTGTCAAGTTTGAATCAGTGTGAAATTCATATTTTTGCTTCTTTTTATTACTTGATTTGGTTCATTGCACATAACTAAACAAGCCAAAATTAAAAAAAAAAAAAAAAAAAAAAAAGCTGTCTGAGGGGCGTGTAAGGCTACAAACATAATCTTAAAACTCTCATTCACTGGTTAGAAATACAGCAATGTATGCCAAGAAATCACAAAAATCAGCCAGCACTAAATAATTTATTAGATAATTATATAAATAAGCAGTTTAAAGCATTTTGTGATTCACTTCCAGAGTTTATTTTCTCTTTTTGCTCACTGTCCTTTGGGACATTTGCAGCCCAGTCGATTCAGAGTCAAATTGCTTTCTCACTGCAATCAAACCATGCTAGAGTTCACTTAGAAGCATCCCAAGACTACTTCGCTCTAGACGCTCTCAGACCCGAGTGTGATTGCTGTGTTCTCACGTGCCTAAAGAACCGCACTGAGGAAGGGAACTCACCAGGCTTTCATTAAAATGTGTTCATTACAGCATTTCTTACAGCTTGATTCAGTTACCGTCTGAAAATGTTCTGTCTTTTTCACTGTTATATCAAGCACTGCCAATAATGCTGCATATCTGCCAGATTCATGCTGACCTCATAAAAATAACATCATTACTAAATGACTGGAAAGACAACATCTTTTTATAGCATCGATTTACATCTAAGTATTGCTTTTTCTTCACAGTAAGGCTGTTTAGGGTTTCACTGAACGTTCTTGTTGACCCCTGAGCTTGCTTGCTCCGGCCCACATGAGAGTCAACACGTCCTGACCTGTTTTCCATCCCAAACACACCTGTAGCTAAAACTAATCAACGATCTACTTCAGGCATCTAAGTGTCCCGATCACTTCCTGTTTTCCCCCGAACTATCCATATGTCTGAAACCACAACGTATTCACTATAGTGCACTACATGACTGAATAACGCCAAGAGTTCCCTTTTAATGCTTAACCAGTAACCACCGACTTCTCTGCTGAATCACCTTTAAACATTCCGTTTATGTTTTTTTTTAACAAGCCATGTCATCAGTTCACTAGTCAAAGCAGAGATGGCAAATGAAATTTATGAACGTCTGTGAAAACTTCATATACTTTCCTTTCTCGATGAGCTACCTTCAGCTAAATAATTTACATAAATGCACATGATTGGCTGCAACAGAGGATCTGCTACAGAAGCTGCGATGGCTCATGTTACAAAAGCTAGAGTCGCTGAACTACAGCCAGTTTTTCCAGCTCCTATATTCAGTCCATTTCTGAAATCCCACTGCAATAGTAAAGGGGCCAAAAGATTTTTTTTTCATCCTGGTTCCTTACATGACTTACATGAATTTCACCGGAGATTATAACTGCAAATCAGAATCAGGTTAAGATTATGCTAGTTGGTCTCAGTCAGCAGATTTTCGAGGGAGCTGAAGACAACGGAACCAAAAACTGAAACCAACAATCAAGACATTTGTGAGGGTGTCAGTTTTTGATACACTAAGTCAGGGTGTATCAAAAACTCGTACTTTTTTTTACACTAGATTCTAGAGTCTAGTAGTCTAGTAGTGTATGTTGGTCAACGTCTCAAATGCGAACCATTAATAACCAAAGAAAGAGTCGAAAATACAGAAAATAGAGTTGAAAAATAGTCGCAACAGAGGACGAATTATTGATCTATGACAAAAACACACTTAAATAACTAGCACACTGGTGAGGACAAGGCTAAAAAAAAGCTACTTCCCAAGGTCTTAAACCAATCACCGAGACCTGTTTGTTTTTGTTGTTGGTATTGCTGTCACTTATAAATGTGTTACAACTTACAAATGCATGATCATCACTTACAGGAATTGTACAACACCCAGGCTTTTCATGACCTGGAAGAATTTTAAAAAATGTGTATATCCAAGGTTTTAGTGTTGCACTTCCATTCCTGTTCCTACTATTTCTTTCTTTCTTGTTCTTCCACCTGGTTTGAATTCTACCTGAGTGTTCAATAAACTGATTATGATGCTGCATATGTCAGAAATGCTAACGTAGTTATTTGATGCAGAAAAGGCAGAGTTAGTTTCATTTCCACCCCGATCAGTGGCTCAGACAGGATTGATGAGATTAGATTTAAAAAGGGAAAGACTGTATTAAAACTTAATGCTCCTAACATATTCAGCCACATGACACATTTTTAGTGGACTCTTTACTCATCTGGCTTTTCAGTATCACAAAATAGTCTCTGTACTACACTACTCTAACGCGACCTTGTGACGGGTTTGTTAATGAGATAATGAGTTGATAAGTGTAAGATTGAGTTAAACAGCCAGAAGAAAACATGGCCGTGCGAGCTTAAAACTGTGAAACCTCTTAAATCTGACAGAAAAAGAACACATGGTACCTGGGCAAGAAGGGCAAGAAGCACAAGTAATTAAACAAAGTGGTGGAAAAAGCACCAGTGTTTAGGATTATGGGGATTTTTTCTGAGTCCTGCCACACCATCGAGTGGAAAAAAACAGAAATGGTACCAGGGACACAAATCAAATTTGCAGCAGCCAGCTCATTCCCTGGCTTTAAAAACCTGTGGTACGAATCGAAGAGGACAGTCCACATAAATAAAAATAAATACGTATACAAAGGAATTGATCTGTATGGAGGACAGTTTAAGATCCTCTACAAGTGTCTCCAACCTTTTTAGACTTTCCAGGAAGCACATCAGTGGCATTGCCATTTTTATCTCCAGGGTACAGCCCATTAATTCATAAATTAATATGAAATATTAGAGGTGGACCGGTATTGCAGGGTCTGGCTCCACCACAACACTGACCAGGATAAAGCAGTTACTGATGATGAGTGAATGAATATTAAATATTGTGAATGTCTGATAATAATTTTAAAACCAGTGTTTCACAGAAAACCTTTTGTGTTCATATGAATCTGTCACGTTCCGGTATGTTTAATATCACTCCTTGTATGCTGATTTATTGCTTAATTTTATGAAGGGTGCCAATAATTCTGGACTGTAAATTTGTTGTTTGAGAGAACTTGTTTTTCATAGATTCACAATCTAAGCCTGGTGTTTACTTCCTGTTTTGACTCCCTGGACTATCTGCATGATCCTGTTTGACCATGGGACTGATTTTTGACCATGAGTACCAGATTTACGATCAAGATTTGCTCAATAAGTTCAGAACTTTTTGGTGTGTTTTGGTGTGTAATCTCTCTGGCAGCACATTTTACTATAACAGAGCTATAATCAGATTTCTGCTACTTACTTGTCTTATCATCACGCTCTCCTAGGAATAGTTCTCCTTTGATATAACGGTTGATACAACAAAACCACAAATCGTCACTTATTTTGGAAGAATGTCCGGCTCTGTCATTAAGACTCAGCGTTGGTTGGTGTCTCCCTTACCCACGAGCCCCTGCGGAGCAGCAGGTGAGAGTCGAGGTGAGACGGCGTGCATCTGAAGGAGCCGAGAGAAGCCCAGCAGGGGTCGTCACCGGCCCATGGCCATGGTAACGGCGGAACAAGGGGCCTCGGGAGGCGATATTTTCATCCCCCTCATGGGCCTGCACTTCCTTTAGAGAGCGAGCGGGGAGGGAAGTGTAAGCACAGGAGTGAGGCAGCGTGTACACGAGAGACGGAGTGAGAGAAGAGGGGATGGAAAGAGTGCAAAACAGATGGAACTAGACTCCCAGTGAACATGACGAGGATAATAAAGGTGTGTAATGATCGGAAAAAAAGAGAACTACCAAACTTCAGCGATAATTATTTCGGAAATCTGGAATTGATAGATACAGATAGATGCAGAAGAACATTTACTTAAGACTGAGAATGTACACACGGGCGAAAAGAAAAAAAACATGCCTGTGTTATGCTGTAAGGGAAAATGATTTCTTTTTGCTAGCATCCGCTTGTCTCTTTAAGAGTGTCTTCTGACTGTATTTAGCTTTAAATACGTCTTCCCGTGGATTGGTGATCATGTCTCACCTAACACAATTGCATACCAGAAGAAGAGATAAACCCTTCCTTACTAATTTTTAGACAATTTTGCCTTACACTGTGTAGCGTACAAATTGCACTCCGATGTAGTCAGACGTACAGAATATAAAGCCAAAGCCAGCTTTTGGGGAAAAAATCATCGTATAAGAAATCTTTGGTCATGGGTTGAGCTCGGTGGTCTAAGAACGCGTCATATAACGTCCGGTTTAGTGTCAGTGCAACCAAATACAGAGGTTCTGAGCACTGTTAGGGCACTCATCTACAAGCAACCAATAGGAGGACGGCATAGAATTAGGCAAAACTCATGGGATGGTTATAAATACGATAGTGGCGATGGAGAAACGTAAACAAAACACGCTAATGGACAGAAAAAATACACTGGAAAAAATTAGCTTTGGATTATGGTTAAAAAAAATAATGAGTATCAATCATAATTGTTTTTTTCCTCAACTTTTTGTTGAGGAAAACATTTTTTTTCAAAATTTCAAATCAAAAATTTGTTTCGAGAGAAAGTAAAAAAAAAATATTTATTTGCATAAAAAAATGTTTCTACTTTGAGGTAAGGTTTCTTTTTTTTTTTTTCAGTGTATTCTCATTACCTCAAGCTCACACTGAAAACTGTTTATGCGAGCCCGTTTCGCTTGTTTCACTGATGAGGTAAACAGAACAAGGTCGTTTTCTTTAATCACAGGTCTACCGGTAGAGGATCTTCATCGCTATCGCAGTCTATTACAGAATTTAGTCGAGGTTTATTATTATGATCATCTCGTACAGTGTAATAATCAAGTCGTAATGTTAAAACACTGCTGTAATCACGCGTACAGCTTAACAGGTTGAAAGTTAGTCCACTTCATGTGTCTGATGCGTCTTTGATACGGGCTCGTGTACAGAGGCTGATGTCGCTGTGATCAGCAAGCTGTTATTCTAACATCAAAGCGCTTTCTCTCTGCAACTTTAGAGACGCGCAGTACGCGTGCGCAGAATCAGCCTTCAAAGCAATGTGTCCCTTTTTTCCCAATCCGTTTCCTATTTATTGTTCCACAATGAGATCCTGTGAAGCCTTTTTTTTTTCTCTCCACGGTGCATGCACTCTCTCATGCTGACACGATGGCTGCTATTACACACAGTATCATTAGCAGAGACGCTGTAAAGGCTAATCAGACACAAATGTATAGAATTATCAACTACATTTTCTATGAAAGCCATTATAATACATTTAGACTCCATATACATATATATATATATATATATTGTTAGACTTATTTATGAAAATGTATTGCACTTTATAGCAATGTCTATTATGCATTAAGAACTGTTAATATAAAGCATGTAATGTAGCAATAACACTAGAGCTGGGTGATATTATGATATTATATTTAAAAATGTACAGTATTTTATATTCTATATTACATTATTACATTCCTTCCGACCTGCAAGATTGGAAGTAGCTAATTTGCTATTAAAATTTTCCAAAGAAACTGCATATTTCTTTTTTATTTATTATTAGAATCTATTAAAGTAATCAGAATTTCTTATTTTTTTCTTTCACATTTGCAGTCCTATATATCATGATGCATATCATGTATCATAGAAATGTCTCCAAGTATGCTGAAATCATTTTTTTTCTCATATCACCCACCCTTATATAACACATCACAAACGTCAAAGAAAGACTTAAAGCATAACAAATATATTTCTTACAACTGACCCAAGCCCAAAAATGACACTTTAAACACTGAATTATAAACAGTTCCCTACACGGTGGTCGAACATCAGGCTGAACATCAGGCTGAACATCAGGCTGAATATCAGGCTGAACATCAGGCTGAATATCAAAGTGACTTAGCATTATAATGTGTTATAATGTACAATGTTATAATGTGTTACAAACACGGCTAATGCATTATGTTGACTGTAAACAATGAATCATGTAGAATTAAGAATGCAATAAAGTATAATGCATTTTTTCTCTAATATAAACAATGCCTTATTAATGATTTATAACACGTTGTGAATCTTATACGGCCTTCGTAGGAAAACTACTGCGAAGTACTAAACTGTACCATCTTGTCACTGAGGTGCTACCGTTATCTTTTTTGTGTATTGTGCACCTGAAACGGTGGATATAGTGAAACCTTAAATACTTTAAGTTACTCAAATGGACCGTAATTAGTGTTTAGATAAAAAGCTACACTTTAAAGGTTTATACCTTTAAAGCTACACTTTACACCTTTCAAGGTAAAAGATGCACAGGCCCACTAAAGGTACAAAAGTTATAGTTTTTTTTTGTTTGTTTGTTTTTTTTTGGGGGGGGGTTTACAAAGGACAAAAATATGACATCAATTATTAATACATTATTGCTTATTATTACATTTATGATCATTTTCTGTATTTTAAAAAAATATATCATTTTTATTTATTAAAAACATTCATCAGTCCATAAATAAACAAAGCGGAAAATACAAATCTGTAGACGTTTAACATTTTACGATTTTTAAAAATTAAGCACAACATTGTACCACCTTATCAGCTGATTCTAGTCAGTTTGTAATTACAATTAAAATAATTCAAATTTTTTTAAAAATTCTAAAAATTCTAAAAAGATATCACAGTATCCTCGATATCTCAGAGAAGCATATTGTGACATAAATTATTATAATACTGGTATCCTCATATTGCCCAGCTTTATTAGCAGCCCAGCCAAAGGTTCTGTTTAGTACCCTTTTTTCTAGCTATGATGTAGACAGAAATTCTGAAAAATATGATGTATACACACCCTGATGTTGCTGGAACTGGAAACTGACGCTTAAAGTAGGCTACAGAATCATGTGTTTAGCATTAAAGTAAATAAAAATGCTTTTTTTATGAATTGAACTCTAAGTTTCTCATATATATATATGTGTGTGTGTGTGTGTGTGTGTGTGTGTGTGTGTGTGTGTGTGTGTGTGTGAGCACTCACCGCCTTCTGTGGTACTCTGCGTTTGCGCCTCGGTGCCGCCGTCCTGCGCGTGCGGCACCTCGGATGCCGTCGTCTTGGCGCGCGCCTTGTTCCCGCGCCGGCCCGGGAAAACTCCGCGGACGCTCGTGCGCCGCGCGTGACCCGAATCTCCGTCCGGGTCCGGGTCCGCCTCGCGCTGCGGCTCCGAGCCCACCTTCACCAGAGTGTTGCGGGTTCTGGTCAGAGCCGACGTGACCGAGCCCATCACTGCGTCCACTGCGCCTGGACGCCGGTACCGATGGCGCGCGCGAGTGAAAACTAACGCGTGCTACTTAAACAGCCTGCATTATGATTCAGGTAGGGACGATCACTTCCTCTGCTCCACTGTAAATCATTTCGGGAGAATGCCGCCTGCTTCCTCCAGCATTTTCTTTTCTTTTCTTTCTTTTGTGTGCGTGTGTGTGTGCGTGTGCGTGCGCGCGCGCGAGCGAGATGATTTGATGAATTGGTGCAGCGTTCACGAGCCAACTTCGCCCGCGGTGTGTAGCCTAGCGCGTGACGTCACGACAACTTTGAGGACGGTAAGCACGAGAATCCCGCGTGTGGTGATTCATGTAAACAAAAGTCCCTTAGGGTGTGTGTGTGTTTTTTTGGTTTTTTTTAACTTCCGTTCCGAGTGTGCAACAGTTAACGCTCACCAAATCACACAAAGATAATGAAGTGATCATTAGCACAACAGCACACTTTCAATGTCACCACTAATGAACAGTCTTAGACAAAAAATAATGATAATAATAATTCTTTAAGGGTTCTTGAGTAAAGGCTGTAAATAATTCTACCTCTTCTGAGAGGTCTTGCATGCTTCTCCTGGCAGTTTAGAGAACGCTTCTTCATTCAGGCTATACCAGTTGCTTTAAGTGTGTCAGCGCTGATGAATTCTCCAGTCTGATTAGTCAGAAGGTGTTGATTAATTTTCTATAACAGCAGCTCTGACAGTCTTCCCGGCTGTAATTCAAATAATAGGTTTATATGAATTTGTTAGCTCTAATACATCATTGTCTTGCCACATAATCTAAGTCTAATAACAAACGCATTCAATTATGTTGATATTTAACTAATAAAAATGCATAATCATTCATATGGTGGGTTTTTCTCTAAGCAAATGTTTCGGCTACGTGACATTTTTAGGGAAGGAGTCTCCAGTTTTAGCACCGTCAGTACGTTTCCTGGACTTTGCACTTTTTCTCAGTGACATGACAAGCTGTGCTAACTTCAAGAGAGAAAAAAGAGAGGCTGGTGAGAGAACGACTGTTTATAGCTGCTATAGCGTACGTGATAACAAACTCATTTGTCTCACAGATGTTCCATAACATTACATGTAACTGTAAAGAGATTTTAAAAAACATGACCTCATGTATTAATCAATTAGAAACTGGAATTGTTGTTGATGTGCTGTTATAGGAAAATAATCATATTCTAAATGATTCACTTTTCTTCACGTCAGGCCGCATCGTAGCACGCCATCGTGGATTATTTTCCTATAACAGCATGCCCTGTTGTGTTTTACTCCTTACTTGGGTTGCATCTACACTGTAGCATTTCTTTTAAAAAGTATTTCATCATCTTGCTTTTGAAAAAGCAAAATTTTTGGCAAAATTTGTTCACTTTACTGAAAACCTACTTATGCCAAATATTTCGGAGAAAAATAATTCAACTCGTCAGATTGTCAGAAGTAGCCTTTGCTGAAGTGCGCATGATCCTGATACAAGTTCCAGTGAAGTCACTTCAGATGTGTGATTGCTAAAATATTTAATTAAGTTGCTTATTTATTCACATCACAGTTTCACATAAATTTTTTTTTTTTTTACAAAGGTGTTGTTCATGTGTTATAATTGTGATAACAGGAACTAACTTGACTCGTGGACATCCAGTAACTGCAGTAACTGTAACTATAAATGGATAAAATGTACAGCATGTCATTCTTTAATTAGTTTCAAATTGTAATCATTGTAAGCAAGAGCGGTATATGATGAATGAAACACTTCAGGATGCTGTTGTTGGGAAAACGTGAGCACATGGTGTACTTGAGTGGAAACCGTTGGGAACTTCTGTGGTGTCCGGGGGATTGTCAGGTCAACGCACAAACAAAACAGAGCCAAACACACATGCTAATCACCATGCTAATCGCCAAAACTGGGTCACGACCCGCTCGTGTTCAGAGAAAAACAAAAACATCTGCAGGTTCTTCTCAGGTTCAGAGGTGCTGTTGTAAAAAAAAAAAAAAAATACCTTCCTGTTGGTGGCAGGAAATTCATTCAGGAAGGAAGTTTTAGCATAACGATTTATGCTTGCACATTTATCTTTTCTTCTGCTCTGATGACATTTCACTCCAGTGCAGTGAGACACAATTTTATTTATTTATTTATTTATTTATTTTTTGCAGCTTTTACAAATCAGAGTTCCAGAAATGATGTTCAGGACATTTTGAGCTGAAAATAACAAAATGAAATAAAGGGGGCTTCAAAATGGCGTCTATTTGTTTATTTGAAACAAAAAATGGTGATTTTTAGCTCTTGTCTTATTTCTTCCATCTGTTATTTACACTTATTTAGCACATATTGCTAAATGTTAACATAAAGCAGAAAATATATTGGGTCTTTTAAAATAAATTATTAATTATTATTAATGAAATCTACAGACACAATGTGGACAGTGGGACATAGTATTCCACCTTCCTCAATCTCAAGGTCACTTTACAAAATAAACGAATGTGTAAATGTGTATGCCAGTTAAAAAAAAATAATTATACCCTCCAAGAGCCAAACGAATGTGCACGGCAAAATCCCCAGTGTTGAATGAACCCTCAGAGTGTTGACTTAACTGGACATACAGGATATAAACCGTCTGGGTGTTAATTCAACACTGACGATTTTGCTGTGTAGGTTTTTACCTCGTTAACTCTTACAAACCTTAACGAAGTACTTTGTTTTATGTTTTAGCCTTTAAATTTGTTTTCATTCACAAATGCCCTTCCTTCTTTAATATGATCTAACAAGTTTTAGGATTCAACCTCTTAAACATGTTATTACTTATTATTACGCACATATTCGTGTTAATATAAACATTAAAACATACAATTCAGGAATTACTCTGAAATTACAGTGAGACTAGCAGAAGGTTGAGGAATGTAAAAGACTAGATGCAGAATTTGTCAGTGAGACAAAACTTGAGACAAAAATCTGTCTCTCTCGCTCTCTATCACACACACACACACACACACACACAGACACATAAGACATTAACCGATTACCAAAGAATAAAATATTTAGTGTCTAAGAGCTCTAAAAACTTTATTGGTGCAAGTCATCAGTAACATTAAGTGACTCACAAAAGCAGATATTCATCTACACATATCTCATGTATCTTATGAATAACCCATATTTTAAACATTTCACCTGTATCTGTCTACCTGCTTGTCTACTCTTAATTACTCTTAATAATTCATTTAAAATAATATGTTAGGATAATTATTTTCTCCATGTTTGGATCTCATAAATCTATAAATCACTCTAACTAACTTCTTATGTGCCTTTACATTTCCAAAGCCTAAAGCTTATTATCCAGTAACTGCATGAAAAACAACATGAAATAATTCAACTAATATTACTATAATATTATTATTTTAAAAAAAAAGAAAAAAAAAAGAGTAAGGTGTGGAATTTAATGGTTGAAGCTATGAAAGTAAAATAATCTTTCAAATGGATAACTGTAAATGAAAAAGTGAAAATTCTTTTACTACTGTTACATTAATGTCTAAGAGAAGGAGCTCAGTCAGCTCCTCAGTGGAGAAGGCACTGGAAAGTAGTAGCTGAGGGACAGCGGTTATTTCTGTAGACCTCGCAGGGATGGATGACCCTGTTGTGTGTTGTGTGTCGTGTGTTTGGACGAGGTGTGAATCCAAGCGGGAATGAGGCTATTCACTCCGGATCTTCGTGTTTCTGGGTCGACTCATTCATCACCTGTAAGCATACGAGTGTGACACAGAGGGTTACGACGAGTACAGACCATGGCTACTATCATTTATACCGCAGCGCTGTTGAGTCCTCAATTCTGATTGGCCGGTAGGACGTGCGTGTGGATAACCAGATTTTTTAAAACGTGTGGAATTGTTGATATGGTGAAGTTTTCTGTAAGGAAGATGTTTATTTAATATTTTTTTGGAAGGAGTCTCCAGTGTCAGAGCTTCGTAACGATTTTCAGATCGAAAACTTTACACTTTCTGGTTTCTCAGTCACGAGCCAAGCTGCATTTTTTTTTTTTTTGCCTAACATCAAGAGACAGAAAAGAGAGCCTAATGAGAGAGCTAGCTACGTATTACATAACTTATACCAAGAACTAACTGGGTTTTGCGGACGGTCCATAAGATGTTGTGGACTATATATGGATAAAAATTAAAAATCCATAATAGCACACTCTCAAGTGTTTTCTTACTCATCTAGATGCTTCATCGGGTGACTTGAGCTCTTTGAAAGAAACACAGTTTTAAACACAGTAAATTATAAATGATTCATTTCTTGCTTGTAGCTTATAGAAATGTGAAATTGTCCCAAAACAGTTATGTCTGTTTTTGGGTTAAAAAAAATTCTCAGTGTCTGATTAACAACTCTGATTAATTTTTCATCAGCTACAAGCAAGGAAAACTTACCATATTGTTATTGTATGGCATGCTTTTTGTTGTAAGCTGAGACTTATCAAAATTTGACTGCTAAGAGTTAGGGCTTTAAACGGTACTGTACCTCTCCATCTCTGGTCTCAGTTTTCTTGATAAGAACCTTCGTGGTGGTTCTGGACTCCAGCACAGGGTCTGTGATGGATAATCCAAAATGGATAATAATGACAATTATGCTTATATAAGGCACTTACATACTTATCTTACATACACATACAAGACTGTTGAAATACAGAAGAATAGAAAGGAACAGTGGAAAAAAGGAGAAACAAATACAAAGATGGTGAGAGACCACAGACCAAGAGGAAATGCGAGAAAATGATCAGTGAGACAGCAGGACTGGAACAGACTCACCAATAAGACTGAGGGTTGAGAAGTTTGGCAAAGGGGTTGAGACCCTAAAATCAGGAGAACATACAGGTTTTAAAAAAAAAACAGTTGCCTTCTTACACACATCAAAATACTGCACCAAAATACTGCAGACACCTACAGAAGGGTTCGATTGTCTGAGAGCTGCTTTTACAGTTAGGTCCAGAAGTATTTGGACAATGACGGAGTTTTTGTGATTTTGCCTTTATACACCACAATGGATTTGAAAAAAAAAAAAAAATCAAGATGTGATCGAAGTGTAGACTTTCAGCTTTATTCTAAGAGGATCCACAAAAATATGGCATTTACCATTTAGAAATTACAGCTATTTTCAGCAAAGTACCTCCATTTTCAGGGGCTCAAAGGTATTTGGACAAAGTGACATAATTGTAAATATAACCAT
>CM075023.1:16295472-16348163 GCA_037576675.1 Pangasius sanitwongsei
GGTATTGAGGGTGGAAGAGAGCGCTGGTCATTCACTCCCCCCACCTACAATCCCTGCCGGACCTGAGACTCAAACCTTCGGGTTACAAGTCCGACTCTCTAACCATTAGGCCATGACTGCCCATATATGAAAATCAAAGGCTATTCAAGTCTGTTTTACTTTTATTTACTTTATTGCTCAAGCATGCATCTTTAGTGAAAATTATTTCAGGCTACCTGCATAGCCTTGGAGGTTTTTTTCTCATTACATTCTATACATATGAACCCACTGTAAGATTTATGCTTTAAAGATACTGTATATGAAGAGCAGTTGTGCCTGTGTGCTGTCGCTAGGCAAGAACACAGAAAAATTACAGATTTTTTTCCCCATGTAGTAGAAAAACCCATGTCCCAGGTTTTTTTTTCTTGTTTTTTGTATTTCTATCCTAAGAATCTGCTACAAATGTCAACAAACTCTGGCGTTCAGATAAAGAGATCCGTCTGCTTTGTTCTACCATTCTGGACTGTTTTCACCTATTTTTATAAACTTTCTTAGAATTAAATGAATCACTGTGGGTCTAAATTTCAATGTTAAAGACAAGTACAATGTAATATTCTTATATAATTCACCACTGATTAAATTAAATACAATTAAAATTCATCAGTAAAGTGATCAAGGTTGTGCTATCCTAATTAAAGCAGGATTGCCATGAGCATTGGAAAACAATAGGTCTTCAGTGTGTATGTTGCTGTGTGTGTGTGTGTGTGAGATAATCAATACGCACTTCACCCAGATTTCATAAAAATAGATTAGATTGTATGCTGTAATCTGAAATGAAATAATTATAATGACATTTCTGAACTTCCCAGAACAATATGGCTGCCACAGGCCAAATCAGTTTGTCTTCACACCATTTCATCATCTCCACGATCAATTCGGTGGGTCGTTCAGAAATTCTTTGGGGATGATACAAAAACACACACAAGCATAAACAAGTAAATCTTCTTCGGCTTGATTTTTTCTGAGTTGTGGGTGAGATTATAATAGCAATCCTGTTTGGTTTTAATGTTGTAAGATGAGGAATGGCACAACGTTGGCCCACACTTATCTACTCACAATGACCACAAACCACCCATGAGATGATGGAACACATCTAAATCTGACCACCCTGATGAACCAGAAACACCAGACAAGGTATGCCTGGTTGTATTTGGGAAACTTTTCCAAACGTCATTCCAAAAAACATGAAAATCAAACGTGAATACGAACAAGTTGGGCCATTATTGGCCCATGTTACATTTGCCTGCCATACATGATTTTTTTATGTGTCTAAACTCAATCATTACACTATGAAAACATAGCTTAGTAAACCATTTAAGCAGAACCGTATCTGAAGCGACATTGCTGTATTCTTTAAAATGTTGTCCCACACTGTTTTTACCCCCTCAGAGTGTGTTGTGTTAATTAAAGCTGATGAGTTTAGCTACTTTTCTTATCACAGCTATGCTTAATTGGGTAAGCAAACCTAGCTATAATGAAGTAAATGTCTTTTAAGTAAGATGGTCTCATTTTATAAAGAAGATTGATCTGTCCTCGACTCCAAATGGATATGTATGATATGTGTATCTTCTCATTGTTTGGTTGTTTCAGGGTGCGTTCTTTGTTCCTTGTAGACCACAAGGGGGCCCCCAAGACTGCCAGAATCATGTGTTGTGCTTTGGATTTGAACACTTGCACTGTACTTAAAGTGGCGCACAAGAAATCTGTCAAAGCAGAGCTGCTCGATTTCATCCCTTTTTCAAGATGTGTGTAGTTTCAGCAGATGTTCTGGCCACACTAGTGTTTTCAGTCCATTTCCTACAAGGTTCCTGTCTACAGTTAAATGTGAAAATGGTAAATGTGTCATTTCTGCCAACACTTAAGACGAATTTTGCAAATGTCATTGGTTCTGCCATCTTGGAATTGTAGAGATTAGTGTTTTCAAAAAGCTTTTTATAGAAAAGGTTCAGAGAAGATTGTTTTTCATTAGTGACATGCAGAAAACGTTGCATACTGAAAAGCAAAACCTTAATTTCCTTGCTCTTATGTGACTTAATCTCTTCAGTGAAACAAAAAAACAAATCAGGAGGTTTTGCGTTTTTAAGAATTAAACACTGGCTTAGTGTCAGAACTGAATGTAATTCCCTATTGCATTGTATTTCACTTTCACCAGTGCGTTGCAGTCATGCTACGCTGAAATGCAATCACAGCCCTCAATCACAGTGCAAGGTTCCTGATAGCTTCAAATTATTTTTAGGTTACCACAACATTGGTGGAACATTTTCTGAACTGTCCCGTGTTAGTGCATGTTCCTGAGAGGTTCAAATTATTTAACGGTTCCCAGAACATTGGTGGCACATTCTCCGAACCATCCAGTGCTAGTGCATGGTTCCCGAGAGGCTCAAATAAGTTTATCAGAATGTTAGAGGAGCATTCTCCAAACCAGTAGTGCAAGATTCCTGAGAAGTTCAATTTGTTTAAAGGTTCCCAGAACTTTAAGGGAGCTTTCTTGGCCATTCCAGGTTAGTCCAAATTTTCTGAGATTATTTATAAATTGGGGGAACATTCTCTAGTTTCAAATTATTTCAAGGTTCCTAGAACTTTCAAGAAACTTTCTTGGCTATCCCGGGTTAGTTCAAGGTTCCTGAGATCATTTATAAGTTGAGGGAACATTCTCTAGGTTCAAATTATCTCAAGGTTCCTTGAAATTTAAGGGAACTTTGTTGGCCATCCCAGGTTAGTCCAAGGTTCCTGAGATCATTTTAAGTTGAGGGAACGTTCTCTAGGTTTAAATTATTTAAAGGTTGCCTGAACAGGGCACGTTAGGGGAACGTTCTCTGAACTATTCCGGGTTGTTGCAAGATTCATGAGAGGTTCATATTATTTAAGGTTACCGGAATGTTACGGGAACGTTCTCTGAACCATAATGCTCAATGAGAACATTATATTTCTTTAAAGAAAACTTTCATAGAAAACCTAACGGGAACTATCTGTTGTTATAATGTTCCAGGAACCAAAAACAAACGTTCCCAGAACGTTCTGGAAACCAGTAACTGTTAGCTGGGAAGACGGCTGGACTAAACTTCTTTTTCACTACGCAGTTCTTTGTCTTGACAGACGCAGACGCTGTGTGGCGCTAAAAACAACCAATAATTAAAAAAAAAAAAGTATTCGTAAGCATGTTAAATGTCTTGTTTTTGTTTCGCTTTCTCCCCCTCCGTTCACTCTTCCCTTATTAACAGTCTGACGGATCACCCCTGGTTTTGCCTGTTTTTGTACTTTCCCTCGCCCGCGTCGCTACGTCTCTGTACGTGTTCGCGGTGGACTGTACCAACTGCGGGGGGAGGTGGGGAATCCGAGACCTCGTTCATTTCAGCACCATCCCGATTGCGAGGTGGTGTCTTGGATATCGGCGGTGTAACCATGCAAAGCGAGCAAGCGAACAGACGGTCAGAGGAACGACGATGCTGCGAGAAACGACACGACTTCCTGCCCTGTGCGCGAGCTGTCGTTGCTGGGTGATATATTAGAAATACCGGATGTAGTATTGCGCGCGTGGAGCAGTATACAGCAGCAGCAGCAGCGGCACCTTATAGATTATTACTGAAACAAAAAGGACCTTAGCAGGGCTACAGTGTTGTGGGACACCTTGGAGAAGGGAGGGGTGTGAGTGCACGCGTACAGGAGAAAAAAGACAGTCCCTTTGTTTACATCAGGATGGATGTGAGGATGCTGCGGTGTAAAGCAGTGGAGATCACACTCCTCGTATGGATACTGAACGCGCTTCCGAAACACGACGTGGCGCGCGCTGCATCCCGTGAGTACCCTATCTAATAAAAGACATAACGGAGAGCTCAGAAACCTGGTTACTCCGAGCGATTGCACATGCACAGTGCTGAATTCATTCATGCACAGGCTTTAACTAAAGCAGTGCTGTGTTGTGCACATCCAGTGTTGCATGACCTTACCTCTGGATCCTTTTCAGGACTTCTAAAAAAAACAAACAAACAAACAACAACAAAAAAAACCCTCAAGCATGCAAATAAATCAGCTCCACCAAACCGTCTGTAAAGGAACAAGAAGAAAAAGTCAGACAGTTGCTAAACAGAAATAATGTCTGCATATGCATGCATATAGGGTACTGTAGCTGACAGTATGCAGTGAGCTTGTTTTAATGAAGTATGAATTTGACAGTACTCATGATAGAGTCCAGAATAAAGCAGGATCCTTTTCAGGAGTTTCACAAAGTCACAACTGAACCATGTATAAGAGAACAGGAAAAAATAAACAACTGAAGCATTTGGTATAAATAAATAAATAAATAAATAATAATGGCATATATGGTACACTCTCAGAAATCAAGGTACCAAAGAGTGTGGTGGTACCATTAAGGGGGCATGTTTTGTCCTTATATGTACTTTTATATATTACTTTTTTAATATGTGTACTTTTAAACCTAATTTAAGATACATATTTAGATCTAAAGACCACTGATGTATTTAAAGGTACATCACATGCACCTTCTCAGGTAAATATTAAAGCTACAGAACAGGTACCTTTCATATGACCACCCCAGCAACTCTCTTTTTGAGGGTGTACTATATTTGATAATTTGTCAAATATCATGTGAAAAAGTGTCACAATTAGAACCAGAATGAAGCAGGACCCGAACAAAATCCTCAGTATTGCATTCATTCTTACAATTCTTTATTCTTAGTTTAATCGTAGAATGGATTTTCTGGCATGGCAGCTCTTCTTTCATCCCACAGCTTGACTTCTAATCCTTTATGTGACTGATGCTTGGAAAAGTTTAACGATTGTCTGAGGTTACGAGTGGGACGCGTACCAAATTCGCTCTTCCTTTTATCCAAGATATGCATCTTCATTTTCCATCTAATCAAACAGCACATGGGTCGATATATATCCTCTTGTATCCTCATAAGCAAATGCCATAAATTTGAATCTTGAATGCTGCAAGTCCACTATGGTCCATTCTGCAGAAAATATTCGAATCATTAATAAATCATACGCAGGATGGATGTGCGGTGGGTGCTGATAGTCCAAGTCCTCAGGGACTCCAAGACATATCATATATTAATTTAATCTGCAAAAAAACACCTGAGCCAGGTCACTCAGGTGCTCTAGAAACTGGAAGACAATAAAAATTCGGAAATGATTAGGTGTACGGATGGGTGAGATGCCAAAAAAAAAAAAAAAAAATCACGATACTCAAGGACATGTTTATGGTGCACAAAATGAATTGTGACTTTTTTCGGTGGCTTCAAACAAGCTACTGTAAAGGAACAGGAAGTTGAAAAATAAATAACATTGCCTTATAGGCTACAATATTTGATCGTTTTTAATGAAGTATGCAGCCGGTCAGTGTTTCTAGACTCATGGCATAATTTATTGCAACCCCTTGTTTTGTGACCCCCAGCCACCCCCTAGCTTCCCGTCTCTCAGGAAGCCAGAAACTCTGATTTCATGTCATTATCGGCTTTCCAGGAGAGCAGTGAAAGCTGAAATTAGCACATTGTCATAGAATCTATCTGATTACAAACTGCGACACGTGAGAGCACAAGTCCTGACTGCGCTTCAGAAGTGGCCTTCGCTGTCTTTGATATCTATTTTTAATTTAAAGTAGTTCACAGCGTTACATAACATCCAACTGCTTTTGATTCTTCAGTACCTGGTGTATATCACTATATATTCCTAATATATTTATAACCGCTCTCGATAAAAGATTTGGATTTTGGTGGGCCAGTGGATTGAGTTTTTTTTTTAGTGCATGCTATAACAGTGGGGTTTTGAGTATCCTGCATCTGTCCGCTTTCTCAGATCATTACTGTGACCTTCTGTCTCGCCTGTATGGTGCATTTCTGTAAAGAATCAGAGCTTTAGAGAGTATCTATTGCCTATAAGACACACAAATAGACGTAATATGATGCAAGGAAAGAAGGCAGAACCTTAAATCGTCCAAGCATGCACACCTTCTAACACACACTTTGGCTGTCAGAGCTCTTACTAAGGGTTTGTTAAAACACAATGAATGTTGTACGACGGAGCAGTGTCGTATCTTCCTCCCCAAAATGCAATTAAGCGAAACGGTGCACAGTTCAACATAACAGTCCCAAACAAAAGCCGGGGAATAAACTGACAATAAATAGCTCCAAGTCCTACATTAGAGGCACCTGAGGGAACAGCCTCAAACATCAAACTCAAGGGCAGAGTTGGAAGGCGTATTACCTATGAAACATTTATGACTTATTATCACTGACCAAGACAATATCTATACCGTATTAACAGGATCTCACCCTCCCGTTGGCTGTGACTCCACACGGAGATTACGGCTTCGGCGCTTTGTGATGCTAATGAGGAAGCTCATTGAGACTCGAGGCACCTGCCACCCCAATTCCTAGAACCCTGTGCCACGTCGACCCTCCCCCATTCTTCAGGCACAGTGCTTTGTCAGATGGACGGAACTGAACAAAGGCCTCAGATTGCTCCGAGCGATCAGCATGGAGAAAATAAAACACACCTTATACACACACCAATATATCTTTTATCTAATGTCTTAATTATGTATGAGGTTATTGGTTAGTTTTGTTTTGCACTCCAGAAACAGAAAGCGACGTTTAGAAAAGTGAATGCTGCACAGCGTGCTTGATTACAAATAAGAGATCTGGAGAGACGCAGAGAATTTGCAGAAATATAAGCACCTATTATTCGTGTGTAAATACATTAATAAGCACAAACAAATATATATGTAGTGAACACATAAGTGAACATCCTGTAGTTTGTATCATAAGATTGAGCTTGCTAGAGAGACACTAGCTGGAGAAACTTCACAAAATAGAGCAGAAAATTGAAAGAAACACTTCCTCTCATGTGTGTTGTCCAGCCATGGAACATCCGTGTCACCCTTCAGCTCTCACTTCATCTACAAGCAGACACGGTGTTGAGAACAAGGCGCGAGAACAAAGGCGGCTCAGCAGGGGTCCATTCACCGGCTCTGCTAGCTCATTAATACAAAATGTGGCTGTTGATTCTGGTCCTGTAATGGACAGCTCAGACTATAAACCTAATCGCTTGTGTTGACTCAGAGCAGCTGCTGGCTCAAGCACGATCCGGTGATTAAAGCCTTATGGCTGTATTGTAGAAAAGGAAAGACTGAGAGAGAAGGAGAAGCTGAGTGTAAACATCTGTTCTTTGGTTGCATTAAAAATGATAGAGTTTCAGTTGTTCTCTCGGTGGCTGTTCGGGTCCAGTTTCTTTCCACCTTCCAATAACATGGATTGGCTATTTTACATTGTCCTGTTGTATTCCTGTTTCAAGCTTCCTCTTCCTGTTCCGGATCCAACATGACCCCATGGATAAAGCTTACTGAAGATGAATAACATGTTTTTGGCTGGAGGTATCTCAAGGTTAGAGACATACCAAAACATATGGACCAGATGTATATAATGTCGTTCGTACACACGTGTGGGATATTTTATGCACGGCATTATGAGCTCTGGGTCTAATTTCCGATTCAGATTTTTCAGTACAACTAGTTTCCATTACCAGTTTATAGCACATGAAGTACATTTTCATTCATTTATTGATCTTCAGTAACCACTTTATCCTGGTCAGGGTCGTGGTGGATCCGGGGTCTATCCCAGGAACACAGAACACAAGGCGGGAATACATCCTGGGTGTGATACAAATGCACCATAAACACACACAGACTCATACAGGCATTCACAGGACAATTTAAGAGTCACATTTTCATCATCTGGCATGTTTTTGGGAAACCGGAGAACCCAGAGGACACAGGGAGAACATGCGAAACTCCACACAGACTGGATCCCAAGGTCAGGATCGAACCAGAGACCCTGGAGATGTGAGGCAACAACACTGCTCTTCGCTACCCTGCACCACCTTGCTACCCCAGGAAGTGCATATTTTAATGGAGCTTGGAAGCTGACAAAAGGATTTAAAAGTATTTAAAAGTTTATGTTGTACTCAGACAGTGCATTTCCTACAGCGAGATTAAACACTCGATGCCCAACATAACTATTTAAGTGAAATTCTATCTAGTTAGGCATTAGTTATTAGCTTGGTGGAAATTATTAGCAGCTAACAGCCAGAGTTATCTGCTTCATAGGAATTTAGGTATTTCAGTAGACCATAAAAAGTTTAGATGCACTAAGCACATTACAGTTCATGTCTTAGGTTCTGACTCCAATTAACTCCATTTCACTATTTGAGTAGAACGAGAAAAAAACAAATTAGAAATTTTTATCACCATTTTTACGTCTACTTTTCCCTGGGAATCTTGGATGCTTCTTTATTTTTTTAACTAGTTTACATAAAATCTTTGGGATATGAATTTTTTGAGATTGGTATTTAGGGTTAAGATTTAAGGGATGAAACAAACATGTAAAAATTGAAAAAACAAACCATTGAAAATGTAAATATATGAAATACACCACAGGGGGAAAAAATTGTGACATGTTTATCATTCAGATTGAAAAATTTCAAATTTGAATACTTGCTTCAGCTTCTAAGCACCATATTTTTAACAAAATAATTGTTATCATTTAGCATTTTTAGCCATTTATTGGCCAATAAACCTCTTTTCTTGTGTAGGTAGATTTTTGGCTTCCACTTGGGTAATACTGGTGGGTTCGACCAAACAACGTTTATTTTATTTTATGCTATTTAATTTAATTTTATTTAATTTTTACATCTTGACTGTCTTCATGTATTGAGGTAGAGAAACAACTGGATTGTGTAAACATGTGAAACTCTCTACAATATATTTTGCAGGAAATTATGTCACTTTTAAAGCATCTCTGGCACTTTTTTGTCTAAATTTAAAACCCACCAAAAGTACACAGTTCTAATATTCAAGTGGTTCTGGCTGAGGTCTTGCAACGTTTCGCACAGTAGCGCTATCGCTCTTTGAACCTCTTAAACGTTACCTCTTCGCTGTCAGTTTGAAAGGTTCTCTGTGAAGATGTACTGTGATTCAGGTACGGAAACTCTCCCGAGTTTGGAACATTGATTTCCTGATGTCCCATCCTCAGGGCTTCTCCAGTGGAGGTGCAGATATTGAAAACAGCCTGGATTCGCTATCCATTGGCTAAAGCCGAGGGAGACAGAAAATGAAATTTCATATTGATTAATAATAAAAGGTCAGGAGAAAGCTTTCTCGGATGATGGGAGCCAGCATCGGGTTCCTGGAAAGGTAGAAGGCGGGATGGCTGCACGCCAGAGATGGCGTCCATTTTGCCAATCAGCTTAGCATGATGTTGCTCGGCTAGCATAGTTTAGAAGTCACAAGCACTTGATAAAGCTTTACTTTACCAACTTTCACTAACAATGCTGATGATGGACTGAAGTTGATAGAAGACTGTTGTCATTTTGAACAAAAAAGAGAGCTTATGCTAGCTGGAACATGCAAGTTTACAATCCGAACAAAAAGGTTTCTGTTAAGCTACAGATCTCTGTGACAAGATGCTAAGTTTCAGTGCCAAATAATCCCTAAATTATTAACTAATATTAAGATATGATATTTCATGGTGAGATTTTAATTAAATGATTAAATGGAGTAGACTTGGTTTTGTAGAATAATGGATATGCATAGATAGGAGTGTTTATAACAGAGGTCATCAGCTGGCGGGCTGCAGTCCAGATGTGGATCCAGCAAAGTGTTTCAGTGGACCCGAAAAAGTACTTAAAAAAATACTGTAGCAGAGCCAACTGACGTATGAAAACATCTGGTCGTAGTTTAGTGATACTAGTTTTCTAAACATGAAGCCATCACTGTTGCGGTTTAACCAATCACAGTCATTTATGTAACTTATTTAGCTGAAGGTAGCTCATCGAACCAGAGACTTTAGTTCATAAAGTGAAGAGATTGCAGGGACTTTCATCAGTTTATTTCATTTACGGCTTGTTTAAAGAAAAGTCGATGATGAAAATAGAATTGAGAGATGTATGCTTTTTCTCGCTGTGACAAATTCACAACAAATGTCTCATCTGTTGAGTCCATGCCACAAGTCAAAAGTGGTAAGGTGAAACTTTGAATTATCTTATTTATAGCTATAATCTAACCATTAATGGTTAAACAAAGGCATATGAATGCTTGTAACCATTCGGTCACCATGTTAGTCACTTATCCAGACTCAAGGAAATTTATATAACTGGACCTTCACAAATTGTAGCAATACCTATGGTTTGTAACATTAAAGGCGAGATATCCGTGTTTAGCAACATAATCTGGTCAATGGACTCCAGTTGATCCACTTGTACAATCAAAGTTTGAGATTTCAGACTGACTTTATTATCGCAGATTTGATACTTCAGCAGATATCTTTTAGTGAAGTCTAACATCTGAGTAGTATCAGGCCCCGTCCATACGGATATTGTTGAGAATGTACTACTGTACTCATGTAGCTGTATGAGCTGATTTTACTGACTCATGTGGTGTTATTACAGTATAATAACTCGTTAAGTCATATTATTAAGTGTGGTCTGATGGGTTTGCCCATTGATACATTTTTTCTCTGTTTTTTTGGCCTCTGTCAACATGTAAACACCACCTCGGTTCACTGAAAATGAAGCGTTTCAAAATCTAAGGAGAAATTTTAAAACTTGTGTTCCGTGTTTTTGAAAATACCCATTCTGTGTGTTTTGTTATGAATGTGCAAGGACTCATTTATCATGGCTGCTGACCAGGTTGCTACTACCTGGTTCTCTAATTTCTTATTCGATAACGTGTTCGCCATTCAATTTCACTTGGCTTTATTATTATGCCCTCGTGCAAATGAGATTTTGGACACTTTCACAGTATTCAAGTGGAACCCTACGCTGTATTTTCATGTCATCATCAGTCCACACGTTTTTGTCATTTTTTCATTTTAGAATTTTTGCCTAACTGTGACCAGGATGGAGCAATTAGTCAAGATAAATGAATGAAATAACTTTTGGGCATGTTTTTTTTTTTCTCTGCATTTCACTCAATACACAGCTCTTAACCTTATTCTAAACGTTATTCATACTATCAGCACCTACTGGACTGGCATGCTTTTTTTTCTGTTAATGGCGATGTTTTTCAAAGCTGCTGTTCATGTGGATTTTCAAATTCACTATCCGTTTGGAAGAGAATTTTTTAAAATTCACTATCCGTTTGTCTGCAGTGGCACAGTTTTCTCATCGCAGGCCTTGGTGCGTGGCAGGTTAAACACTGCAGAGGTGTGAGAGAGGGAGAACTCCATCAGTTCAGAACATGGTCGAGTCCCCGGAGCCGAGTCTGACACAGATCCTCAGACAGAGAGAGGTTGCCCGAGTTTCTAAAACTACTTTATCTGCAGCACTCGCCTCGCTCGTCAAGATGTTCTGCAGAGTCATGTATGAAATATTCAAAATTGACAGTCTTCAAAAGAAAATACGCTTTTGTTCTGTAGCTGCACTGTTATGGGGTTATGGTAGTGTTAAAAGAGAGGACCATTCATTCATTCATTCATTCAATTATTCATTCATCAATTTAATGTTGTAACCGAACGTATTGTAATTTACATGATATTTTGCTGGTGGGATTTTGAGCAAGACCCTAGCATACGACATTCATATTAATTAATAAGTAACATATGATCTTCAATAATGTTCGTCGACAGTTTTAGTTTAAACATCTTTCATCAACATGTTAATCTATATCCATTTAAACCATTTCCTAGATTACTGATAGTGGCGCCGGTAGGAATTCATGTCTACGTAAAGAGAGCGATGCGGCAGCGCTTTAGCCCTTTAGTCTGTCCGCCTTTCTCACCTCCTCATCTGTACATCCGACACCTCAAACAGGTCGTCGTCATGTAGATCGCGAACTGGCCGAGCCGAATCTTTGCCAAAATTCAGCGCAACTACTTCGGATGAGTTCACCGCTTTCTCTCTAATACTTCTACATTGGATTTCTCATTAATGTGACATTGAATTGCAGTGGAAAATGGTGAGAAAAGAAATTCTTGCGCTTGTATTTTTACATGTAACCTTTAGCCATGCAAATTACATTATAGTAGCAGCAGTATTTCCCATACACCACCTAGTTGTTAGACAGCTTTCAGAGCATAAAAATAGGAACAGGAAATTGGATACACAACACTATTGCACTGGCTTTCATCACAATCCACATACACACACATACACACACACACATTCGCCCTTCAGGAGCCCTGCAGCTGCTCTGACTTCGGCGTGGAATTCTAAATTTTGACCTCGGGGGGAAAAGTCTTCGGTTTGTGTCATTTTTTTTTTTTTTTTCAATTTGAGCTGCGAAATGCCACAGGGGCAAACACTAAATAGAAATGTCAGTGTTCATTAAGCCACGCTCTTCCATCTCCGTTCTTTGTCCCCCACTCGCGTCGCTCAAATACCTGCAGGTGAAAGCAGCGCAATTTCACTCCTTCACTGAAAACCTCTCATTCGGTATTCATGAGAATAGAATACGCAGAAGAATACATCCTCCTAAGATGCTCCACAGGTAATTACAATGAGCCAGGGGTGTAAAGATTTAGCAACTGGAGAACTGGAAGCAGCCTCAATATTTACGAAACGGATGCGTTGATTCAAAACAGCCTGAATCTGCAAATGTTGGGATGAAGTTATGACTGATAGCACATGGCCTGCAGTTAATTAATCAATCATTTCAGGATTATAGGTCTAGACACAAGCGATGGCACCGACTCAATATCCAGTAGCGTTATTGGGCCTAAACTACCAGAAAGCACTAAATCAGATATTGGAGTAAAAACAAAACAAGTCCAATCAGATTTTGTAACAAATCTAGCCTGAAATTAGTTGTAGCGTAACATAATGCAAATCGACGTAAAGCAGGTCATGTGATAATAACAGTAGCTAGCTATTTACCAAAGCACATGTGCGAGTTATTATCATATTAGCTGTGCGAAAGTACTTTATAAATAATACAGTTTTTGTTTTGAGCAGTTTGGGTATGGTCATTTTAGTTATGATTTAATGAATGAGATATGAATTTGAATGTAAATAGTATATTCATAAATATTTACACTTCTGGACTATTTCTAAAGACGTTTATTTCTAAACAAATCATTATTTGTTTTATAGTTTGTTCCTGTTTGCAATAATGAATTCTTAAGAGTATCAGCTGAGTATGTGTATTCGTTTCTGACAAATGATGAAATTAAAAACATTTCTTGGTTAAAAAAACATATATATATATACACACACACACACACACACACACACATACACACAGTACTGTGCAAAAGTCTTAGGCACCCTATTTTTTTTCAGTACAAACTTTGTTATAGATTTTTATTTTATGGCTTCTACATTATTGATTCAGTACAAAAAATCATTTCAGATTTCCAAACATTAGTTTTCCAGCACAAAATTAAATGTTACAGAAAAATGTTTGTATTTCAGTAAAGAAAGCAGCAGATTACATAAGAGACACTTTTCAGACAAAAAAACATAATGAAGGCTGCTGAGTTTTGCTGCAAAAAGAAGAAGCGAGTGCAGCAGTCAAAGTCTCTAGAAGAACTGAGGCTGCTTCTGCAAGATGCTCAGTAACACTTACAGCTCATTTCCTTATAAAACTGCACACATTGTACCTGAGACTACAAAGACTACAAAGCGAAGGATCGTCGTTTAATATCATTAAAGTAATCAGAAAATGCCCGTGCTATTTAATAGACATGTTTCGTGAACCATTTTGACAATTACTGAAGTTTGTTGTGGCTTCAGTTTGGTTCGTGAATTATTCTATATCTGAATTTCCATAGTGATCATAGCAAAGCTGATCAGCTGTATGCATTATTTATCAAGGCTGCTATACTATCAGCTCCATTACCACACATATATAATGTTATGCATTAGCTAATTGTGCATGAAGATGTGGGCATCTGAGAGACACTACAAAGTTTCTCAGAGAAATAGAGCTGCTGTTGTGTTTATTATTGAAGTATATTGCGGTGCTGCTCAGGATTCTGACTGCAAAAGCTGCAGAATCCCTCTCATTCAATATCGCAACTCATCCAGAGTATAGTTCTCCTGAAGAAGACTGACTGTAATCTGATGCTGAACTTCCAGAGCTCTCTTCCAGGCACGGCTCTGAGATGCTTTTCATGTCTGTTAACTGAGACTGGGATCCACGGCTCGTTCCCTCGACAGGTCCTTAAATTGACAGCTTGACATCTTTCTTAAGCCACAAGGAAGTTATTGGTAAAAAAAAAAAAAAAAAAAAAAAAGCTGACGATGTCTTCAGAGTCCTCTGACGGAGAAATGAGAATTCCTGATGATTGTGGAACTGTCTGCACAGTGAGAGCTGGTGAAAAAGAACTGGCTTCTTGTCAAGAAACTCGCAGGATTTTTACTTCTTGTGACAGGTCTGGTGGTACAGAGATGTTTATGTTTACCTTCACGTCCATGAATTAGCTAGCACTAATGCATGCAGTGTCTGGGTGTTAGCTTTGACATTTGTTTAGCAGACAAGCTCCTGGCCATGAGAATGAGAACAGTGGCTCTGTGCTGTTCTAGCTCGCATTGCGAATGCAGAAAGAGACACAGCTGTCTGTCTGCAAGACTAATGCACTCCTTGTCTGTCTGCTGGCGCCGAGGAGAGAGCCACGTAATTCTCCGTAGTGGACTCAGACTGTGAAGCGATCCACAGACAGACAAATATTTACACAAAGACAAGCAGGTAGACAGAAAAAAGACGGGGGATTAGATAAACAGACAATTAAAGAGATAGATAGCTAAAAAGATAGATACAGAGAGACAGACATATAGATTGGGAGACAGACATATAGATGAAGCAATAGACAGACAGACAGACAGTTAAAGTGACAGATAGAGAGATAGATAGGCAGACAGACAGGGGGATAGATAAGCATACAATTAAAGAAATAGACAGAAAGACAGATAGTTAAAAAAAAGATAGATACATAGAGGCTGGTAGACATAAAGATGAAGCAAAAGACAGACAGTTAAAGTGATACAAAGACAGATAGAGAGATAGATGGGCAGACAGACAGGGTGATAGATAAACATACAATTAAAGAGATGGTTAGCTAAAAAGATAGATACAGAGAGACAGACATACAGATTGGGAGACAGACATACAGGTGAAGCAATAGACAGACAGTTAAAGTGATAGACAGACAGATAGAGAGATAGATAGGCAGACAGACAGGGAGATAGCTAAAAAAAAGATGGATATAGAGCAATAGACATAGACACTGGTAGTTGGAGAGGTAGACAGACAGACAGATGGGGGATAGATACATAGACAAAGAGATAGACAGACAGTTGAAAAGACTGATACAGAGTAACAGACATACAGTACATACTGCGAGGCACACAGATAGACAGATGGATGGGTAAAGAGACAGTTTGGAGACAGGGAGACAGAGGGATAGATAAACAGATAAATAGAGAGAGACTGATAAACAGATATACACAGTTAGGCAGATAGACAGACAAACAGATTAAGCAATAGATACAGGGAGATAAACATACAGGACAGAAAGACAGAAAAGGGATGGATATAGACAGACACACAGACAGACAGATAAAGAGAGCGACATTACAGATTTTAGGTTTGACAGATATATCAGGAGACAGGTACATAGGTAGTCTGGGAGATAGAGATAGAAAGATAGACACACCCACACACACACACACACACACAGAATAGACAGAGAGATAGGCACATACAGACAGATAATCAGACGGATGGGCAGACAAGGAGAGATAGCGAAAGTTGGAAAGAGAGATCATAAAATATCGCTTTGCTGTTGGAAAGTATGACATGATGAACTTTCAAGGACAAACAGAAGCTAGCTCTCTTTTTAAATCATACACACTCACTGCTAATGAATAAAAAAAGATACATGTAGGACTAAATCTCACCAAGGACTTTCTTCATACTTAAACAGTACACATCAATCTCTGTGAACAGAGCAGCTCTCTCTCTCTCTGTCTCTCTCTCCTCTGGTCTGATCTCTCTTTCTCTCTGCATCCTGATATGCCTGGTAATGGTAGGGGATGAGCGGCGGTAATGGTGGGCATCAGTGAAATAGACGTAAATTGTTTTTATGCTGTAGAACGTAAAGGCCGATAGGTGTTTTTCTCCACAATATGGCTGCATGCCTGAGTTCCTTTATTGCAGCCGGAGATGGAGAAACACGATTAACGTTCCGCTATCTGCTCTCGCTAATGGAGGCTTAAAGGCAGCGTTTAATGGGTTGGACCGGCGTAGGGAAATTTCATTTACCCCTGTCCACTCTTCATTCCTTACCAACTACACCCATAAATACTCAGCAGTATGACTGCAGGAACTTTACTTTACTGGGATCAGCTTTTTCTTTTCACTTTTGACATTATGATGAATACAACAAGAACGGATTAGCTTTGTCACTTTCCCATGCTTTATTCATAAGGAGCTCATATCCTCTCAGGAGTGTATTCAGAGTTGAGTGCATAGTCTGGATTTAATACTGGAATTGTGCACGCCACTGTTCAGACCTCAAAAGTAATTTAGTAGTTAGATTTAGTATCTCGTGGCTTCATTAAAGTGTGTGTATAAGTAACTGCTGGAGTACTATATAAAAAAATAAAATGCATAATAAGAGGATGTGCTGGATCAAGTGCTGGATCAAGTGCTATTTTACTATTTTAAGTTTTCCATACTGATTGTATTAGATGTTTATTTCAATGCTTGCCATCTTCTCATTAATGTATCTTATATTCACATTAGCTTTTTTCCCCATATTGTGCACACAAGTAACTGTTGGAGTACTATATAAAAAAATAAAATGCATAATAAGAGGATGTGCTGGATCAAGTGCTATTTTACTATTTTAAGTTTTCCATATTGATGGTATAAGATGTTTACTTCAATGCTTGCCATCTTCTTTTCCCCCCATGTTTCAATCGTCTCTTGCCTCTGTGTTAATTCGTATTACATTTGACAGCAAAGAAAATACATCGCTATTTTCAGTCCATATTTTCTATCCCAGATTTTTTGGATTTAAAGGCAAGTACACACTGAACTACACACAGGTAATTTGTATAATCTGAATGGACACCTCAGAGAATCTGTACCTGTCTAACCCAACTCTGAATACACTCAACTTTCCCCACATAAATATGGAAGAATTGTATTTAAGTCACCACCTCTGAATACAGATAGTAGTGCTGATCAAGGGTCAGGTCCATATTCTGATTCACTTAAATGAGATGTTCTGTTTAAATCTGCTTGCTCACATTGAGGTACAATTATATTTGGGAATAGCTTCTGAGAATAGGAACCCAATTGAGCTGTCATTCCCTTTAGAGGACACACGGGCTATTTTTATAAAAATCTCAAGTCAGCAGTCTCGCTGCGTTTAGAGGTATAATGAGGCAAGGTGTTAAGTAAGGACAGCTATAGATGCCTTTATTACATATTGCGATAAAGCTGAAGTTAATGAAGAGATAGGCAGTATATGATTATAGATTATAATACTGAAATTAAAACTGTATGAGCGTGCACGTGTGTACGAGTTTCTGTATGTGTGTGCTTTTTTAAATGATTGCCTGCTGGTTCAATTTTGGATCTCATTACGTGATTGTGATCGTGCTTTTGGATGTGAGGTACAAATTGCACTCCTTCCACATGGAGATGGCAATTATGCAGACCTGATCTATTCCTAGCACGCTGTACACAATAGTGCTTCTTCATTTTTGTATCTGTGCTATTATTGCATGTCCTTTTTTTCAAGTTACACCAAGTGAGTCAGCCTAGAGACAGTTGTACTCAATGGACCCTACTCCTGAAAAAACCCATGCACTGGATTTCCTTGGGATGCCCATAAACTAGATGATTTTATATACAATGCAATTCAGCAACAAACTCAAAGAAAATGATTTGCAAAGAGCTGTACCTACCACAGTGTCCGCCCTTCTTATTCCAACAATTCCTGGTTCCTGCTTCCTATGATTATTCTAAGCTCTATTGTTAGTGTTAGCTAGTAGTTTCTACTTACAAGCCGGCTTCTGATTTTCGCCCGTACTAACCACCAGGATGTGGTGAGAATGACCTATATGCCTTCTTGTGTGCATACTGAGACCTTTCAGATTTCCAATAGCATTCTCTCTTCTCTTCTGCCATGGTGAGTGTATTTTTTTATACATTACTTTTATACATTCCACTTTTCTAGTGGAAAGTTATGGCACCTGCTAGCTTTGAGTTGCATTTTGCTTTAGGATTATTGGCCTTACTAGCTATCACTCACCACAGTGTTCACTCTGCAAATGCTGTTTTTTCTGCATTTTTACTCAGTAAGTGGCACTCACTTATTCTCACTTACACTCTCATTCTCCCCACCAGGTTGGGTTCCCCTCTGTGCTATTTCTGATGTGTATTTGAGTGGTTGGGTGTTTTGTTTTTTTTGTCTCACCATACCACATACTGTTCTTGGTTTAGTCTCCAGTCAATCCCCCTAGAAGCCAAAGACTGACACCAGCTACTCACAGCCTCGATACTTACAAACTTAAGGAAACAATACCTTGCTCAGACATTGCCACCAACAAAATCCACTCAAGAGGCTATCACACTCAACTTATGCTATAGACTATTATATTGTGAAATTTAGAGTAACCACGTAATAGTAGAGCTGAGAGATGCACAATCATCCAGCATACAGTCTAGCAGCTCGTTTTGAGCGGTTTTCGATGTACCTTTCCAGCATTCACCTCAAAAACATACAAAAGACCATAAACTAGCCCAGAAAATTTGGGCATATGAAAAGGGAGACACATTTTTCTTCTTTGACTCAGCCTTTGTGTGAGAAACAAGGTCACCATGGTGCACACTGTAGTATATGTTACAACAGCAATGGTTCGGTACATCATACACACACTGTCTGCTCTTTTACTTCATCTTTGTTTGCAGAAATTTATTAGATTTAATACATAAAACAAGATCTTGGTGGCCACAGATTATTTTTAAACCAGTCCACCCTGGAACACTGTCATTAACAGTCCTGTTCAATGGTGCAGAGTAATTCCTGCCCCAATGGACCTCTATTAGCGCTTGTTGCAGTTCCCATTTTTTAACGACTAGGTGCAATAATGACTCTATGGAGCTAAATGGAGGGCTGAGAACACTGCCTGACGAATGTGCAAATTCTAGTATTTCAGCCGAATCAACAAGCCACCACTGATCTATTGTATAGCACAGAACCTGCAGCTACTAATGATAAAAATGAAAGTTCTGGAAAATCTTCTTACATGTTACAAAAGTTGTGTCAAAAAAAAAAAACTTTATGATGAATAAGACATTACTACTGGCTGAATTGGGAGTAAAGCAGCTTTACTTCAGTCAACCTGAGACGGATTTCAGTGGATGACACAATAGCATGTCACAACTTTCCATTTTTATTTATTTATTTATTTATTTTTTTTACTGACTCTTATAGACAAGTATACCACAGCATGGTCGAATGCTTGAATCTGGTTGTCAGAAGGTGTATTATTCTATTACATTATTGTTTCTATAGTAACAGCTCCACGTAATCTAAGACTAATAATAAATGCAGTTAAAAACGGGTTGTTGTCACAAAGTAATTTGTATAATTATTGATGTGAAGGTTTGTTTAATTGTTATGAAATTGCCAATATGGCGCTAACCTTGATCCGGTATAAATTCATTTTTAAATAAGATTAGATTGAGATTATTTTTGAAAAACAAAGACAAGCATGTATGCATCTCCCTCACAATGGATTATGAAAAAGTTGAGTAATTAGACGTGATCGATATGAGTGCACTTTGAGCTAATATCTGGGAGCAGGGAAAGCTGCTGGAGACTGTGTGAGAAAGAGATCACATTTCTCAGCATCTCCACTTCCTCCATTCCTGGGCCCAGAGCTCTGAGGATTTCCCCAGTTATATTATTACTTTGTCTGAGCATTATTCTACTATTGTGTGTGTTTGTGTGTGTGTGTGTATTTGTGTGCGTGTGTATTTGCACAGATTTAATTCCATAATTCCCTGATGTTTAAAATGTCTGTTTAACCAATACAAGTTCAGCAGTTCTCAGTGCATTTTGCTTTGCACAGAGCTTAACCGATACACTTAGGGACTTGACTTTTGCGCTTCATGAATCTGATAATGTTTGGAAGGGAAATTTATAATCCTGTCTAATCTCTCCAGCTCAACCTTGTAATACAATACAGTGAGTTTTTTGCTTTTGGCTGAAATTTGGGGTGTAGGAGGCTGCACTTGAGTGTATGTTTGCTCAGCGTTGGGATTATTAAGGGTTTTCCAGGAAGCAAGGTCACTATGTAATGCAGGGCTCATTACACAAGGTCAAATACAGAACGAGCATGCTTGCAAACATGTGAAAACAGGTTTAGATCTCAAAATCAGGAAATATCTATATGTATTTATATATAAAGGAAAATACAAGGAATACAAGTAAAGCACAAGGAAAATACGGCTCAGAAATGTAGGACAGGACAAGAGAATCCATGAAAAAAAATCAATGAAATGAAAATCAGTGACAAGATGAAGGTAGATACATAGAATAGCAAGTAGGAAATCCAAAATCAGAAGCACATGATGTAATGAACTGTGTAATGAAGCAGAATGGAAACTCAGCATGGGCTTTACTGTGGGCAGTCCAAAAGTCTTCGTCATGGTTCAATACTCATGCAGGCAGTATAAAACAAATCCATAATCGGAAAATGGTTAAAAAACAAACAAAAAAAAAAGCGTAACAAACAGGGATAGAAAACAATGCTCAGTAATGCACATAAACACATGGCAAGACTTCGCCAAAGCTATAAAGGAACAGTCTCTCACTCACTTTCAGTAACCTCCTTATCCTGGTCAGGGTTGTGGTGAATCCGGGAACACTCGGCATGAGGCCGGAATACACACTGGATGAGATGCCAGTCCATCGCAGTGCTGCTAGCATGCATACATTGAAACAGATCTAGGGGCAATTTATCTTAGCCAATCCACCTACTGGAATGTTTTTGGGAGGTGTGAAGAAATCCATGTGGACATGCAGAGAATATGCACAGAAACACCGCACTGACAGTAGCCCGAGCTCGGGACCACAGCAGGGACCCTGAGGCAGCAGTGCTACTCACTGCACCACCACAATGGAGCAGGAATGGAATAAATAACCAAACTAAGTATGGGCTGAGCTCTGAACAGGTGCACACATTAGAGAAACAAACCAATGATAAAACAGAGGCAGAGAAACCAAGGACAATATAAGCTCAAGAAAATAGAACGAAAGATTCCTAAAAAATTAAACACGCCAGCCTCAATTCCAAACCACGCACTGATTTAGTTACTGATCGTAAATTAGTGCCTGCGGAACCATACGAAAATGGGAAAACTTTAGATAATAACATTATATTCACTCTCAATGTTTAAAATGATATCTAAATACCTATTTTGGCTTTCCTGGGATTGGAACCATCAACCATAGAACAGAGGTTTAGTTCCATTTTTTCGTTAGCTGATCCCAGTATATCCATCAATGACAAAAATGTATTTTAGTACAGAAATAAATTAAAAATTGTAATATAAATTAATTTCTTACATGACACTGTGATGTTTCCTGTGAAATTTTTTTTTTTTTGAAAACAAGGAAGAAATGCATTTTAATGAGATTATCTTATTGAGTTTAATGAACAATTGTCAAAAATTATAAAAACATCATTTAAGATGTACTATTTGAAAACCACCTACAAAAATCACACTTTAACAAAGTTCTGGGAAGGACATACTGTACATTTTATTCAAAATACTATTGAAGTTTGTTACCTATTTAAGAGGTTACATTTTTTAAGTCAATAAAAGCGTATTTTTAATATTTTAACAGTGCAAACCCTTTTTCTCTTTGACCCAGAAAATCGGAGAAAATCACAAGCCAGCTTCATCAAAATTCCTCTCAAGTTGAAAATCGTGCACTTTTAATTTGCTATTACAGACTTCTTGTTTATAGGATGCCATTAAGACCAAAGGACAGTTTGTTTTTTCATTCTCGTCCATCTCCATTAAAAACAAACTCATCACAATTATGGCCGTTTGTGAACTTGTCTTGCGTGATAGGAAATACGGATTAGAAATGTGGTGTAACTGAATGCTAATGGAGCATTACAGTCATTGTGAAGCTTCATGCTTTTATTCAGTGTTTGTAATTATCAAAACATTTTTCATTAGGACCTGGAAAGGGAGGGAATCATCATCGCCTCACGATGCACATTAGAACTCATCGAGACAAGATCTTCAACCACCTGTTCAGCTATTTTCGTGTAAGGAAGTGTTAGCGCTGCGTTCCAGAGAGCTGTCAATCTTTATGACATGCGCTATAAAAGTCTGATGAGAACGGCTTCATAATGTAAAGCTTTATTCATGTAGCTCTGCTTGTATTATCTAAATAATAACACCATCAAGCTGCATTCTTAAAGACACTCAAGCCTGGTTTCCTAAAGCACTGTAACACTGTCGTTAGAGTAAGATGCACTACATCTTAAACACAATGACAAACAAATGAGCAGAATTCAGATTGTGAATATACTGAGGCTACAACTAGATTTATTTTAAGAAATGTGTGATTCGTTTAATGTGATCATGAGGCTGTTCAGGTGATTAAATTGGCATAACATGTGCATGATGTGCTTTTTTGTGATCTTAATTTGCAATTTTATGTCCTCTAATTAATAAATTGTGCCAATGTTTCTATGCAGTCTTTAATGCCTGATGAAAAGTACAAACTCCACTACACTACATTATTGTAGATGTGTCTCAGGTCAGCTATACAATGTCCTTTAAGTAGAACTGGCCTACATAGAAAGTATATGTCAAGTAAAACCCAACTGCTCATCACCCTGAGAACATCATGCCCATAGTGAAGCATGGTGGTGTTAGCATGGGATGCTTTTCTTCAGCAGGGACTGGGAAACTAGTCAGGTTTGATGGAACGCATTTAAAAAACATAAATTAATGTATTTATACTGGTTAAAATAACAGTTGGCTCCTCTCTTGTGTCAATGTTTGTCAAAATTGCTCCTAAGACCTGTTTGTGTTTTGGGCAAACTCTTGCACAATTGTCTCTTTATAGAGCATAAGTTTGTAGTTGTGTTTGAAATCTGAATGCTAATATGTGCAGTTTCAGTATTAATTCCTCAGAGCGTGCAATTACCTCAATTCTAAATACGGTCCATATGATTTCAGTTATTTTCAAGATGTAAATGAAATTTGTGGTTATTATTTTCTTACAAAAGACTGTGGCTCACAATGAGGTTTAATGTGTAATAATTCAGTTACTAATAATTTGCTGCCCTAAATTAGTGCACCATTCAGATGAAAGCTTATCACAATTTATACTCATTACCACTGAGGATACGTTTTTGCTGCCTTTAATACTTACGGTACCACAACGTCAAATTACTCAATCAGATACCAGTAGAAATAAACAAATACAAACAAAAATATATTGAAATAATGTACATCCAAAATATACATACAGAATAGATTAAACACCAAGACTTGGCCTTGAATCGTATTTTGTGTACCAAGACATAACGTTGAAATGTAGGTGTGTTGTACCAGTTCTGAGACAGAAGCTGATGATTAGCCCTTTATCTGCTCTGTCCACTTTCTGAAATCATGATGCACAGAGTATTACTGCTTGTTTGAGCACTTTGTGTAATTCGAATCCTCATCTGTGTTTGTCAGGGTGTGTGATTCATTCTAATGAATTTCTCCGCTCGAAATGGCAGCACAATAAAATAAGAGGTTGAGGATTTGCATCAGCCGCTCATGCTCCACAGCAAAATATGAGAAAATGATATCATATTCTGGTATTAGTGTTTGAGTGCAATGCCTAATGAAGGCAAACTACATTTTATACCAACATCATTGTATTATATTATTATCTTACACAAAAAAAAAAAAACAGATATGTTCCTTAATGTATATCAAAGCTGAAGAACCATGGAAACGTTATAATAATCATAAGAAATAGTATTATGTTCTTATATACTTTAACTTGCTCATATATTAACGTATACAGTCCTAAATAGCACAGTCCACTAAGAAAACTGCATAAAAAATATATATATATATATCACGGTATATTACCGTAAAGCATGGTGGTGGTAGTACCATGTTGTGGTAATGCTTTTCATCAGCAGGGACTGGGAAACTGGTCAGGGTTAAGGGCAAGATTGATGGAGCCAAATACAAGGCAGTCGTAGAAGAAAGTCTGTCCCAGTCTGCAAAAAAAAATTTGAGACTGGGTTGGAGGTTCATCTTCCAACAAGACAACAACCCTAAGCATACTGCCAAGGCTACCCTGGAGCGTGTTAGAATGTCTTAGTCAAAGCCCGGACCTCTATCTTGAAAATTGCTGTTCACCAAATGGTTTCTATGCAATCCGACAGAGCTTGAGTAATGTTGTCAAGAAGAATGGGCAAATGGCAGTTTATGCTATCATCGGATTTAAAAAGTTTGTTATAATTGTATAGTGATAAAGTCGTGTTGGTTTTGTCCCTAATCGGGACTGCAAAATAATTGCGATTATCTTTCCGGCAATTATCGTACTGTAGTGACAATAAAGTAATGAATACTGTTGTTTTTAACGTTTCTCTCTTTCTCTCTCTCTCTCTCTCTCTTGTCTTTCATTCTCCAGAGCGGTGTGATGAGGTTCTGGCGAGTCCTCTCCCCTACAGCGCCTTCAGCAGCTCCTCTGTGTTGGCTCCTGATTTTGGCGCCGGTTACGCTAAACTCAACCGCAGAGTCGGTAGGGAGACACACACTCACACACACACGCACACACACAAACACACACTCATTGTTCCCCAGTGTCTTCCATACAGACCATTGTATACGAAAGTCCTCTGCACTGATCTGAGAACAGTGTTTTTAGTTTGCCATTACAGCTCGGGTTACGAACGTGAAAAGAAGAGCTGATCTCAGATCAGCACTATGTCTAGAGCTGTGTCCTGAATTCACAACTGCTGTCCTAGCACCTTCAGTGGATGACATTTAGAGAAGGGTATTACTCACAGTTTGATGCTAGATGAGACATGACGCAGAGAGATGATAGCACTTATTCACACTATAGACAGCAAGAGGACACAGCAAAGGTGATTCATTTTGCTTTAGAGATTTCAGAACGGCAAACTGGATATTATTTATAGCTTTTAATCAGCCATTTTGAACGATGATGTCATGAAGCATGTTAACACATCTGAATCTATAACCAGTTGTTTTCATCCTATCAGTGAAAAAAGCACAATTTGATAAACTTCTCAGACAAGGAACAATCTTTCTCAGTGATATTTTGATTTATTTGAGTAGTTATTTATTTAAAACTCTAGCGCCTGAATTCATGATTTTTGAATGATACTTCTTTCTTGGTTGGTGATTTTTGATCCTACAGATTAAAGGTCAAATTTGTCTACACAGCATTAAATTCACATTTTCCAAGTATTTTGCCAAAACTTCCATTAAAAACATCTGATTCAGCCAGCGTCACATGTGAGCTCATAGCAGTTAAGAAGCTATACTAGCTATGTGCTGAATGAAGAATAAAACACAACAGGGTGTGATGCTATAGGAAAACAATCACCAACGAGTTGGTGTGAGGTGGTCAGAGTAACTGTTACCATATCGAAGTTGATTCTTTTCCTTTGACAGCACATCCCGGAGTGTTTTATTCCTCTTATATCCCAGCAGTTTTCCAACGCTAGAGATTTTAATGTATTAAATAATGGTGTGTCATATGTTTACCCCTTAATAGTTACATTCAATGTCAGAGCTGCTGCTATAGAAAAGTTAGTTAGTCAACACTTTTGACCAGTCAGTATTGAGAATTCAAAGATGCTGTGGTTACCAGTGCTAACATACTGCTTTGATACATCAACAATGAAGACATGTCTCTTGTTCAGATGCCACAGCGTAGCATAATACAGTGTAGGAGGAGGAGGAGGAGGTGTTTTCAATTTGCATATCATGCATATTTCATAGATCCTGTCATGTTTTTTAATGATAATAAAGGTGTAGAGATGTACCTAGAGCATTTTAGTAATTTCCTGGGCTATTTTAATACTGCAGGAATGATAAATAATGTATAAAGGAATGTGATAACTGATGCAATATCAACTAACATCATGTACTCAGAGCATAGATAAAATTAGTTATTTGTTTTTGCTAAATGAGTACTGTACCATACTATATTTTACCGTACTTTAACCCATAGTTAAGTATACAGAGGGAAATGTTCTCATGTTCACAGTAGTATCCTGATTTCTTCTTTCTCTCTATAAGGGAATGGAGGTTGGTCTCCACTGGACTCTGACAGGTATCTGTGGCTGCAGGTGGACCTCCGGGGCAGGAAGCAGATCACAGCCATCGCAACGCAGGGTCGATACAGCAGTACTGACTGGACTAAACAGTACCGACTGCTCTACAGTGACACAGCAACTAACTGGAAGCCTTACAGGCAGGACGGCAACATATGGGTTAATATCTTTATGCAGTATCCAGAGATGTATTGCGAAGGGATTATATGTATTGCGAAGTTGGCACTATCTGAAAAGTACTAATAAGCCACAAATACGTTTCACTGGTGGTATCTTCAATGGTATGGCTGTAGTAACCATCGTTAGGTCCTAGACGAGTACAAGACCAGGACTAACCAAGATCGTGCCAAGAATGAGTCTTAAGGGGGTAGAGGTCACGTAAAGATCAAGTCCAAATGAAAGCGAGTCAAGATCGAGACCGAAAACCATTAAATTTTTCGAGACCCAGCCTTTTGTTCAGCTAGTTGGCTTCATTCATGAGATTGCAGAAAACGTCCTGAGACTGGACACCAGTCCTACATCCTAGGTGCCCGTATTTTTTTTTTTAATCATTACTTAGTGAAATATAATTATAAAAGAACACTGTCATGGTACATAGCTGGGATTCAATTCACACCATAATACTTCTTATTTATTTATTTATTTATTTATTTATCCCATTGTTTGTAGTTGTACTATATGAACAATATAATTTAATTTTATTATATGGCTTAATGGTTAGCACGTTTGCCTCGCACCTGCTGTGGGTTCAGTTCCCGCCTCTGCCCTGTGTACGTGGAGTTTGCGTGTTCTCCCCGTGCTTTGGGGGCTTCCTCCCCCAGTCCAAAGACATCTGTTGTAGGCTAATTGGCATTTCCAGATTGTCAATATTCCAAATTGCAATAACAGGAGGTTGTGTTTGGGTCGTGTGAATGTGTGTGCGATGGGTTGGCGTCCTGTCCAGGGTGTCCCCCGCTTTGTGCCCCAAGTTCCCTGGGATAGGCTCCAGACTCCCCCGCGACCCTGTGTAGGATAAGCGGTACAGAAAATGGATGGATGAATGTATTATATAATAGAATATGCAATAATATATGATATATATTTATATATTTAATGGGATACATAATTGACATGGTATCAGGCGCTTTTATCAGTGTTACCATTTGACTAAATTATTATTTTTTTTAAACTGAGTAGGATATTCAGAGTTTGGTTACTTTATCTGAATATCCTAATTTCTTAACCGGTAATAGGTAAGACCTAGAATTTTGTACTAGTTTTCGATAACTAATGAAATAGAAACAGTTCTTGTGACTCTACTGTATAACATCACCGTTATTATGACAGACAAAATCTATTATTGTAATAAACACACTCCAGCCATTCCTCATTTTTATATTTTCTTTACTTTTCTACCTTTCTTTTCCATCTTCCTTTATTGCTAATTACACTAAATAATTGATTCTACTCAGGGTCCAGGAGTGGAGTTCAGCATTATTGCACTCATCGCTCACTCTGTATATTATGAGATAATAAATAAAATTTTTAAAAAATTGCTCACAGCTAATGAACCGAAGTAAATTAGAATGGAGGATTGTGGTCCCGCAAGCTGGGTGCATTGAGGCATCGCCTGATTGATGTGTTTAGACAGTAAAGCAATAACAGGAGGTTGTGTTTGGGTCTGATGGGTCTCTTCACTTATCTCACAGACATTTTCAGGTAACTGGAACTCGGAGAGAGTGGTGCGTCACGAGCTGCAGTACACCATCGTGGCCCGATATCTGCGCTTTATTCCCTTGGAATGGAGTGCAGAAGGGCGAGTTGGGCTGAGGGTGGAGGTCTACGGCTGCGCATACTGTAAGAGTCTGCTGCAATCACAAGCTGGAAACACATGCTCTTTGGCATTTTATATACAAAAATTCAGGTCCATTTTAATGGATTGTTTTTATTTCATCATTTTAACACTTCAAAGTTCCAGTAATTATTGATTTACTACAGAAAAGCTAATAGAAAAGGCAGTTTAATTCTCAGCACATGAATAGAAGTTGTGGAAGCTTAATGGGTTAAAATATGTTATTTGATAAATAAATGAAGTCAGATAGCCAGGGATTTATGGGCCTCCTCACCCAGGACACCAGAACTGTAACGTATATACCAGGGTTTAGGTGTTACGTTTCATTTAATGCTCAGTTACTAAGTTTTTCCCAATTTTCTCCACAATTTGGTTATTTAAAAATTCCCACCTTTATCACATGACAGGTACCAACCTAGCACATGCTTCCTCTAAGACTCGTGAAGCCAACCAATCCGTATCTTTTCAATCTGCTGTGTCACAGGCACAACACACTCAGAGGAGAGCGCTATATCCACCCTCTTCTGCATACATGAGCTCACAGACACCCACGATTGGCTAGTGTCACTGTGATTGACAGGGGAGAGACAGTAATGCCATCCCTCCCACCCGCCCAGACAGTACTGTCAGTTTTTCTCTCTATGCCACAGATGGCTATAATAACGTCCATAACCCCATTCATGTGCTAAGATTTATGTTCCTTATTGTTGTAAACTGACTTTTCTATTATTTTCTATTAGTTTAGATCAATCTGATGCATATACCAAAATTGGAAGCGCTAAACAAATACAGATACACGTAGTACTATTGTGTTATACCCCAAGTAAACACTTCTGTTGAAAGTTGGAGTACTGGATTGTTTTCTATAATGTATTATTGAAAAAGTACTGACCTTTTTCATACTTCATACAGTGCCAGTTGAGTAGTTGGGATGATAAACAACACAACCCCCAAATGTACAACAAGACTCTTAGGGTCCAAATAATGTATCTTAAATGAGTTTTAAATGAGGCTCATTACTTTTACTCGGAAACTGTACAAATGATCTCATTCTAGTGACAGGAGTTTGTCTGGGTTTATGATTACTGGTGATGCAACATCTTGAAAGAAATGTGCTTAATGGAGAAAAATGGCTTCATTTCGATCAACTAAAAACTGATTTTAAGTAGATGATACATATCAGGTGAGTAATATATATTTTGGGGATTTTTAGAACAGATGAAATGAAAACAACTTTTGGTTGGGGACTCAACTTGATTAGATCTATGTTTCTTCATTTTTTTCTTTTTAGAATGCCTTCTTCCTTCCAAGTTTTCAGGACATGGAGGAGATATTTGGCATACAGTATTTAATAGATGTCCTCCCAACAAGCATTGTAGCAAACAATGAGTTGTAAGTCATGGGCTCCTGAGTGGTAGAACATCGTCAGCAGATCGTGAGTTTGAGTCCTAATGATGCCACAGTCTAGAGAGCAAAATTTGCCATGCTGTCTGGGTGGGAGGGATGCTATACTCTCTTTCCTCTGCTAATCACACTGTCACACTAGCCAATCGTGGGCACCTGTGAGCTCATGGATGTGGAAGAGGGTAGATAGCACTTCACTCCGAGTGTGTTATACTGCCCTGTAACGCAAAAGATGTGGGAACCATCACGTTCCTTGGATGGTAGTCGTGTGTTAGGGAAGAGTTAGATAATGGGTGGGAATTGCCAAATTGTGGGGAAAATGGGGGGAAAAAATCCATTCCGAATCCCAAAAAATGTCAACAAAGTCATAATTTAAGGTTTAGGTGATAGTTCAACCATGAAGACTTTTCTGTATACTTTTTTAATTTCTCTTCTTTGTCAATGTGGTTTAAGGGGCCGATGTGATCAGTTTCGACGGACAGGGAGTAATCTCCTACCGTTTCCGACAGAAGAAGATGAAGATCCTGAAGGACGTTATCTCGTTGAGGTTTAAGACCAGTAAAGGAGATGGGCTTCTGCTCCACGGAGAGGGACAGCAGGGTGATTACCTCACTCTGGAGCTACGCAGGGCCAAACTGCTGCTACGGATCAATCTGGGTAACGTGTACTTAAACAGATACTTCACCCTGACATGCCAAGCTAACTGTGTCTCTGTAGCATTAATTTAGCACAAGCAGGGCTGGAAATTAACTCCCACCCACCAGCCAAATGTGGGTAAAATGTTGGCACTAGAGGGCAAATTTATGCAGGCAAGCTTTTCACTGTTGCATATTAATCATATAGTAATACTTATAAATAAGGTTTTTAGAAGTGATAATAAATATAACAGTTGCTTAATAATTATGTAGTACACCACATGGCATTATGATGAATAGAGACTCTTGTGCTACATGGTTATGAGTTATAAAGGAAATACTTATAGCACATTATTAGAGCTTTATGAGGCATTGTTAGGGTTTATAATATGTTTACACAGAATCATAAGCACAGTTATAATTATTTATAAATGTGGGCTTCAAAGAAAGTGTTACAGATATATTATAATTTTTTTTCTGAAGTAGTTTTTACTTTAAAAGGACTTTTTCAGTTTCAGTATAATCGCATAATAACTCCATAATTAGGAAATTGTTCCCTGAGCTCCTTAGTGGAGAATTACAGCTATATAGTGAATATTCTAACAGAAATAGGTCTATCTAGTGAATATGCTGAGTGTAAAACAACTAGCTAATGAATATGCTAACTGTAAAACAACTAGCTAGTGAATATGCTAACTGTAAAACAACTAGCTAGTGAATATGTTAACTGTAAAACAACTATCTAGTGAATATGCTAACTGTAAAACAGCTAGCTAATGAAAATGGTGGGTGTAAAAAACTAGTTAGTGAATTTGCAAACTGGCTAGTATACTAACTGGCATATGCGAACCGGAAAATATTTAGCTAGTGAAAGCATCAAGCTGTCCAATGAAGTGCTAAAGAAAAAAGAAATAATAATAAAAAAATGAAAAAAAACTAGCTAGTGAGTATGCTACCTGGCAAGTGAATATGCTAACTGGCTAGTGAATATGCTCTTTGATAATCAACTGGCCACAGTGGCTGTGTGACCTATGAAGTGACCCTTTAATTGTTGTTAGTGCTTCTGGAAAGCGTTCCTTAACCAAAAATCCTCTCTGAATAAACTAGACTGCTTTGAATCCTCAAGCCATGTACATGAACTAATAACCATGTTTAGTTCCTGACATGTTTTCCGAGTTTCAGACTTGTTTTGTTTTATTTTTTTATTTCCGTTCGTTTGCTCTGAATATTGTGTCCATCTATTTTTGATGAATCTAAGATGCTTAGCATTTTCCTCTGATGCCTGTCCACTCCAGGTAGCAATCAGTATGGCTCCATCCAGGGTCACACCTCAGTGTCCAGCGGCAGCCTTCTGGATAATGACCAGTGGCACGCCGTGCGGATCGAGAGATACCGTCGCAGCGTGAACTTCACCCTGGACGAGCACACGCAGAGTTTCCGAACCAACGGCGAGTTTGACCATCTCGACCTAGACTACGAGGTCAGCAATTCAGCTCACTCCCTCTGTTGCTTTGGTGCATATTTGTGACTCTTTAAATTATTACCCTAGTGGTGGTACATCTTGTAATCCTGAGGTGATATTTCATCATTATATGTACTTCTGAGGGGACTTCTGGGATTATTATTCATTTATGAGAGGCGAAGGCGCAAGCTTTGGACAGATTTTTAAATTAGCCTCCAGCTATCTCTCAGCAGCCCCTCTGCATGTCCCATGAGTCACGTCAAGCAGAGGCTAGGGCATGAATATTTGAATATAAACCTGATAATATAGAAATGTAATAATACAGCCTTTTCTCTCTCACTTGTTTTCACCCCGATTTTATCTCTTCTGCTTGCTCAGAGCGTCCTCTTTAATTATTACCCTGACACAAAAGGAGGTTCCTTATTGCAACAACTATAAAAATGTTCACTAGGGCCTATTAGTGGTGACTGACAGGCTAAAACGCTTCAGTCTCTGGAGCAGTGCTGGTTTTATAGCTTTGACGGGGCTCTTACAGCCTGCATAAACTCTCCAGACATTTATCCAACTTCCTTATCACAATCCGCTGTATTATGGAGCTTTTTGAAAGAATGAACACATTATGTATTTGGAAATTCTGCCATGCAAGAAAAAAAATACTACAAGAAAACGCCTTATTATTATTAGATACGTACCTCATTACTATTAGAAAATATCTCATTGCTACAAGAAAAGCATCTTGTTATTGTGAAACCTGTATCTCATTATTATTAGAAAACATCTCGTTTTTATGAGATATTTATCTCATTACTATTAGAAAACATCTTGTTACAAGAAAACATCTCATTTTATGAGATATTTATCTCATTACTATTTGAAAACATCTTGTTACAAGAAAACATCTCATTTTATGAGATATTTATCTCATTACTATTAGAAAACATCTTGTTATCAGAAAAAGTATCTTGTTATTATGAGAAAAGCATCTCATTTTTACAAAACAAGCATCTCTATTATTATAATGCACCTTGCTTCTACAAGAAAAGCATCTTGCTATTATGAGAAATGTACCTCATTATTATTAGAAGACATCTTGTTATTATGAGAAAGTATCTTGTTATTGTGAGATATGTACCTCATTTATATTAGAGAATATCCTCTTGATACAAGAAAATCATCTCATTTTTACAAGAAAAGCATCTCATTATTAATTGAAAACTTCTCAGTGCTACAAGAAAAGTATCTTATTATTATGTGAAAACATCTTGTTATTATATAACATATTAGAAAACATCTTGTCATTATGAGAAAATGTCTTATTATTAGAAAACCTCTTGTTATTATTAGAAAAGCATCTCATTATTATAAGAAAAGCATTTTGTCACTGCAAGAAAGCATCTTGTCATTATGAGATAAATACGTTTTTGTAACATATCCTTCATCCATTACCAACTGATAGGTCCTGACGAGCGCCACATTGGACAGAATTATTCAGATTGTACTCATTTGTAACCATGACGTTTCTCACGTTATTCACGTTGATCAGCTCGGAATAAAGTAACGTCTAAGCGGTCTGTTTTCTCGTAATAGCGAGATGTGCATATGCTCTTCACAGATCAGTTTTGGAGGAATGCCTGTATCAGCCAAGCCCAGTTCAGGAGCTCCGCAGAACTTCATAGGCTGCATGGAGGACATCCACTACAACGGGGACAACATCACCAACCTCGCACGCCGGAAAAGAGTCGACACGTCCAGCTTTGTAAGGCTTTATTTTGAATGACTTTTTTTTTTAGCAGCCGAGTCAGTGGCGGTTCTGGACCATCTCAGTTGGCGAGGCTCATGCTGGGTCCAGATGCTCAGTTAGCAGGAACATTAGTCCACATGTTTGCTTCACTAAGCAATGTGAAAGAGAACAGGTCATTGCCTAGTGTGGGAACATGTCATCATTTTGTCAGCTATTTAGAAACACGCTGCATTCGAGAAAACATTAGAAAGCCTTAGCTCGTCTTGTCATAACAAAAACTTAGCAGAATCTGTGCTAGTGAAGTTCTAAACTTGAATCTGGTGCTTTAATTATGCAGATTGTCAAAGCTTTTAAGCTTACTCACCTAAAAGGATTGAGCTACACGTTATATTTTCCTATTTATTGCTGCACTAATCCTTTAGAACTTGTAGTGTCTCTGTAATGGTTTTAAACCACTTTCATTTGTCGTCTGTGCTATGTACAACCATTTGCAGTGCATTAAGCTTGGAGACTTTTGTTTTTAACCAAAAACATGTAAGTGTGACTTTACTTTCCACTGTCCTTGAACCTTCCTCTAAAATGTATTACAGTATGTGTGTGTGGTGTTTGGTTCCCCAGTAGAGACCAAGTAGACAGCTGTTTTGTAGTGAACAACTCATTAGTGCAAGCAGTCAACTAATGAGTTGGACTGTAGGGTAACTGCAATGCATGTAAATTCTTCTTTCTGAATTCTTACAGTTATGTAACTAAATTATTTCCCAGATTCTCCGCACAATCATTTCCCCTGGAATATAAGACACACCCTATACATTTTGTCTTATATACAGTATGTCGCTTTTTTGTGTATGTTGTGTATGTATAAAACATATTTTTATGTTACATAATGTAAATAATTCCAAATAGATCTTTGGTATAATTTAATTTATAGTTTAGTGTAATTTTTGCCCCTTTAGTGTTGCTGTAGAAGTACTGGTGTTTGTTGTTTAATGCTGAAACTTGGCATTTATGTCATAAGAAGTTACGGTAATGCTAATTTTATTCAAGTTAGTAGCTTTGTAGGGGAACTAAACACTTTGGAAAATAATCAATGATGTGTACTGTTGCCACCTCAAATTTGATTATTTTCCTATAACAGCACTTTGCAACATCTCATTCCTCTTATACCATAGCAACATGCCAACAAGCACTTTCTGTAATTAAGTAAAGAATGGCATTATGTTTTTTTAATCTGTTTATAGTTTGTGGAATTTCCACTGAAGAAGTTCCTGTTCTCACTTAAGTTATAGCAGCTATTGGGAATTTGACTTTCTGGGAATTTGACAAGTGGGAAAAGCAACTTGTCATGTTACGGAGAAACAGCAAAGCACAAATTCCTCTGTCCTGAAGATTTTTCTGTGGCGGAAAATAATTGACCGTTACAAAGCACTGACACTGGAGACTCCTTCCATAAATGTTAAATAAACCACTCTTTATAAACTTCATCATATTGATGATTTTCCTTTTTTGTTAAATAACAGAACACTTTGTAATTCATTTAATATTATTGTCCAACATAGAAGTCCCTGTGTTAGCTGTTATTATAGAAACAGTAACTTATTAGAAAGAGTGAATTAATATAAACCTGTGAATTGGCTTGTAACCAGGATGACTGTCAGAGCTGCTGTTATAGAAAATGAATCAACACCTTCTGAGTAATCAGATTTGAGAATTTAATGTTGCTGTGGTATAAATGATTTTACATAACTGCCATTCATAATACACTAACAGGCAAACTACAGTAACTACTGGAGTATCACACCTACCGTAATAACAGTAATAGGCATACTGCAATTTTTTTTAACACTGACTAGAGGACAAACACAATTCTGTCTTATAGTCCATGTCATCTGACAACGCGATAACACAACAGAGCCCCGTTTTAATTGTGTGCGAAAGATTTCTTTCAGTTTAAAACTCTCCGTATGCTGTTTCCCAGCGTAACCTGACGTACACGTGCGGAGCCTCGCCGACGTTCCCAGCCTTCTTTAACTCCAGCAGCACTCTGCAGCTGCCGGGCCGCAGCGACGCAGACACCGTGGCGGTGACCCTGCACTTCCGCACATGGAGCCCCAGCGGTCTCCTGATGTTCACTCCTCTACTGCCCGGGGGAGTCGAGATCAGCTTGGTGGAGGGCAAAGTAGTGGTGCACATCTACATCTCACAGGGAAAGAACACACGGGTTGACATCTCCTCAGGTAACAGTGCACAGCTGCAGATGTTCCTGTGATGCTCTACGGGACTTCTTTTTTTTTTGGCACTGCCACTGAGTAACACACAGCTGAAATTCAGGTTGCTGCTTAAAATATGCATCAAACTGTCATAAAATCTTCTCCTGAATCCCCACAGGATTTTATAAATGCTAATAAGACTGATTTTGGTTGTGTTCTACCTACAGTCGCTTACTTATGCACTCTTAAATGACTGCATAATCAACTTATGTATGTATGATGAAGTTCCTCACATCAGCCAAGACGTGTTTGGTGTCCAAAGCTTGCTTCTTTAGTTTTGCCCTGGAGCTAAAAACATTTGTATCTCCATCTGGAAACAGAATCACCTTCTTCCTCGCCACGTAATTTGGGGTCACAGTGTACTAGAATCTGATTTTAGGTGTAACTGTATGATGTGATTTATACAATGTGATCATCCCAAATTAATACTTTTTAAAACATACTGATATACAGTATTCTGATATATTATGAAACTGTTTATATCCAATTAGTATTGAGCTGAACTATGCTTTTTGAGGCTTTTTTTTTTTTTTTTTACACGATACTAAACTGGTAGCTAAGGCAGCGTTGGTACAGCATTGATGTGTCACAGCTCCAGGGTTCTTGATTGGTTCCTGAGCTCAGGGTTACTGTCTCTGTGGAGATTCGATTACTGCATTCATGGTGCCTTGTAAGTGGTAATTTGCAAGTTCTAATAATGTCATTTCTTGTTCAACGTGCACAGTGGAAAAAAACATTGAACGCCTCCACAAAAGCATGTCTTTTGTTTGCTCCATCAAAGCACGTAAAGCTCATAAAAAAGCTACTTTAACTGCACTTTTACAGTTACAGGCCTGGGTGGCTATTGTTATTGGCTATCTGTCCTACTTTAGTGAACATTCAGGCAACATTTTGGACTGAAATTGCAGCACAGCAACAACAGCGGACAACAAACTAGCCAGCTAATGTTAGTTATATCAGTGATAACTCTAACGTTGATGATTACCTTCTCAAACCAGTGATTAGTATGGTCAGTGTTATAGGTTTATCCATGTAATGTGTCTATATATTAGTATATATTTGCTGCCTCACTCACAGTTTTCCCACCACAACTCGAAAATGAATAAACTGTAGCTTTAATTTCTCTCACTTATTACAAAAGGATCAAATTTCAGACACCAAACATATCTCCATTTTGGGAAAAGGGAACAATTGTATACATTTTTGGCTAAACTGTTCCTCCAACATATCATTGCTACAGAGCTGTAATGCCATGATGGATAATTATTGTTTGTGGTTTTTAATATGAAGAATTTCTTTCTTGCCCAGGTTCAGGCCTCAATGACGGCCAGTGGCACAGTGTTCATTTCCTGGCGCTAGAGAGCTTTGCTATGCTCACCATCAACGGTGATGAGACGTCGTCCGTCAGAGCCACGCTCCCCATCCAGATCCGCACAGTGGGAGATTACTACTTTGGAGGTCATTTTTTTTTTACATAACCATCTGCTTTTACAGATTTTTTTAAAATCTGGTCCACCACTAAACATGGATTTGGATTGCATTACATTGGATGCTAATTACAGATAAAAACAGATGTTCTTCTAATCGATCACAAAGCTTTAATATCAAGGCATTCATTTTGTGCTCTTCCAAATACATGAGTTCATAGATGCCTGTGGTTGGCTGGTGTCACTGTGATTGACAGAGAAGAGGGAGTATTGCCACGCCTCCCACCCAGAGAATACGATCAGATTTGAGATCTTTCTTTGTATGAGAAGTTTCTGATGATGATTTGTTTTGGTTATTTGTAACTTTGACTCTGTAAAGCAAACTTGAGTTTCTGAGTATTATTATTATTGTTATTATTATTATTATTAGTTCCATCTATATTTGACTTTATCCAAACTCAGAGTGTCAAGTTTAGGTCTACTGCATGATTTCTGTAGTTGAGATCTAAATCGGGCTTAAATCCGAGCTCTGGTCTCCATACGCAGGCTATTTTCCACGGACGGACCTCTCGCCATCTCAGCGCTCCTTCCACGGCTGCATGCAGCTCATCCACGTGGACGAGCAGCTGGTGGACCTGCACGCTGTAGAACAGGGCATGGTGGGAAGTTTTGAGAATGTCAGCCTGGACATGTGTGCCCTCATCGACAGGTATGATAACCACTTACTGTATTCTCTTTTCACATTCCCAAACACTAAGGCTTATTATCTCAAACCAGGTTGATGGGAACGAATGTAATAGGATTAAGTTGTGTAAGAGTGTGGAAACATTCACGGGTTTATTTTGTATTTCTTGTAATGCAAAAGGAGCATTTAGCTTGAGATAGTATTCAAAGACATAAATATGCAAAAACACCTTAATGCAAAGTTATCATCATTATTTAGCAAACAGTAGAGTCCCTGTTTGGCGATACAGGAAGTAACTGGATATATGTATGAGTGCTGTTTATGTATAAAACATGAAGGGAAACGCCTTTAAAGGAAAATAATCAACAACAGTATGATATGATGCTCTGTCCCACCTTGGAGTTGTTACTTTCCTTAACCAAACCGTGTTTTATTCAGTTTATACTTCAGCAATTTATGAAGAATTACATTTTTTCATTTATTTAAAAAATGACGTTGCAATTTTTAATCCCTTTACAGCTAGATTTAATAGAATGTTGTGGAATGTCCGTGAAGCAAATTAGTTTCTGTTATTTCTTACATTGTAACAGCTCTCAGTCATTTTTTTTAAAAATATGTTAATTAGGCTAAAATTACTTGAGCAAACATCATAAAAGTCCCTTGTCAGCACCTTGTGACCAATCAGAATCGAGAATTCAACAGCACTGGGGTATAAAATGTATAGATATATACTCTCTGTTTTTGCTATTAACATTAAGAAGGTATTAATCCTATCTGATAACAGGGGTTCCCAAACTTCTTAGCCAAATGACCCCAAATGGGCGTCATGAATTTTCTGCGACCGCAAGAAAACTCTACATATTCCACTCTACATATTCCATATGTATTTTATTCCATATTTCTAATATAGGACTACTGTAACATTTGAGGAATGAGATATTTTGGTTCCTCCACGTTATTTACCATCATGCCTGTAAATTCATATTCAACATATTGTATACTTCGGCATATTTTTGTGCCTGATTGTCTCCTGTTCCACTTTTTTAATCGCTGAACCCCTGTGCTAGTGCAGCGTGTCAGGATAGCCAAAAAAAGAATAAAATAGCACTTACGCTATAAAGGTACTTTAAACGTGTGCATTTCAAAATAGTAGCACACGAAATCCATAATTAGAGAGCTAATATTACTTTGTAAAATGAATTAATAAAACCAACGAGGACGTCGGGAGTTTGTCTCGAAGCCCCATTTGTAAATCAAGACACCTCACATTAAAACACATTAAAACATTAAAACACATAAACGCAACAACGATACAAAAACGATACAGGAATTCTGCAAAAAAAAAAAAAAAAGTCCAATGCTAGTTTTAAGGCGTACATAGTTTTACTCTTACAGTAAGTCCTTGCATGTTACCTCAGAACAAGATGGAAGTGAAGCATTGTACTACCTTTTTTCCTTATTATCTGTTGTCTTTTTATATATTTCTACTGAATTCCATTAGCGCTGACTTCAATGTAAATCCCAGAACCGTGATTTACATAACTAGTGGAAGTTTCCGGTATTCTGATTTTTTTTATTTAAGAGCGTTCGTAGCAGCAAAGCCAAACCGTCTGTCCTTCTCATCTCGCTGATCTGGCTCAGCGGGAGCTCGTCTTCAAAGCCCTCTTCCTTTTACTAACACGTCCCTGTTTGTTCAGCCCGACCGCCTCGGGATGCTCAGGATCAGACAAGAACAGCCTGTTGATCTAAAACTGCCTTTACTGTGCAGGATTTTGGAGTTATAATTCCCAGAGTGCATCTCAGCAGGGAACTGGGCCTGGCATGTGGGGCAGAATATGGGCCGTACTGATCCCGTGTATACACCTGCATACTCATTCATCATCACGACAGCTACAGAGCTACGGGCTGTTTGAACACGGCAGCGTTTAAGTGCCTGTGACAGCTTGTCAGAAATTATATACCGAAAAAATTGGATTCTTTGATGTAGAACAGTTATTACTTATATCTTATTAGTTTTATGTGGGAAATGAAGCTCTGCTCTGAATATCTAGCTCGAATGATCTAGCATATAAGAGTGGAACGATATAAACGTTGTATATATTTGTGTAATTTTGTGTAAATGACAGTAATTGGACAGATTGGCATCTTAAATAATGGACTAACGTTTAGTCATTTGAGTCAACGTCTCCATGAAAGGTACAGTTTGCAGATTTGCCAAATTTGCTAACAACAAAACCTTAGCAGGCAGGGAAAAGACATCATTTTACCACAACAACCCAAACGCATATGATAAGATGCCGCCACGCTAACAGCGTAAAAAATAATAAAACATGTATTGCTTAAAGTGATATTTAACGTTATAAACATTTTTAAGATTTATAAAGCAGTTAGCAGTGTGTATACAGCTTGTTTTTATTTAACAAAGGCAACATTGATATCGATTTTTTATTAACGTTTGTAGAAGGAGTCTCCAGTGTCGACACTTTGTAACAGTCAGGAAGTTTTCCCCCATGGGAAAGTCTTCCTTATGGAGGACTTTGTGCTTTCCAGTTCCTTAGTCATGTGAAAAGCTGCATTTTTTTCTGTTAATAACCTCAAAAGAGAGGATGGTGAGGGAACGACGGATTATAGCTACTATATAAAGTGATAACGGGAACTAGCTTGTCTCATGGATATTCCACGACATGAAATGTAATCATAACCGGATAAAAAGTATGATGCGATGTTTATTAACAAATTAGAGACTGGCAAATTGCTGCGGTATAAAAGGAATAAAACACTTCAGGATGTGCTGTTATAGGAAAATAATCCACTTTGGAGTGGTAACATTGCTTCATGCCACATCATACCCCCTTGTTGTTGATTATTTTCTTATAACAACATGCAACAATATATAACTATATAACAAGATTATTCCCTATATAAGACCAGTTCCTACCGCAAAGCTGTTTTTTTATGCTTGTATTACTGACTTGAACGGAAATAACCAAACATACTGTATATACAGTATATTATAGTACTGCCATGTATAACCCTGCACTTCTGTGCTAATTCATAGATACGTATGCTTGTATTCATGTGTGTAGAACGAGACGCTGACTTTGTTCCCGTTGCAGATGTGTCCCCAACCCCTGTGAGCACGGAGGCCGCTGTTCTCAGACTGGAGACGTGTTTAAATGCTCCTGCGATGGAACTGGATACACCGGAGCGACTTGCCACACATGTACGCCTGTCAACGTCATCATCAGTAATTACTATATACGATCATGCAGGCCATTATAGTAAATGACACTGTTGTATGTTATAACTATTTCTATTTTAATATGTATTTTTTCATGCGAGCACTTCTATGACAAGTCAGTGAAAATACACATCTTATCTTTTACTCATGCACACTTCCTGTAATTGTCCTGATCTGTTCCGTTGTGTTAGGATTACCTGATTAATGTATTTGCTAACACCTTCTGAGTAACAGTATTGCAAATGTGCAGTATACCTGAACTCCTTCAGTGTGTTTTGTCCTCTCTTTCCATTCCTTCTAAAAGTAGTTGATTAATGTAGTACAGAAATAGACTGATATAGCAGTTATTACAGGTGTGAGATGTATGTGTGTGTATGTGTGTGCACGCTATTGTGCTTACCTCTGCTTTTGTGCAGCGGTCTATGAGCAGTCATGTGAGGAGTACAAGCACCTGGGCCGACGCTCAGACTCGTACTGGATCGATCCGGATGGGAGCGGTCCCCTCGAACCCTTTAAAGTCATCTGCAACATGACGGGTGAAGAAACATTTTCTTTTCTTATGATCTGTTCACTATTTAGCATTGTTCTTTCCCGTACACCCAGGTCACATGATAGAATTTCCTACAATACAGTATGTATTGTGTGTGTGTGTGTGCGTTCACATTTCAGGTGACAAAGTGTGGATGATGCTGATGAATGATCTGCCAGCTCAGAGTGCAGTGACCTCAGCGTCTGCTCCTGAACAGGGAACTGTACTGAAACTCAGTTACAATGTGTCTACAGAGCAGGTGCTTTTCTTTCTTTATTCAGAAACACTGCTGATGTTACAGGAGCCAAAATTTAAAAAATATATAAATATAAATTATAAGGCTATAATGTTTTCTAAAATGGTGTGTATGATGTGTTTTTTTAGATAAACGCCATCACCAGCAATGCAGAGCACTGTGAGCAGTATGTAGCCTACATGTGCCGAATGTCACGCCTCCTCAACTCCCCAGGTGTGTGTGTGTGTGTGTGTGTGTGTGTGCGTGCAGATCTTCGCCCTCTCTAAGTCACACTGTCCGAGACGGTGCCCTACTTCCTATTCCCTACAATTGGCAAAGTGCATTATGGGTATTCTTTACTCTCTGAACACAAACCTAATGCAGTTTGTGATTTCATGAATGGTGAGTGACAAATGTGCGATGTTCATATTTGTATGTAAAACCGGTAGCTTCACCTACTTATAGTTCTTGTGAAGGTGATGTCGTGACACAAACATTAATCAAATCGCTGCGGAGAAACAATGAGGGCACTGAAACTGTAACGTTAGCTGCACTCTTTGGCCGTGCTGTGTGTGTTATTGCAGTTGGGCTCCTTGTACATCTGCAGGTCCTGTAACTCAATCAGCTGTAAACTGGACATGAAACTTTATCCATAAGCAGTTACATGCCGTCCCTCCAGAGTTGTAACGATACTCCTAAAACCAGAATTAAACAGCAACATCCTCGGGCTTTCACTTGTCAACTCCCGAGCCCGAAGAGCTCCAGCGCAACCAGAGCAATTTCCCAATGCTCACTTTTTTTAATTTATTAATTAAAGAACGACGCGTTGTACTTTTTAATCTGCATATAGTTATGTTTAATGTTGAGGAACGTCCATGAAACAAGTTAGTCCCTGTTATCACGTACATTCCATCCTCTCTTTTTTCTCTTTCTTAAAGTTAATAAGACAAAAAAAAAAATCACAGCTTGTCACCTTTACCACGAAACCTCAAAACCGTCTGTCCGTAAATTTTGTCTTTACATCTGACTGCTACAAAGCGCTGACACTGGAGACTCCTTCCATAAACGTTAAATAAACATTTCCTTAAAGAAAACTTAGCAACTAATATACACGATAATGTACGCATTATGTAGTTACAGCTTTACCTGTGACTGTTACAAAGCACTGACACTGGAGACTCCTTCCATAAACGTTAAATAAACATTTCCTTACAGAAACCTTAGAAATATTTATATATGATAATGTACGCATTATGCAGTTACAGCTTTACTTCTGACTGGTAAAGCTGACACTGGAGACTCCTTCCATAAAAGTTAAATAAACATTTCCTTAAAGAAAACTTACCATATCAATGATTGTAACACTCATTGTAACATTGTGATAATGCCCTTAAGTTGTTACTATAGACACGATAATGTAGCAGAACATTCATATAAACCTGTGATTTGATTTATAGTTGATACTATTAGCAGAGCTGCTGTTATACACAATGAATCAACACCTTCTAGTCTGACCAATCAGAATCAGGAATTCTACAGTGCTATAATGCTGGGATAATTTGTTCATAAAGCACATAAAATGATGTTTGAGCACTTTGTTGTTTTGTCAGACGGCCCACCGTACACCTGGTGGGTCGGCCACGGGAACGAGAAACACTTCTACTGGGGCGGCTCAGGGCCGGGAATCCAGAAATGTGCCTGCGGCATCGAGCGCAACTGCACCGACGCAAACTACTACTGCAACTGTGACGCAGACCAGAGACAATGGTGAGACGTGAGAACTTCACTCTGTGCACTGTGACCTAACACCTGAGGCTGTTAATACGCCGAATAGAACAAAGGTCAATGATAATGAATAATGATAACTAATGTACAGTGTTACAGTGACATGTACACTGATCTGTGCTTATACATGTCAGTAGTGCCGAGCAATATGATGATATAATACCAATAGTGTAATAAATAAATGTCGGAATATACTTTTTTTATCATTTTTTTTTAAATAACAGTGACAAACTTAGCTTTACACAGCTGATTAATGTTAACATTTTGTACAGAATTAAAAAAAAATTGTACACATTTAAAAGATTTAAAGAATCTTTTTTCCTGAAATGTTAAATAATTTAATTTTATACACATTAAGCAAAAGTATCCTTAATAGTAATATAGTATAACCTAATTTTTTTAAACCAACACTATTGTTTTTTTTTTAACTGCCACAGTTTGTGAGCAAACATATACTGAATTTTAAAACTGTAAAATGTTAAAAGGTTTCCACAGATTTTATTTTTATTTTCAGTGTTAATTTGATTCGTGAGAAAAAAATTTTAATTTTAATTTTTTTTAAAAGTGTTTTAAACACATATGACACTACTGTTTTACTGGCACAGTTTGTTAGCAAGCCTGTATATCATGACCGATATTGTGTGTCATATACGTACATATCTTCAAGTATCGTGATATGATATTTTTTGTCACATTGCCCAACCTTGAATATCAGATATTTACTCTGAACCAGAACTCATTTTAATACAAATACTGTGTAGCTCAGTAAATACAGTTATACTGTAAATTCAGTGAGCTGGACACATTTGCTTAGTGTATGATGTCATTACGCACTGAATAGAATAAAATGAATTCCTTGGAATTCCTGCAAGACCAGGCATGAGGAATGACATAATGGCACATCACCCTCTAGTGGTCAGTATGATTTATTTGTGTGTTATTTTCTTTATTCTTTATTTTTGGCCTCAGGAGTGAGGACGCAGGTGTGCTGATGTATAAGGACCATCTCCCCGTTACTCAGGTGGTTGTTGGAGACACACAGCGCTCCGGATCCGAGGCCAAGCTTACCGTGGGTCCACTCCGCTGCCACGGAGATCGTACGTGAAGTGTATTTAGAAAAAAAAAATAGTCAATTCGGGATGCATGAGACTTTTTACACCCCGGGGTGATACCCAAATGCCTTACATGTCCATAATCTTTGCTTGCTGATGTTACGGTTTATGTCTCGCTCTTTCAGACGTGATTAAAAAAGAATGGTATCTAATTCACGCCTCTGCTCATTGCTTAGGAAACTTCTGGAATGCCGCGTCTTTCATCACCCCAGCGGCATATCTGCATTTCCCCACATTTCAAGGCGAGTCCAGCGCCGATATCAGCTTCTACTTCAAGACGTCGTCCTCGCATGGTATCTTTCTGGAAAACCTGGGCAACAACGACTTCATTCACATCGAGCTGAAATGTGAGGACTTTTTTTTTTTTTTGCAAAGAATAAAACACTTGGGCACATGCGATTATAGAAAATTAATAAATGATGGTAAAAGGTGTGACCACCTTGAAGTTGATTATTTTCCAAAGCCAGCATGTTTTATTTCTCTTAAACCACCATTTCCAATTTGCATTCATTAAAGAACAGCACATTGTACTTTTTATCCATTTATAGTTGCGCTTAATGTTTTGGAACATCTGTGAAAGAGTTCCTGTTAACGTCCTGTTATATAAACACACGCTCACTCACGCTGCTTGTCATGTTATTAAGAAAGCACAAAGCGCAAAATGGCAGAAGACGCACTGTTACAAAGCTCTGACACTGGAGACTCCTTCCATAAATATTAAACCACCTCTTACAGAATACCACATATCAGTTAGAGAATCTTTATCTTTATCTTTATTAAATATTATTAAATAGCAACATATTTTATTAGGCTTTAATTAGATGGAGCATCCTCCTACCTAGGCGTCGTGGTGTAATTTAAAGAAATTAAAAAGTTGTTTCAACGTTATTTTCAATGAAATTATTTTTCAAATATCTTTGCATCTGTATTTAGGTTGAATCTGTTTTTTTTTTCCCCACGTAGCCGCTAACGTGGTCTCCTTCTCCTTTGACGTGGGCAACGGGCCGGTGGAGTTGAGCGTACGCTCACCAATGCCCCTCAACAACAACCAGTGGCACAGGGTGGAAGCCGAACGCAACGTGAAGGAAGCTGTACTGCGATTGGACAAAGTGTACAGAGACGTGCGTCAGGCCCCGCCCCAGGGCCACACCCGTCTCCAGCTCTTCAGTCAGCTCTTCATTGGTAAAAACACCAAACTGCTCACGCGGTGCATTTTTTTCAAACTGGAGAGCTGAAGCTTCCTCCTCCGACTTCCTCCCATCACTGTTTACATAACGATTTTCTCCCAGATAATAGACTCACACAAGTGATACACAGACACACTTCATCTTTATGCTAATTTATGGACTAGCAGAGAGTGGCTGGATCTCCAGAATCCAAAGCAGTGGTATTGATTTCTCGCTCTAGGCGCCTCAGGAGGGCAGAGGGGATTTCTGGGATGCATCCGCTCGCTCAGGATGAACGGCGTGACCCTTGACCTGGAGGAGAGAGCCAAGGTGACTCCAGGGGTGAAGCCCGGCTGCTCGGGTCACTGCCCCAGCTACGGCGCGCGCTGCCAAAATGGAGGCAAGTGTGTGGAGAAATATAACGGCTATACGTGTGACTGCAGCCTCACAGCCTTCGACGGACCCTTCTGCTCTGACGGTAAGTGATACAGTCCATGTGTAATCTACCACGCTATACATGTGTTATATATTTCCTGTTTAATACACTGCTTTACACTGTTTGTTTAATTAAATCATAATTTTCAGATGCTTAAGGATTTTACAAATATATACTCTGTCAAACACTTGACTTTTCAACATTAATCACCTGCTTATCCAATAACACTGACTTTACTAATAACCAATGAAGGTCAATCGAGACTTCTCTAATATTTTAGAGATTTTTAACATATTTTAATCTTTACTACAGTCATAAGCCATCAGCTTTTTAACCCTGTTACAAACTAAAAATGTGAAGGGATAGGAAACACTTCCATATTTCATATTTCATGTGGTTCATCATAATACTTGGTTACAATTTTTTTTACTCTGTGCTTTGAGATTTTAGGCTCAAGATTTTAAAACGCTACATACATATTAAAAGAAAAGAATTACATTTTCTACTGAGATGAACTAAATTTATTTGCTAAGCACATAAAAATATGCTTAGTGTTTACTGAGTGCTAATCTCTCATATGCATATGCGTATTTTTTTATTTTATATAAAATAGCTCAAAATTAAAAGAAAAAAAACAGTGTGTAAGTGTGAAAGATGAATATTTAATTTTTGCTTAATTATTTTTCAATTTTATTTTAAGTTTGGCTATTTTTTTTTTTTCCAAAATTCAGTCTATGTATATTGTGCGTTTTTGCATTTTTTAAAAAATTATAAATGTTGGGGGATTTTTATTCATGTGATTCATTTCATTTCATGGATATTTTATATAAAGCACCATGAAATTGTACTAGAGATGAAATATACTGTATAAATAAAGAAGATATATTTATTTAGTCGTCTCAACATGTGATTAGTGAGAAAAAAATACAGAAATTAGGGAGATTTCCATAACAGAAAAGCGTTTGCGATATCGAATCCTGACGATGCCACAGCCATCCGTGGGAGAGCGAGAGCTGGGAGGGATGAAATACTCTCTCTCCTGTCAATCACAGCGATGCTAGCCAATCAAAGGCGTCTGTGAGCTCATGTATGTGGAAGAGGGTAGATAGCGCTTTTCTCTTAGCGTGTTACTCTGCCCTGTGATGCAAAAGAATTCACGGAGATCTCCTCACGCTGTCTTCTGTTCACGCTGAGCTCTGTTTCTGAACTGAACTAAGAAGCCATTTTGTCTGTATTTTCTTTTAAGTCTTTGTTCATTTCCTTCTCGTGTGCTCTAGATGTGGGCGGGTATTTTGAGAGCGGCACGCTGGTCCGCTATGACTTCATGTCTGGCAGCATCTCGTCTCCTGTGGTGAAGAGCGCATTAGGAGCTCTAAATGTGGAGGGAAACCTGACGCAGGAGGAGCTCAGCTTCAGCTTCAGCACCTCTCACGCCCCGTCCGTCCTAGCCTACATCAGCTCCAGGACTCAGGACTATCTGGCAGTGGTTCTACGCCACAACGGTGAGATGATCAGAATAATGAGCAGAAATGAAAGCAAAGATGATCAGAATTTACTGCATGGGATCACTGTAACTTGCACAACAACTCAATCTCCAAAAACTCCATCCTGAAGATGCATCATGGAGGTTGAGCTGGTTCTAACGAATAATGAGATCATCAGGATGGAGACATTTTGCCTTGCATCTGTCCGGTGCATACTTTACATACAGAATACATGTTTTTCTTTTATCTTGTCAGGTTTTACACTTGGTTTCTGCTTTGTTTAAATGTTTATTTTCCAGTCAGATCCCACATTCTGTACTGTAACATTCTTGTTAATTTTTGTCCCCTTATGATATTTCGTATTACTCACACAGAGTGTGAATTTGTTTTGCTTTTCTCTTGCTAATCCAGCACGTGTCATGATTTTTCTCTCAGGTACACTGCAGATCCGCTACAACCTGGGTGGCCTGAAAGAGCCTTTCGTAATCAGCCTGGATCACCGCAACATGGCCAACGGTCAGCCGCACAGCGTCAACATCAGCCGACATGACAGACTCGTTCACCTGCAGGTGAGGCACGAATCTCCACGGAGCTTAGTGCTAATACAGATGATAGACGAAGTTTATTCAGTATTCCCAGTCTCCTGATTGTGTTTGTACTGGAAGACAGTATTATATAATTTACAGCCCTGTTACAGTTATGTAATAAACAGTGACAGCCAGGAGTTTAGCAAACTTCACTGGTGCTAAATATGAAGGTGTCAATACATGCCTTATATTTATAAAGACGTTTTCTCTCCGAATTTTTAATACTGAAGCTAGAATCTTCATGACTGAAGACTTGATGCATAACGTTCTTAACACTTTGCGCTTCCAAGTAAACGCCGTTTAAAGCGGGGGCGCCAAAACTTTTGTTACCGGGCTCCTGTATTTCGGTACAGTGACGCCGCCGCGTTTAATCGAAACGTGATGACGTTATCGTACGCCTTTGAAATGAAAGACAGAATTGTTTTGTAAGGAGAAGGGGACGGGGATCTGTTTTCACGTTCATTTTTTTTTATGTGAACACCAAGTTAAAAAAAGTAAAAAACTAAAATAAAATATCTTCCTTTACAGTGGCCAGGTGCCAATTTTCTTTACAAAAATACTGATTTTTAAAAAATGGAGCGCAGGCTGTAGTTTGGCCATGCCTGCTGTAAAGCAAAAAGGAAAACAAATGATAATAAAATAAACAATAATATGATACAGTAAATTGTAATCTATATATTATCCAGTAGCCTGTGTGTGTGTGTGTGTGTTTATATTTGTGTGTTTTTCTGTGATTACAGATAGATCATTACCCCACCATGAGCTTCTCCCTCCCTGAAGCGTCTGACACCGAGTTCAACCTGATCAAGACCATTTTCCTCGGAAAAGTCTTTGGTGAGCAGTTCATTTTCGAAAGCGCACAATTAATGAATTGATCCCAAGCGTTCCAACCCTCAGAGTCAAAACAGAGGCCAGAGTCATTAAGCTAAGCTTCCACATGATATGTAATTATATACTATACAGGGCTATAATAATGTACAGTACGTATAGAATTCAGCGCTGTCGAATTCTCGATTCTGATTGGTCAGAAGGTGAATAATTTTCTAGAAATCACAGGTTTATATTAATGCGCTCGGTCTGTATCGATATGTCATCAGTTCTATAGTAACAGCGTACACAGGGACGTGTGTGTTATTTGATGGATATGATGAAGTTTTCTGTAAAGAGGTGTTTATTTAACATTCATGGAAGGAGTCTCCAGTGCCAGCACTACGCAACACTTCACAAGTAAGAAGTTAAGCTGTATGTTTATTATAATGTAAGCGATGAAAGGAAATAACTTGTTTTGTGGACGTTCCACAACATTAAATGTAACTATAAGTGGACGAAACATACAGCTTGTCATTCTTTAATTAATAAAACAACTGTCAGGGTTGACAAAATGCTGTGGTATGCGAAGAATAAAACTCTTTGGGATGTACTGTTATAGGAAAATGTTCGATTTCGGGGTGATAGCAGTAAATCCACCACCCTGTTGTTAGTTATTTTCCTATACTAGCACTCCCCCAAGTGTTTTTGTTGGATAGCAGCAAAGACAACAAGACGTTAACAGTGGCTGTCCTAGCTGTCTTGTCATTTAACGTTCGGTATGATTGTACTGACCATGACCCATCCACGAGCTAACAGCTCAGAAATCCACTTTCCACGTTTTCCACGTGAAGTGAGTCAGCTTCCCTGTCATCCTGTAAGCGCTGTAGAAAGAGAGAGCTCCTGTTCTCACTCCACTCTCCACGTCTTAGCCGTGATGCAGAGAGCAGAGGCGAACTGAGACTTGGAGCGCTCAGAGACGCACCACACAGGCTTCAGGCGGCAGGAAAGTCAGCCAGGAAACTCTCCGTAGTGTGAAAACTAAAATCAGCCAGGTCAATGATGAAGTAGTCGTGATAGACAGGAAGGAGCAGACGTGTAAATAGACCGATAGAGGAAGACAGACAGAGGGGCTGAGCTCTGAGGGGATCATTACTGGAAGCAAAACACGGCTGCGTCTCTGAGAAACCAGTGAATTGCACCTACGTGTCTCTCACACAGGTAACGCTGACTCTGTTGTGCTGTTTATCATTACACCACAGCGCTGTTGAATTCTCGAATCTGATTGGTCGGAAGGCGTCGATTAATTTTGTATAACTGCAGCTTACTGACAGTAGTACCAGCTACAAGGTTTATATTAATGCTCTCATTCTAAAGTAACAACTTACACACGGACGCTCGACAGCAAGAGGAGTCTTTGTACCAGGATGATATGGACTAACTTGTTTCATGAACATCCAATGTGACTATAAATGGATAAAAAGTACAGTGTCATTGTTTAATAATTAAAAAATGTAAGGCGCAGAATAAAACACTTCAGGGTGTGCTGTTATTGGAAAATAATCAACTTCAAGGAGTTACTTCGCTTTGTCTCGGGCTGCATGACACCACCTCGTCACTGATTAGTTTCCTATAACAGCACGCCCTGAAGTGTTTTATTCCTTATATATTATAAATGTTACATATTTATTATATCGAATCTATATCTAATGTAAGTTTTTTGACATGGGGAAGTCTTATTTTTGTCGTATTAACATCAAGGGAGACAAAAAAGAGCGAAAACAGGAACTAACTCGTTTCACAGACGTTCCATAACATTATGTGTAATAATAAATGGATGAAAAGTATGTCGTTCTTTAAATCAATGAAATTCTTAGCATTGGCAAATTTCTGGGATTTAACAGAAATAAAACCCTTTCACATGCGCCGTTACAGGAAAATAATCAGCGTCAGGGTGCTAACAGTAACTCCACTTGACATGACGCCACATCACACCACCTTGTCGTTGATTATTTCCCCATAACAGCATGCTCCTAAGTGTTTTATTCCTTTATTATTGCCGTACATAATTCAGCATCGCTTATGGTAAACCTAGTGCATTTGCATTGTGCATTGCATTGCTTGATAGAAGTGAGTGGATCAAGCGTTTTGTTTCCCTCAGCACTATCAGTATCCAGCATCCTGTAATCACAATGATTGAAAAACATGGTGGCTTACAATTTCTTCTTCTCTGTTTTTTTTTTTTTTTTTTTAGAAACGGGTCAGGTAGACAGCGTGCTCATAGAGCGTTATAACACTCCAGGCTTCGTCGGCTGCCTCTCCAGGGTGCAGTTCAACCGCATTGCGCCTCTGAAAGCGGCGTTGAGACCGAGCGCGCCGTCCACCGCCTCCATCCAGGGCGTGCTAGTGGAGTCCAACTGCGGCGCTTTACCGCTCACTATCCCCGCCATGTCGGTGACCTTCGACCCCTGGCAGTCCGACTCAGGTGAGACAATGAGGATGATGAGGATGGTAATTATTTATACTATTATTTTTGAAAACCATTTATGGTCATTATGACTGAGGAGATCATTGTAGGGAGGAAGTGTTTTTTTTTTTTTTTTTTTTTTTTAGCATTCATCTTTGATGTTGTGGGGATTATCACTGCTCGTTAGGTCTTTACTGATTTACTTCCTCAGTCTTCCCTTCAGGCTCATGTTGCTGTGTGATCATTAGCAAGGCTGCTTTATTGATCCAGGCCTTGCTGACGATTCATGACCACATGTTCTCCTGAGGCTGAAGATCTATAGCCCTTTCCTCTTTCCTTCTGTACATCCTTTCCTTCTCATCATTTACAGTCTGTTTATTCAGAGCTCTGGGTTTAATTGTGCAGGATGTAAAATAAAACACTGAGCACAAGTTATCAGAAGACCTACAGTTTTGTAACTTGAGGAGTGCTCCACCCATGATCCACTAAATATATGAGTATTTAATATTTGGCGTTGGCTGTGAGGATGGTTGCGAACACAGTACTGTGACACAGAACTGTGCAAAAGTCTTAGGCACCCTATTTTTTTTTTTTTTTTAGTAAAATTTGTTTTAGATTTTTATTTTATGACTTCTACATTATCGAGTCAGTACCAAAACATTTTAGATTTCCAAACATTACAGAAAAAAATGTTTGTATGTCAGTAAAGAAAGTAGAATATTATGCAAGAGCTGTGGCTGCGTCTGCAAGATGCTCAGTGACACTTACAGCTCATTTCCTTATAAAACTGCACTAATGAGACAACTATTGTTTTAAAGCGAAGGATCGTCACACCAAATATTGACTTTGTTTCATTTATTACTGTTTACTGCTCTTTATATTATTTTTTAAATGTAGAAAAATTTAATTTCATTATTTTTGAAGGCCTCTTTGCTCTACAGCATTTCTTTGCATGTGCCTAAGACTTTTGCACAGTAC
>CM075023.1:16348263-16381646 GCA_037576675.1 Pangasius sanitwongsei
AATGGGATGGCACTTAAGTTCATATGTGAGTCAAGGCAGGTGACCGAATACTTTTGGTAATATAGTGTATATATATTTTTTCTTTCTCTGGAAACTTGGTGTACTCCGAATAGTAATAAAAATAGATTTAGGTGACAGTATAATATTAATATTTTAATATTGTTATAGGAAGGAAATGCAACTGCTTTATGCAATGTGGCAGTAACACAGAGTAATATCTCACTGAGTTTACAGTTAGGTTTTGCACCACCTCTGAGAATATGGGCTGTACAGTAGAAGAAGATACTCTAAGGGTGGTGTTTTATTAAAAGAAAGCTATAGTGAAGTTGCCATCTGTGATCCCTGGGCTATAGAGAGGATTAGTGCAGCCCTGGCACATAAATCACGGCCAGTGTGTGTGTGTGTGTGTAGGGGTGCATTTGGTATTCCTGGGTTTTGGGCATGTAGAGTGTGTGTCCTGCTGAGATGGCAGCTGAAAGGAGCAGACGGTTTATCTCAGATCTGCTCCTGTGCCAACCTTGACCTCTCAACTCACACTCGATTCACACAAGACACACTGATTGTAATGTCAGCTAATACACACACACACACACACACACATATACATACATACATACACTCACATGTATCTGCTTATTAAATTAATACCACCATTTTACAAATCTTTTATCGTCCTCTGTTTAGCCGGAATCCAGTTCCCGTTCGATGGCGAGGGAGTGAACCAGGACGGCGTGAACCGCGACTCGGCGATAATCGGAGGTGAGGCTTCATGTACAGTCGGTTTACATCACACACAGTGAAATATGTGTCAGTTATTACAAAACTTCTCACCTTGCAAATATAGTCTGATTTATACGATGCCCCGTGTTCCATTACATAAGTGTACATTAGTGAGATCCTGCTGGTGTGTGTGTGTGTGTGTGTGTGTCTGTGTGTGTGTGTGTGTGTGTGTCTGTGTGTGTGTGTGTATCAGTGTCCTTTCTTGTGGTGATACACACAAACACAAGGCTACTTAAATGTTAAAAGCTCCCCCGTGTGGACAACAGAACAGTCAGTCAGCTAAAATTAATGAGCTAGTAATCATAAAATAAAACATATAATATTTACAATGATGGTTATTGTTGTTATATTTAGTAAATAAATAAATAAATGTGTTTCTTAACTAATTATCACCAAAATTAATACTTAGACTACTTATTTATTACTAGTTTAGTAGTTAGGTAATAAGATCTAATAAGCTATTTTACTAAGCATAACCAAATAATAATATGATTATTAATACCAATAATAATTAAAATAAAGTTAATGAGATTTAAAGGTATTTATTTCTATTTTTATCGCTGATATAATTATAATATACCTCTTTTTTTAAACTGTAATTTACCACAGATAATATATTGAAATAGTATTACAATTGTTAAGAATAATTAACAGATTTATTATTTATTAAGAGAAAATAAATAAGAGTATTATTATTATCATTATTATTATTATTATTATTTATTATTATTATTATTAAGATTATTACTAAAACTAGCAATAGTAATTAAAAAGATGTAATAATTTAGTTAACTAAATGTATCAAAATATTATTACAGTTATTAATACTAATAGATAAATAAAGTTAAAGAGATTTAATAATTTTAGATATGATATTATTATTATTATTTTTTTTGTTGTTGTTGTTGCTGTTGTTGCTGATGTTGAATAATCACAATGAAACGTAATGACATTATTATTATTATTATTATTATTATTATTATTATTATGAATCTACGCTGAACTCTTCCCCACCTGTTGTTCAGGCATCATTGCAGTCGTGATCTTCTCCATCCTCTGCACGCTGGTGTTCCTGGTGCGCAACATGTTCCGCCACAAGGGCTCGTACCACACCAACGAAGCAAAGGGGGCGGAGTCGGCGGACTGTGCCGACGCCGCCATCATCGTGAACGACCCCGCCTTCACAGAGACCATCGACGAGAGCAAGAAGGAGTGGTTTATTTAAGCCCCTGGTGCATGAGGAAAGGGGGAGTTACATACACAGAGACACATCATGAGACCAACATTAACTCTCAGTGTGTGTGTGTGTGTGTGTGTGTGTGTGTGTGTGGCATCATACGGACTCCAGGAGGAAGTGAAGTGTGTTTACTGACGGACAGGACACTGTCCGGGAACTACGCTGTATATAAGATCTCACTTCATCCTGTTCACATTGAGAAAAACATCTTTCGGCTTTCCATGGACTGACATATGGAAGCAACCGGAAGCATCCATCAGAATGATGGACGGACTTCTTCTGACTGCCTTCTTCACAAACCCCAAGAGCACAACGGATATCTGTGTTACAGATGATGACGTGTGATTGTATGTCAGTATGTTTTCAGCGATACAGCGGACATGAATGACGTTTCTCGCTGTTCCAGGGGCTTATGTGTACTTTATGTTCTTAGAGTTCTTTGTGTTCTGTTGTTCATCCCCGCTGTGTGTGTGGTGTGTGTGTGTGTGTGTATGTGTGTGTGTGTGTGTAAATGTGATTTATTCCATCCCCTCGTATGGAAAACGGCCCACATCCAGCTTCATTAATGCTGTGAGCTTTAATACAGAACGTTAGAAATGGTTCTCTCAGAAGCAGGAAGTTCTTCCCTGCACTTATTTAACAGGAAAGGATTTGGTTCAGTTCTGCTGACGGTCCTGAGGGATTTAACTCAGTGTCATTTTACAGATTCAGAAGTGTTTTTTGTTTGATTTTGTTTGTTCGTGTGGTTCAAAATATACAGCACCAAAATGACAACCTTTCAAAGGACACAGAAGTGGAGACTTTTTTCTTTCTTTCTTTAGTTCTTTCTTTCATTCTGTCTTTCTTTCTATCTTTCATTCTGTCTTTATTTATTTATTTATTTATTTTTATTTATGTTTTCCTTTCTGTATTTATGTATTTATTTATTTATTTATTTTGGTTGTAAAAAGTAAGACACAGTGCCAAAATGACTTTTCACAGGATACAGAAGTGGATAAATAACTTTATTTGTTTGTTTAATTGTCTGGTTCTAAAGTTAGACACAGTGCCTAAAATTTATTTATTTGTTTGTTTGTTTGTTTTGTCTGTTTGTTTGTTGGTTCTTTGTTTGTGTTGTCCTAAAGTAAGATACAGTGCCAAGATGACCTTGCACCGGCTTGCCCAGGATACAGAACTTGAGTACAACATTGTTTGTTTGTTTGTTTGTTTGTTTGTATCATTGATTCAAATGCATGATCCTACAGTAAGACACGATCCTTAAACGAGTTTTCACAGGCTTTCACAGCAAACAGAACTGCAGTACAACCATGAGCATGTTCTCTGATGCATTTCAGCAAATTCCTGATTTGATCTGATGTTAAGTGAGAACGTGCAGCTAAATAATTCCTCACGACATTCAGACGAGCTCAGATCAGAAAAACAGTCGCGAGTTATACGATTATCAAATATTGAAGACACACCTTCATAAATCCTGCTCCCTTAAAGGGAAGAATTAGTTTATGATGTTGTTATGTCAGAATTTCAATTTACATATAAGTTACAGTGTAGTCTAGTGATGGCTGGCAGATAGACAGCATTTTTCTTCCATATCTACAGTCAGCTGCAAATGTTTGTGCCCCCCATGGTTGTTGAATGAGGGGGAAAAAATAAAATGTACCTCTATTTTGCAAATGATGCCCAAATATACACCGATCAGCCATAACATTAAAACCACCTAAACATTAAAATGCCTCAAACCATTCCTGAACAATTTTTGCAGTGTGGCAGGGCGCATTATCCTGCTGAAAGAGGCCACTGCCATTAGGGAATAGCGTTGAAGGGGTGTACTTGGTCTGCAACAATGTTTAGGTAGGTTGTAGGTGGAAAAGTAACATCCACATGAATGCCAGTACCCAAGGTTTCACAGCAGAACATTGCACAGAGCAACACACTGAGTCCGCCGGCTTGCCTTCTTCCCATAGTTCATCCTGGTGCCGTCTTTTCCCCAGATAAGCAACGCACACGTACCCGGCTGTGCACATGATGTAAAAGAAAATGTGATTGATCAGACCAGGCCACCTTCTTGCATTGCTCCATGGTCCAGTTCTGATGCTCACGTGCCCACTGAAGGTGCTTTCGATGGTGGACAGGAGTCAGCATGGGCACTCTGACCGGTCTGCAGCTACGCAGCCCCATACACAGGAAGATGTGATGCACTGTGTGTTCCGACACCTTCCTATCATAGCCAGCTTTAACTTTCTAAAGCAATTTGTGCTACAGTAGCTCTTCTGTGGGATTTGACCAGACGGGCTAGCGTTTGCTCCCCTCGTGCATCAACGACCCTTGGGCGCCCATGACCCTGTCACCGGTTCACCGGTTGTTTTTCCTTGGAACACTTTTGGTAGGTACTAACCACTGCATACCGGGAACACCCCACAAGACCTGCTGTTTTGGAGATGCTCTTCCCCGGTTGTCTAGCCATCACAAAGTCACTCAGATCCTTACTCTTGCCCATTTTTCCTGCTTCCAACATATAAATTTTGAGAATTGAGTGTTCACTTGCTGCCTAATATATCCCAGCCCTTGACAGGTGCCACTGTAATGAGATAATCGATGTTATTCACGTCACCTGTCAGTGGTTTTTATGTTATGTTTGATCGGTGTACAGAGTTCCAACTCCAAGTTATTAGAGAACATTAATAGAATGTTCAGTAATCATAAGAGATGCTGAGCTGATATCCTGCTTTCTTTCAGTATTAATATCCTTATCTTTAAGGAACCTCTTGTTGCTATAAATTTCTCCCGGAAATTTTTCTTCATTTCGTCCTAAGGGTGTGTAAACTTTTGCACAAAGCTCTAGAATAGAGAATGTAGGTTTCCATTTGGCTAAAGTTTATCATGACAATTTTGTTTGTTTGTTTGTTTGTTTTTTTGCAAACACGATCATTATTAAAGCGAGTGATTTTGTTGCTTTAATGTTTTTTATGCGTCGTGTCGTTATATAATGAAGCGGATAAACACCATAAAGAACAGACTGTAGATGCGCAGGTTATTTTCATCTTTCTTATAATCATATAATGTTCAGCATCTGCTGTTAAGTAAATTCTTTTTCAATAGACTTGTATTGCAAGAATTTCATGTATTGCTTCTTTAAGTTTTTCCCAGATGCAACATTACAATAAATGTAAAGTGAATGATGTTAATATTATATATCATTGAGTCAACAAAAAAATGTTTGTTTGTTTTTTACATACTTTCGTGTAGTCTATTTAACTGTTGTATGAATGCAGAGTGTCCAGTAATGAAAGCATTGCAAAATCAATCAAATATTGCATTGTTTCTCATTTGATAATCCAGTGGATTCAAATCTGACGTGGCCTTGCTGACCTTCAGCATAAAGGTAAATTAGATTTGATATCCCCAAGCTATACAGATTACGTGCAGTTTATTTCCGGTCATTTCTAGCTGTCATGTCTTGCTGCTTTTACATACAAAATATACAAATATGGATGTATATCTGTATATATGTATGAAGATTAAAAAATTGATTTGTACATTGTTGCATGTCGTTAAAGATCTAGGTGATCTGGTCTTCTGTCAGACACCTTGATTTTGAGGAAGAAATGAAAAATGAAGAAAATAAACATGTACATAGAATACCCATAATGTTTATGTTTATTTATTGTGGTAAATCAGGAGAATATTCTATAATATATATCATTGAAAATGAATGACATCCAGATTCAAGGTGTGATTTAAAGCATTTATGTGTTATTTCTTTGTTTTAATGATGTAATGATGGGGACAATCACTATTGATTGACTAGTATAAGCTGCCACAGTTGTGATAGTTGTGATATGATATTCTAGTCAGCTATAGCTAATATACTTTTTAATATATCTGTTGAAAGGTGTTCATTTTCTAACTTAAAAATTAAAACAAGAAATCATGTCAAACAGAGCCTAACTGCAAACCAAGACTATAGAATAAGATACAAAATATTTTGAATCTACATTTTAACACAGTGCTTTGAAAAACTGGATTATAATATCAAAATTAAATTTATTTTAATTAAAATTAACCCCTGATTTAACAGGCAAGTACGCTTTCCTTCATATACTCAATCTTTTTGCAGGGAAGCGGAACGTCATCCTCTCAAATCCGCGTTTTTGACGGACACATTTCTGTGAGCACACATGGAAGGCTATATCATTGGCCGAGTCCTAAATAGGTCCCTTTCAGACACATAGTGTACTTCCTTGGAGTGCAGAAGGTATTATTTTATCCCCTATGTAGTGCACTTGTGAATGGTGTGTGGATGGATTTGGGATCCGGCGCCATTTTGCTTCTCGATGTAACTGCAGTTGTAGCTTTGTTAGCGAAAATTGGACTGCGTTACACGGGAGTCTGGGTTGGACGGGTGATTTTTTTGGATTTACAAATTGGAAAATTATCCGAAAAGTGGGAATAAATTGTAGTTTTGTCCTCCTTTCATGTGTTCGTGATCTGAAGATTGAGAAACGCGCGCTGCTGGACAATGGTAAGAGCGCGCATTTAGCCGGCTAGGTTTGTTTAACTAAAAAAAAAAAAAAAAAAAAAAAAAAAAAGCCTGCGACCCGTGGCTGCTAGTTTAGCTTAACCAGTTTAACCTAGCTAGCTAGCTAGGTAGCTAGGTTTATAACTAGTCGCTTACCTACGACTTATTATAATTGATCATATAGAAGGATTTCTTTGTATCTAAGCGGAAAAATTTCGAGCTCGCTACCAACTCGGGCCTCTCGGTAACATTAGCTTGCTAACTCTCTAGCTTTAGCGGCTAGCTCTGAAACCTAGCATATCAGAATGGTTTCGTAATGCTGCGTTGTGTGTTTTATGCAGTAATTATAATGAGTTAATAATTAATGGTTTAATTCTATTCTCTAAACGTCGTGCGCCAAACCGGCCACCGTGAGAACGACATGTCATTAGCTAACCATCATCAGCGCGCTAACGTGATGTTTTGACGTAAGCATATATCCCATAATAATCATAATAATAACCACAACATCCCATAATAATAACTTGTAGCGCGTGTTTAGACAGCTGTAACTGTAATAAGTGCACTGACAGGATGTTATTCCGCATCTGTCTGCTGTGTAAACTTGTTGACAAACAGCTGGATGTTTATTGACAAACAGCAGATGTTCTGGATAAAACCAGCTTTCTGCTCAGGTGATTTATATAATCTATATATATAATCTATAAATCTCCATATAAATGAGTATGTATATTGACTTACCTTCAACCAAGGTGCTGAGGTGGTTCTCAGGATGTGCGCGCGCACGCGTGTGTTTCTCAGGTACAGAAGTGTTGAGAAACAGTAACACGTACACTGAGGTGGTTCTGTGTGTGTGTGTGTGTGTGTGTGTCAGGTACAGAAGTGTTGAGAAACAGTAACACACACCGAGGTGGTTCTCTGTGCGTGTGTGTGTGCGCGCGCGCGCGCGTGTGTCAGGTACAGAAGTGTTTAGAAACAGTAATACACATACACTGAGGTGGTTCTGTGTGTGTCAGGTAGAGAAGTGTTGAGAAACAGTAATACACATACACTGAGGTGTGTGTGTGTGTGTGTGTGTGTGTCAGGTAGAGAAGTGTTGAGAAACAGTAATACAGAACCACCTCAGTGTGTGTGTGTGTGTGTGTGTCAGGTACAGAGGTGTGAAGTAGCTGACATGTTCTACCACAGCGTTGCTGAATTCTCCACTCTGACTGGTCAGAAGGTGGTGATTAAGTTTCTGTAACCACAGCTCTGACAGGAGTCACTCAAGTCACAGTAACTGTAATTGGATAAAAAGCACAACGTGTCATTCGTTAGTAAATTTAATGCATAAATTAAAAAAAATATCAGATGAAATAAATGTGGACAACTTGCTGTGATGCAGGAGGAATAAAGCACTTCGGCATGCAGTTATAGGAAAATAATCCACTTCAGTGTGATGAGTAATTCTGCTTTGTGTGGGGTCACATCACACCTTCCTGTCTTTGGTTATTTTCCTATAACAGCACGCCCTCGAGTTATTTATTCCATGTGAAGACTTATAACACCTATGAGGTGACTAACAAGGTGGGTGTGCCATATAAAGTTCAGTAAATGTACACCATCAATAGCAGCACTGCTGTACTGGTTACACCCATATGCTCAGAAGCATCCACTACCCAAGTGGTTTCTGGTCGTGGTGCTTGCTTTCCGTTACTGAGGGAAGTGGAGGACAGCGGACAAGTTTCTCCAATCTGTAGAAGGGCTACAGTCCGTCATCGTAGACCTACCGAGAGCCGCTAAGTGCATGTCTGGCCATGCGCAATAATCAGTTATATGATATTTAACACACACACTGGGCCTCATTTATCAATCTTTCAGTAAAGCTGTGTGTAAATGTTTGTGTAAGCCAAACTGAACAAAAGTGTTCTGCCAGATTTACAAAAGTTTAGGAAACGCAGATTTTCTTCACACTCACGTGCACATGTTGATAACTCGTAAATTTCAAAGCTGGGTCCTGACACAGCACATTTGCATGTAGTGTCGCCCACAAAACTCCATAAAGCGTCAAGTTCACAGACAGCTGGGAGCACGAAATGAACGATGAGAGTAAAGGCTGAAAACCAGAAGTGGAATGTATTTTGACTCACTTCTGTGCCAATAAAAAATATTTAATAATTTATTATATTAATGATAATATGCGAACACTAAATCTTCCTTCAGCTGAGGCGTTTGTTTACGGTTTATGGCACAAGCCGTCCTCCATTTATACAGCGCCATTTCTTTTGTCATAATTGCATTATTAATTTTGCTTGTCTTAAATTCTGGGTTTGTGTCGGCTCAGTTTCTGTATTTTATTTTCATTAATTAATGCCAATGTTATAAACCAACTGGTTTTTACAAGATGTTCTCAATGGTGTTCTTAGTCCTTGACCTAGTGAACTAGCATGAGGATGTGTTTTTGATCGAGACTCCAAAGCTCTTCTGTAAGGTGCTCTGGATGAGGACGTCTGCTAAACGCTGTAAACGTAATAAACATAAGCAGTTTAAATGCGACAGTATATTCCAGATATAAAAGTGCAGTAATCCATGCAGATTATATGATTTGAAGCTGATCAAGTCTAGGTTTACATTAGTTAGTCTTCTTGAGAGTAAATTTACACTCAGGAGTGCAAGTAGGATACAAACCTTTTTCGAATTTACAGGATTTTCATGAATACCAAATTTCTTGTATCAAAATGTATACATATGAATGAGACCCAGTGTAATTATTTTGCAATGTCAAGGCTGATTGTAACTTTTTGGACAGTATAACACGGCAGTGGGTTGTTGGAGTGTTTGTCATACATTGTCGCAGCACTGTTGTGCTTTAGTAGGGTGTCACATTTAAAATGCTTCCTCTTTAAAATGAAGAACTGCCTTGCTGAATCCCAGCTCTGGGAGAGAAAAAAAAATCCACTTTGCTCACAGGATCGCCGGTTCAATCCTGAGCTCGGGTTACTGTCTGTCTGGGGTGTTACACATTCTCCTCATGTCTGTGTGACTTTTCTGTTACAGCCCAAAACATGCTTGGATTGGCTTCAGTAAATTTGCCCTAGGTGTGAATGAGTGGGAAACCTTCACACCTTCACACAGGTTTCCCTGGGAAAACCTTCACACCTTCACACAGGTTTCTCTGGGAAAACCTTCACACCTTCACACAGGTTTCTCTGGGAAAACCTTCACACCTTCACACAGGTTTCCCTGGGAAAACCTTCACACCTTCACACAGGTTTCCCTGGGAAAACCTTCACACAGGTTTCCCTGGGAAAACCTTTACACCTTCACACAGGTTTCCCTGGGAAAACCTTTACACCTTCACACAGGTTTCTCTGGGAAAACCTTCACACCTTCACACAGGTTTCTCTGGGAAAACCTTCTCACCTTCACACAGGTTTCCCTGGGAAAACCTTCAAACTGGGAATTCTCTCATTGTTCCCAGGATCCGCAGCGATCCTGACTAGGATGACGTTCTTGATGACTCAGTGAATGAATGAATAATACACTCGTTTTAATTTTCCAAATAGCCATTTTCTGGGAAATGCAGAAATGAAAAACAGAGGGTGATGTCCTCTTCTTCGTAAAAGTTCTACCTTATCAATCAGTATAGTGCGGATGTGGTGGAAGTAAGTCAAGCGTCTCGACAACAGCTTCCTCTGACCTTAGTCACTTCCTCTTCGGCTGAGATTGCACGGTTTAACTCCGCTGACCCTCAGTGCCCGATGCCCTCATTTTACCCTGATAAGACTTTTGATCTCTGATTGCCCCCATTCACTTAGCTGCCAGAAACCTCAACAACAACAACGACTGATTAGCCTAATTTATTGTGTTCAGCTCAGCCATTGTGTAGGAGATCCAGATCTCATGTTTTGACTGAAGCCAGGGAAACAACTGCAGCCCAGACATGTCTAAACAAACAGCAAACGAAGATGGCCTTTGAGTTCAGTGAAGTTTCACTACTCGAAAGTGACTCAATATTATGTTTCGTTGACTGATCTCATGATCGAGCTAATTGCCTGTTCGGAGTCATGACCTGGGACAAGATTGTGCGGTAACACCACTGTCTCTGACTATGACTGTTAATCGCCCACGCTTTTGGTGCTGTTGCCATGGTTACAAGGAGGAAACTGCGGGATGTAATGAATAGTGTCGCTTCCTCACAAGCCATGATTATCCAGAGGGAAAACAGCTGCAGCTTCTATTCGGAGAGAGACAACGTCAGAATAACAGACGGGCGTGTTAATTTCTCTCTCCTGCTACTGTGCTTCCCATTTTGATTTTTTTTTTTTTTTTTCTCTTCCCCAGCCTCAGGCGTCACATGCACTTTGCAAAGAAACTGATGCAAGGTGGCCATCATTCTTGCACTGTCGTCATATTAATGTCTCATTTTCCTGATATAAGCTTTAGGCATTCCTCATTAAGCATTTTTAATTGTTCTCCACACTTGTTTAATACCCCTTACATTTCCAAGCATTTTCTATGTGTCTAGAGTGTGAGCTCACTTTATATGTTAGGTGGTTTATTGTGTTATAAAAGCAAACATTCAGCATCAGGCGAATACAATAATGCACATAAGCTGCTTTGCTTTGCCTTATAATCCAGGAAAATATGTTGTCTGTGATTAGAGTGTGGGTCATCATGTAACCCCGGACCTTATTCTGTGTTTTCCTGCAGGTTTCTTTCTTTACTCTTACTTAAGTGTCCCCTACAGTCACTGGGCACTCTGCCTCCACGGTCCGAGGCCTTGTCTTTTCCTCCACGTTGTCGCTGCTGTCCGCCGCGCCCTATGGAGGACTAGCTGGGCGGCACCTCATTGAGCCAAGGGACACGAAGAGCCAAACGCCAGGAAGAGATTCCGACACACAGCAGCAGGGAAGACGGGGCGAGGACCGAGGATGTCGTCTACCAGGAGCCAGAACCCTCATGGACTCAAACAGATTGGGCTGGACCAGATCTGGGATGACCTGCGAGCGGGCATTCAGCAGGTGTACACACGCCAGAGCATGGCCAAATCTCGCTACATGGAGCTCTACACGTATCCTGTGCGTTCGGTTCGGTTATTATGAAGAAAATAATACGAGTGGGTGTGGTTTGAATCGGTCAGCCTGAATTCCTCCCATGCTTTATTCATCAGGCCAGCACGCTGCGAAATGTAGTTTTGCAAACTGGAAAAACAGTAGTGTCATTTGTTTGTTTGTTTGTTTGTTTGTTTGTTTATTTGTTTGTCTGCAAAAATGATTGAACACAGAAAGCTGTTGAAGGTGTTGATTAATTTTCTATAACAGCAGCTCTGACTGTGGTTCCAGTCATGTTATCGTTTCTATAGTAATTTGCAGGGATGCTCTAAATCACCGAAGCTTAATAATAATTCATGTTGTAATGTGTCAACACTATATATAATTGTTATACTTGTTTCAGCCTGTGGTTTGTATCTGCATAAGTCCTTGACTCCATGCTTCCAGTCACGTGTATAATTACTGCACCAGCGTGCACCAGTCAAACCAGGCCCGCGGGCCGGGCATCCCCCAATCCAAACCTTCCAAGAAGGCACCCACTCCAGGAGGAGCCCAGTTTGTGGGCCTTGAACTCTACAAGAGACTAAAGGAGTTCCTGAAGAATTACCTTACTAACTTACTAAAGGTAGGATAGATATTTTTACACCTCCTTAAGATGCTGCAGAGAATAATGTCATGAATTTATTAAAATAAAACTGATGAATTATTTGACTTCATTTGACTTTTCCTGCTTTTTACTGTATTCTCAGGATGGAGAGGACTTAATGGACGAGAGCGTTCTGAAGTTCTACACGCAGCAGTGGGAAGATTACCGGTTCTCCAGCAAAGTGCTCAATGGTATCTGTGCCTACCTCAACCGCCACTGGGTGCGCCGCGAATGTGACGAGGGCCGCAAGGGGATCTACGAAATCTACTCGGTAAGGTTCTCTGAAGTCTTCTTTGTGTGTGTGATGTGCTCTGTGAAGTGTAAATTTTTTTTTTTTTTTTTTTCCCTCAGCTGGCCTTGGTGACCTGGAGGGAATGCCTGTTTCGGCCTTTGAATAAGCAGGTTTGTGTTTCATACTACGTGGGAGGCATTTTATTTTGGACTGGTGTCTTGTAAGTACACTCTGTGGCCAAAAGTGTTGTCACCTGATCACACCCATACGTCGTTCTTGCCCAAACTGTTGCCACAAATTTGGAAGCACACAATTGTGTAGGATGTAGCATTACAATTTCTAAAAGCATTTGTATGCTGTAGTATTAGTTCCCTTCACTGGAACTAAGAAGTCCAAACCTGTCCCTGTGCACAAAGCGAGCTCCATGAAGACATGGTGTGTGAAGGTTGGAGTGGAAGAACTCGAGTGTCCTGCACAGAGCCCTGACCTCAACCCCACTGAACACCTTTGGGATGAACTGGAACACCGACTGCACCCCAGACCTCCTCACCCAACATCAGTGCCTGAACTCACTAATGCTCTTCGGGATGAATGAACACAAAACCCCACAGCCACGCTCCAAACTCTAAGGAAAAGCCTTCCCAGAAGAGTGGAGCTTATTATTACAGCAAAGGGGTAATAAATCTGGAATGGGATGTGATGGTCAGGTGTGCACAAACCTTTGCCCATATAGTGTACAACAAAATGTACTAAATGAAGCTTTTGCCCTTAATGTTGGTCCAATCAAATTTTAAGCTATTCTGTTCACTATTCTAGGTTACAAATGCAGTATTGAAGCTTATTGAGAAGGAGCGGAACGGAGAGACCATCAACACCAGACTTATCAGTGGCGTGGTTCAGTCCTACGGTGCGTCCTCGCACTCTCTAGACCTATTACATTTACTTTGCTCGTCGAGTCAGCTCCTGTTTTAAATGTTTCCTGTTATTTATTCATAAACTAGTTTAGTGAAAAGGAATATTTTCAGATTTTTTTCCATTTAACCCAAAAACATGTTCAGTATCTGGCATTTGCTTTTCTGAGGTTTCGCAGCTCTGAGTTTAAATGAATTTTCACCCACAATCTTCAAATTGTTATGGCAAGTGACCTCTTTAGGCCACACAGACAGATAAATAGGGCCATAAAAGAAATGATCTATATTTAAGGTTAAAGTCAATCTATATTATTATCTGTGCATCCTTCTGCTTTTTTATGATACAGTTCTCACTATTATACTATGACCAAGGGTTTTTAAGCTTTTTTGCAGCCAGGGACCCCTTTTACTGTAAAGAAAATTTGTAGTACAGATTATTATATTAGGCTCATTACATGTGTACAATAATATTTTGGCTATGTATTGAAGCCAATGTATTGTATTTTTTTTTTTTACATTCCAGTTGACATGATTTATAGGTTTTTTTATTTTCAGAGTTATTGAGGTTTGGATTAAACCCATTCAGTTCAAGTGGCCAGTCAAGAAGCTGAGAGAACTGAATAATAAATATAACATTAATACTAGTGGGTTATGACTTCCACTACTGTAACAAAAGTTAAAAATCGCAGTTCCCTTGGTTATGCTTCAGAGATATTGCTTTGAGAATCATAAACCATATCAGCAAGTCTGTCTGACATTAGTGGGGAAAAAAACTGGATGCGGTTTGAGGCAGATTTTTGCCAAAAAATGTCTCGACAGATCAACAACATATGAGAGTACATGACAAATATGTAAATCTATTTTTGCCAAACTACTTATTCTAGTATTTATTTTAGTAGCAGATAATAATGAGAGATTTCTACCTCTGTTCAGTTGAGCTGGGCCTGAACGAGGACGACGCCTTCGCCAAAGGCCCCACTCTGTCCGTCTATAAGGAATACTTTGAGACTCAGTTCCTGGCCGACACTGAGCGCTTCTACACGAGGGAAAGCACAGAATTCCTGCAGCAGAACCCGGTCACTGAGTACATGAAAAAGGTCTGGCACTGGCAAGGTTTCGTTGGAGTAGCGAGTGGTTATAGCCAACTGGTTAACCTAATAAACTTTTTTTAATACATAAAACCCCAAACAGGAACTGAGGAATGTTTCTCAGTATCAAGAATTTGAAGTATGGACTTGTGTTCCAAATTGCCTTATAAGAACAAACTTGCAAGCACATGAGGATAGAGAGCACTTAGAGTTTCATATGCTGCGTACATGCCTTTCGTGCTAGCAGCTTCCTCCATTAAAAATGGCACTAGATGAATCCACATGAATCACAGTGAATCACAGATCTGTTGACTTTATTTCATTTTATTTATTTATTTATTTTGCCTAAAATGTCTAAGGCTGTCTTATAAATGTCCATGTGTGGGTGCAGGCAGAAGCACGTTTGTTGGAAGAGCAGAGGAGGGTACAGGTCTACCTCCATGAAAGCACGCAGGATGAGCTGGCCAGGAAATGTGAGCAGGTTCTCATTGAAAAGCATCTGGAGATCTTTCACACAGAGTTCCAAAATCTTCTGGATGCAGACAAGAACGAAGGTATGGAGATCTAAATAATGCTCCGGGTCTACACTTTGGGTCCGTTTCAGTATTGTGTCTGGTTCTGCTCTGACGGTTTTGCATTTGGAATCTATTATCTTTTTCTGCAGATCTTGGCCGCATGTACAACTTAGTGTCTCGGATCACGGACGGTTTGGGAGAGCTCAAGAAGCTTCTAGAAACGCACATCTACAACCAAGGCCTAGCTGCTATTGAGAAATGTGGGGAAGCTGCTCTTAATGTGAGTGCGAAAACTTGTAAGAGGGTCTAAAACCAACCTCGTGGATTAAACACACATCTCTTAACCACGTGTTTGTCTTTTACCTTTTATCCAGGACCCCAAAATGTACGTCCAGACTATTTTGGATGTCCATAAGAAGTACAATGCATTGGTGATGTCTGCATTTAACAACGATGCTGGCTTTGTTGCTGCACTGGATAAGGTAACTCTTTCATTAAAGATGTCTGCATTTCCTTTTACTCAGTAATGGTAACGTACTTTACATCCACGCATGGCTGATACAGAAATATTCTTTGATTGCAACAGAAACCTGGAAAAAAAAATGCTTTCAGTTAATAATCTGTGATGTGTACTGAATGTCTGTAAAACCGGTTTGTTTGCGAAGTTAGCGTGTCACTTTTTCTGAAAAGGCCTGTGGACGCTTCATCAACAACAACGCCGTCACCAAGATGGTCCAGTCGTCCAGCAAATCTCCTGAACTTCTGGCTCGATACTGTGACTCTCTGCTTAAGAAAAGTTCCAAGAACCCGGAGGAGGCAGAGCTTGAAGATACTCTAAATCAAGTGGTGAGTTGTAGTACTACATGGAAATGTGCAAGTTGCCAAGGATGGAGAAGTCATAAATTCAGTAACTAGCCCTCTAAGCAAGTCAAAGCTCCAGTGTGCTGCCCAGTCCCTTGTTTTGGTCGTCCGGAAATCTAACTGAGCTAAAAAGTGGCACATAGCGAATTGTAATAACGTATGGCGAGCTATTTAGCTAGTTAAGTAGCATTAATACGAACGAAGGAAAATGAATATACAGTCAAGTTGACAAAATATCGTTGGCCAGTGTTTTGGCTGAGACATGGCGTTCTGTCATCGCATCACACGTTCAAGCCTAGCTAGCATGTTTATTTTCTCTCTGTCTTTAACCATAAAGTGACTATGTAGTAATCAGAGAATTTTGCTCTGTACGGACAATGTTTCCACTTAATCTGCCTAGTAAAAACTATTTTACCATCAGCGACTCGCTCCTCAGCTGATGTGTGGAGTGCAGCAGACGGTAGGATTTGGGAAATGAGTAGCGCACCATAGTTACAGATGTGAGTCCCAACACCGTGAAGTGCGTTAACTTTAAACATACACACTAGATGAGAACATCTGCTGCTAATTTTCCTGTTAACTTGCATAGACATATACAATGTTTTTCCTCAGTGCGCTTCAGTTGTTTCATCAGTGACTCAATTCGAGTTTTCCCTTTACCTCATTCTCCAGATGGTGGTGTTTAAGTACATTGAGGATAAAGACGTGTTCCAGAAGTTTTATGCGAAAATGCTGGCCAAGCGCCTGGTTCACCAGAACAGCGCCAGCGACGATGCCGAGGCCAGCATGATCTCCAAACTGAAGGTTCTTTTACACAGTCATCTGATTTTTTTTTCTTTTTTTTTTTTTTTTAGAATTAAAAACAAACAGTTTGGACTATCTGTAAAATCCATCAAGTAGTCTCTAACTATAACAACACAGTCATGTCAGGATCTCTTAGCAGTTTGATTTGGGAGTCGTCCGGTAACTGAACATGGCCGTGTGTCTTCTTACAGCAAGCCTGCGGCTTTGAGTACACGTCCAAGCTGCAGCGCATGTTCCAGGACATCGGTGTCAGCAAAGACCTTAACGAGCAGTTCAAGAAGCACCTCACTAACTCGGAGCCTTTAGACTGTACGTATGAGCGCTCAGATCACAACTGATGAAACATTATCCTATCGTTAAACTAAACTTTAAAACCATATTTTGTCTATAATGAATAGATTGCTTAATCTGCCTTCCACAAAAAAACTGCCTACATCCTCATCAAAAATCCTGTTTATATTAATATATTTATGCAGTTTATAAATGGCCACACAGTCCTGCCGCTTTCTCTAGTAAACTAGCGTGGCAGTTATGTAGCCTAATACATTGTAGTCTTTTTCAGCACATTTCTTAAAAAATATCAGCAAAACCATCAGGATTCTTGAGATTTAACCCATCTAAGCACCAAAAGGATTTAATAATAATAATAAAATAAAACATGCTATTAAAGTGCTGCTGTTTTTTTCCACTATTCTTTTTTTTAATGTTTATAAATTCTTTCCAGTGGACTTCAGTATCCAGGTGCTGAGCTCTGGTTCCTGGCCTTTCCAGCAATCCTGCACTTTTGCGCTGCCTTCTGAGGTACTACACACGCGTGCGTGTGCGCACACACACACACACACACACTCACACACACAATTTAGACTCCACTCATGCTGGTATACAGCTATTTAATTAGGAAGGGCAGGCATCCTGTCATCATTGGCATCAAAATACTGCTTACCATCTTGTTCTCAAGTTCATTTCCTCAACCACGGGAGTGTTGTCCTCTCAGCCAAGGATATTGTCTGCTCCACTGAGTCTTCTTAAGAATGCCCAGATCTCACACACTCTACTCCATGAACATAAACTATGTAGGCTGGTTGAACTTGAGTTTAATAATGTTTAACTAAGAAACTTCAATGCATTGTACATGGTTTCATAGCAGTTTTCTGAATGTTCTCTTGCTCTCTTCAAAAACACACACAGTTGGAGAGGAGCTACCAAAGGTTCACAGCCTTCTACGCCAGCAGACACAGCGGCCGCAAACTCACCTGGCTCTACCACCTGTCCAAAGGAGAGCTGGTCACCAACTGCTTCAAGAACAGATATACCCTGCAGGTAGGACACACTTTCCAGCACATTCATCAGCAGAAAGAAATATAGTTACGCATGGCTTCAGACCTTCAGTTCTGAAAATTTTTATTGGATTATATTAATAAATATATAATTAATAAATATATTTTCAGGCAGTTTCAACCAAGCAAATTCTTAAAGCTCTCTTGTAACTATATTTTGTTAAAGTTGCAGTTTTTGTTGAACATCATAAAGCTGCCAGATAACTTGCATCTGAAAAGAGAAAGAAACATTTGTAGACATTTACTACACAGTTATAGTGCTTGCTCAGCCATAACTAGTAATTTTAGATAACTATTTTTAATCGTTTCTCAAAAAGATGGTTCTCCAGTGTGAGTAATGCTTTTGACCATTTGATCACTACTTCTAATCTCAGCCTTATGTTCCTCTGTAGCACATTTCTGGTGGGTTATGTTATTAAGCACAGGTTCTAAAGGCTTAATTATACTTGCTTTATCTTGCGTCCGCCAGATCCTGTGGTAGTTTGGAGTGCTGCACGTCCATGTCCTCAGAAATTAACGTGACGTGTCTGTGTGGTACAATACCAGTGTAAATAGTGGGGTCAGTATAGTGCCACATGACACTGTGTCCGCTAGTGACTAAACAAGCTAACGTGTCTCAACTTGCATGCTTATGTACTCTCCTAGACCATTATTGAGTACCATCACCACCCACTTTTCTATTCCAGTCAGTGTCTGAATTTTAAAAACCTCTCACGTGGCCTTTTAACCTACCAGATCGTCTGTTTTGAGTACCAGTCACTGGATCTTCTAAATTAGTACATACTTTTGGATGTACGGTGAGGGTTTGAGACGCAGATCATGACAACAGTCATGACAACGGCAGAAAGTTTTACAGAAAAACAGAGCTGATGAGTGTGTTTAACATCACCGTGTATGAAATCAGGACACAGATGGACACAATGCTCCTCGCATTACCACTGCTTCTGCACATGCATACAAAGTCACGCATCAAGTATAAACCGGTCTTTAGTTGTGTTCACTTTGCAGTGGAAATAACAACAATGTTGAATTCTCGCTGAAGCTTCTCTTTATGTTAAATCTGCAGTTTTATAATCTGTAAAACTGAATTGTGCTGTTGTATCATAAAACTGCCAGGAAACCTACATATTGTTTTACGTTGTTATATCAATCGCTTTGATTCTATTAGGATCTGAGTGACACAAAAAAGAACCAAAATTCAGCACGGATTCTTTGTTATGCTCACTCGGCAATGGAAATAATGATAATGTAGGTTCAGGAATTTGTTACTATACCGTGTGGAGAACTGTTGTTATAAACACTCAAATACAGCTGTGCCAATTAACCCTGTTCCAGGTGCCAGTCTGATGGACTGATTGACACAGAATCACTGCTGTGCCATTGCAGATCCTGCAGCATGGCTTTAAAGCCAAATTTTCTCCACATTTTTGACTTGTCATATACTGGCTGTCTATGCAAATTAGTATTGACAAAGCACTTTTGATTTTGTGCTTGTGTAGGCTTCCACGTTTCAGATGGCCATTCTCCTACAGTACAACACAGAGGATGTGTACACAGTCCAGCAGCTGACTGACAGCACGCAAATCAAAATAGTGAGTAGTTCTGAACACACCTACTTCTTAAAGCACTAGTTTGGCCTCTTTAAGTGCCACAAAGTGATTTTTTTTATTATTATTATTATTTTTTTTTTTTATTTATTTTTTTTTGTATTGCAGGACATTTTGGTGCAGGTTCTACAAATTTTGTTAAAGTCCAAATTGCTGGTAAGTGACATTTTCTAGACTGAATTCTACTGAAACTCAGCTTTTGACTACTTAGATTTATTACCAGGAATAAGCAACATGAGCATGACACAAGGCAGCCTTGTTATTTCTGTTGCATGCTGACTGTGGTGTTGATGCATGTCATGATGCAGGTCCTGGAGGATGAGAACGCTAATGTGGACGAGGTGGAGTTTAAACCAGACACACTCATAAAACTCTACCTGGGTTATAAGAAGTAAGTCATTGTTTATTTTTAACACTTTCTTTTAATCTGCATTGTTAATTTAATCTATGTTAATTGTATTTTAAATCACCCAAAATTGTGACCCCAGTTAACATGATGGACTTGGATATTTGTAGCTAATTGCTTTTTTATTGCATTAAATATTAAGCTCTCTATTCAGATGTTTAAATTATTTGAATGCAGATATTTATTTGAAGTAATAAAATATTTAATTGTGTGTGTAATTCGGTTTAAGTATGGTGACAGTTTTTCAGTGTTTATTTATATCATTTCGCCTCATCTCATTTGTCCAGTAAAAAGCTGCGAGTGAACATCAACGTGCCAATGAAGACGGAGCAGAAACAAGAACAGGAAACCACTCACAAAAACATTGAGGAGGATCGAAAGCTCTTAATACAGGTAAGCGCTCACGCCGCATTCTGCCAGGACACTGCCTTCCCCGTCGGTGTTTGTTCATTAACGTTAATGACTGATGTGTCTGTGAGCAAATATGGGATGCGTGTACTTCTGTAGGCCGCCATAGTGCGCATCATGAAGATGAGGAAGATGCTGAAGCACCAGCAGCTCCTGGCTGAGGTCCTTAACCAGCTGTCCTCCAGGTTCAAGCCCAGAGTCCCCGTCATCAAGGTACAGAATACCACAGCACTGTTCCCAAATTCCCAAATCTGATTGGTCAGAAGGTGCTGATTAATTTTCTGTAACAGCAGCTCTGACAATAGTGCGAGCTGGCTGTAATGCATTCATTCAAATGCACTATCGTTTCTAAAATAACAGCGCACCCACATAGACTTGTATGGGGATACTCTAAATAATCTAAGATTAAAAAAATACTGATATGGTGAAGTTTTCTCTGAGGAGATGTTTAACATCTCCAGTTTCAACGCTCACACTCATGTCTAAAATAATTCAGAAGCACGTCTTGTGTTAGTAGTGGCGTAACCAGAAATTAATTTCGGAGGGATGAAGAAATATACAAAATAAAATCACGGGTATTATTCTGATCTGTACCAATAAATTGCTAAGTGTGATACGCTCATGCATTTAAGGTGGATGTCAGACATTAGGAGTAGCGGTGATGACACACATTTGTTACTTAGCCTAATCATTTAAGGCACAATCTACCAGTAGACAATCTTTCCATATTAATAACATTGCCATGAAATGCATTTGACACTGAAATTATTAAAATAACATGTTAATAATAGGGGGAAATTACAACTTATAAATCCTGATCTATTTTTCTTACAATACAATACAGTGTATTGATATTGCAGTGATGCGATGTTTTTGTCATTACAATATAAATGTACTAAAATTTAATATTTTATTTGTGTCAGTATCATCTCATGAGACCTGTATTGGGATATGTCTTGTATCTAGACATTCATGCCTACGTGTTATGGTTTATTCCTTGCTTATTTGTTCATTTACCTATGGAATTAGTTTTACGCAGTCAGCCTTGTGTTTTTAAAGTTGCCAGGAATATAGGACTTGCAACAGAAATATTGAATTTTCTTTTAAATATGAAGTGTAGTGTGTGAGAAGGGCGTTAATCACAGGGTTGTCTTCTCTCTTCCAGAAATGCATCGACATTCTCATAGAGAAGGAGTACTTGGAGAGAGTGGACGGAGAGAAGGACACTTACAGCTACCTGGCTTAACCATTTTCTTTTCATTCGCCCCCTCTTCATCTCCCCCCTCCGTCTCTCTTGCTCTCTTTTAATTTGTCCCTAATGTAATAAACATCATTCCTTTTGACGTTCAGCCTATGTCGTTGGGAATGTGTGAACGGAGGAGGATTTTTTTTTTTTTTTTATTATTTAAAACTGCAAAGAAGAAAGACGAGTGGAAAAGAACCGCGTGTGTTAACGTGTGTGTATCATCGTAGCCGGAGTCTGCTGAGCTGGACTTCCCTTTAAAACACCCCGAGCGTGTTGGAGTGTCTTGCTTCACCCGAACTGGCTCAGGATGGACAGACTTCATTATTGTAAATAAACCCGGACATTTAATCTGATGAAAATCAATCTATTACTGAAAAACCCAACCTGCTACGGTTTGCATGCAAACTGCCTATGTGCATTTAAACTAAAGTCATAAAGGATAAACAAAAAAAAAAAAAAAACAACTGAAAAGTAACACATTATTAGATGATTTAAGAACAATACCGCATAGTGTTTGCGGTAATATGGCCAGAAAGTTATGTTTTAACAAAGGAAAAATTTTAGCTACACATCCCAAGGAAAGCAGTGCTTGTTTGACCCGGTCCTTAGGCGTGTCCTCGGCATCGTTTCCTGTTATCAAATATATCATTTGTATAGTGTGGTTCACTTTTTTAAATGTGTGGTAAATAAAAATTAAAGGTTTCTGTATGCCTTCTGATGCTGTGAAGTCTTTGGAGTTGCCAGGTGTCCATGAGGGCGGCTTATACCCTGTGATTATAGGCGTGTACACATTTTATTTGACCAACACCATGACAAAATGTTGTGGAAGCAGCAGGTAAACTGACCTGAAATGGCAAGAAGCAACATCACATCAGCAGAACTGCATTTTACAGTAGGGATGAAGTCATTTTAGGCAGCAGTTTATTGGTTACAGTTTAACAAACCAGCCACTGCGACCAATGAAGGTCTAATTCCATTAGGACTTAAAGCATTTCCAGATCAGACATAAATGTTTTGTTTTTTGGGGGTTTTTTTTCCTCTAACACAGTTGCTTTCACAGTTTGGGGAAACTTCTTGCACTTCAATGCTAATCCTGAAGACTTATTTCATAGTAGCATAAATCAATAGTTGTTGACTGAGTGAATGAAGATTAGGGGTTTTAAAAAAAAAAAAAACCTTGTATCTTGACTCGACCATTTTCTCAGGTAAACCTCCCATATAGCTGCTCTTTGTATTTATACAACTGCTAATACATAACAGTGCATGAGCTCCACACTTCCACATCCATCAGAGTAGAAAGGATCACCACTAACTACATATTATTGTAGTGGATTATTCACAACACAGCAATGACACTGGCGACGGGCAACACAGCAATTTGCCAAAAATAGTCATTTTTTAAATTTGTAAAGATCAACACTTTTTAATAGTGTTCAGCTAAATTTCATCTTGTGGAACATCTGTCAAATAAATTAGTTCCTGTTAGCACTTGCGCTGTAGCTCATATAAACAATGGTTCAGCCACCAGCCTCTCTTTTTTTCTCTCTCTCTTAAAGTTAAGACAAAATAAATAAATAAATAAATACAGCTTGTCATGTTATGAAAAAACAAGAACATGCAAAGAGGCTGAAATCTTGCTGACTGTTACAAAGCGCTCTCACTGGAGACTCCTTCCATAAACGTCTCCTTACAGACGTCTTCACCCTGTCAACACTTGTACATTTTTCTTTGTTAAATAACATTTTCTTAATCTGTTTAATATTAGTCTTCAGTTATGTGCTGTGTCCACCATACATGTCCCTGTGTAAGCTGTTACTATAGAAATGATAACATTTTAGAAATATCAAGCTGTGATTTGTTTTTATCACGCCCTGCATTTCTTCCCACAACAAACACACTTGAACACACACCACGTCTCAGTCACAACCTCTGAACTCGGACGCACGAGCTTCCGTGGAGGACCTGAAGGCAGCATCAGAGCTGCTGTCTCAGAAAATTAATCAACACCTTCTGACCAATCAGAATCGAGAATTCAACAACACTGTGGGCTTGTTTTGAAAGATCTAAAACAGTCAAGCTAGAGAGTAGTCACAGTTTATCATGGATCACTTTAAGTTTGAAGTTAAAGTCGGAAGCTCAGAAATAGGCATATGTCGGAAATTTCTGTGACGCAGAGATCCGGGAGCCAATCAGTGAGCATCACGGCGCACGTGTGCTCAGGTGCGCTCAGGTGTGCAGCGCGAGACTTCATTTAGCCGCTTTCCCCCACTCAGCACAGCTTACCGGTGTGGCGGCGGATCTCTGCTCCTCTCATCCCGGCGCTGGAAATGGAGCCTGCGACAGAAACTCCCAACACAGGCGTGCAAGTGCGGGATGACCTCGCCGAGAAATGTCAAAAACTGTTTCTGGAGTTTTTGGAGGAGTAAGTCGGGGCTTCCCTGCTAGTTTTGAGTCGGTTCTAGACAAATGTCCAAAGTCAGAGTTAAAAGATTAAAAGGAATATTTTCCGACTCAAACGCAATTTCTAACAGTCACGCGATGCATTTACAGGGATTTATAAATGATTGCAGATGCGATGTTGCGCCTGTAGAGGGTGCTCATGGTCCTTTTTTTTTTTTTTTTTTTTTTTAAGTGTAAACGCCATTGAATTGCCCAATTACAGCACTTGCTCAAATGTATTTTTACCTGCTTTCATTTTTCTTCCTTACACGGATCATATAGTGTATACATTGTCTAATTTACCAGTATGAACCAATGTTCAGGGCAACTTTTTTCCCCACTCCCCACTTTCTCCCTAATTTGGTTTTCCCCAATTCCCACCCACCAGCCAGCTTTCTTCTATCATACAACAGCTACCAGCTGGGGAGGGTCAAGTCTAAGACTCCAAGACCCATGAAGCCAACCAACCGCATCTTTTTGAAATGCTGCTCACAGTGTCCAGGGCAGTGGAACACGCTCGGAGGAAAGTGCTATCTTCCCTCTTCCGCATACATGAGCTCGTAGGTGCCCATGATTGGCCAGTATTGAGAGGGAGCGTGTGCTCCTTACACCCTCTCTTGCTTTCTTGACCTCCTGGTCATGGATTGCTGTTGCATTGTCAGGATTTGTTCTTTAATCTTTAGATGATAGGGCAAACGCTTTTCTGTTGCACCACCCGGCCAGAGCCAAAGCCACAGAAAACTATGGTCTGAGAGAAAGGAGGTTCCTAGAATAGGGTTATGTCTCCAGCCTGGCCCATGGTCTCAAAGCTTTCCTAACGTGTTGCATAAAATGTCTAATTTTCCTGTATGAGTCAAAGGTCGAAGTACTGTGTGGTCACATCAAAATTCAGCCTAGCTTTATTCCCCTTCAAAAGTATCTTAATACTTTGCATATGTGCTAAACAGCACTAGGACCATTGACTTATATAAGAAAATTAGACACTTTATTCTATTCTAATCTGACTACGCGAAAATGAGCCTCAGCTCTGGACTACTTTGATGCGATTTAGGTTTCAGGATAAAACTGGCGACCCGCTGTATTTACCAGAAGCTCAGGAGCTGATCCGCCCAGAGAGAAACACTCTGACTGTGAGCTTCACCAACATTGAACGCTATAATCAACAACTGGCAACCACGATTCAGGAGGAGTACTACAGGTGAGTCTGATTTAGTATTAACCTGACACTGTAGTTGAAACTGATGAAGGTCCAAACATTTAGACGCAGAGTTTTTTTTCCGGAAAGTTCAGGAGTAAAATGTGCTATGGCTCCAATAAATGGTGAGAATATCATTGTACAAATTGAAAGAATGAGCCAAATATTTGAATCATTTGGAATATGTTCATAAAATAAAACTGTACTAAGGGGGCCGAGAAAATTTATTTTAGTTACTAAAAAAGTTTGAGAAACCCTGCCTTAAAGGGATGAGACAAGCAGGATTGGGGGAAACCTTGATCTAGATTGTGGATTTTCTCTTTAGGGTGTACCCGTTTCTCTGTAGAGCAGTGCGCCACTTCGCTCGGGACCACGGAAACATCCCACCATCCAAAGAGTTCTTCGTGGCCTTTTCTGATTTTCCTTCAAGACAAAAGTAAAGCATTTCATTCACATTTTCTAAGAATGCAAATTACTAAACTGTTCATGTGCTGTATGTGTTTAATTGGCTCCTACTGAACTGATGTATCTGTTAGTGTGCATAATCTGCCATCATCACAGTCAAGGGCTCTGATTCTGTTGATCTGCTCCACAAGCCAGAAGATTTGGTTACTTCACTGTTTGTGTTCTTCTCTGCAGGATCCGTGAGCTTTCAACTGCACGTATCGGCACTCTGCTGCGTATCAGCGGACAGGTGGTGCGCACACACCCTGTTCACCCAGAGCTGGTGAGCGGTACTTTCCTCTGCCTCGACTGCCAGTCTGTCATTAAAGATGTGGAGCAGCAGTTCAAATATACGCAGCCCACCATCTGCAAGAACCCTGTGTGTGCCAACCGACGCAGGTTCATGCTGGACACCAATAAGTCACGCTTTGTTGACTTCCAAAAGGTAAGTGGAGAAAATATTTGTGACATGAGGCGTCAGGAATACTTCACATCAATCTACTGCATCTGTAGTTTATGTGCAATTACCGTAATAATGATCATTACTGATATATTTTTAATTTCCTGCAAATTCTCAGTAACTGGTTTCTTGGTTTCAAACCAGCAGCATGCTGTTGGATCTGAACTAATTTTGAACCAGCTCTTTTATAGTGCGAAAACTCCAGAATGGTTCTCAACCAAGCACCAGAATCCTGTGGCACTGTTTGTTTCAGGTGCGTATTCAGGAGACTCAGGCGGAGTTGCCCCGAGGCTCTATCCCACGCAGTGTGGAGGTGATTCTGAGGGCCGAGGCCGTGGAGGCCGCGCAGGCTGGAGACCGCTGCGATTTCACTGGGACTCTCATTGTGGTCCCAGACGTGTCTGCCATGGCTCTCTCGGGTGAGGATGGCAGTAGTCTTTTTTACGTTTACCTGACAGAGTATTGTGTTGTCCTGCATTCATCTCCATAGCAAAACTATACTTTAAAGGGACAGTTTGTGATTTTGAGGGCCCTCTGAGGTAAACTGAAGTTCCTGGAAGAGCACTGAGGAGACTTCCTTTTCACCAAAACAACCCAACCCCCAGATGCATAACAGTATAGAAAAACTTTAAATTGCATTATTACGAGGGTAAATGGATGGATGTACTTTATTGATCCCCCAAGGGAAAATTTGGGTGAAGGCTCTAGAAATACCTTTACACTACAAAAAAATATTCCAGTTTAGGCCATGTCCATTTTTGGTTTAAATCCTAATACAAATGCAGATATTTGAAGTACAAAACAGATACACATAGTGGCATTGTTTTACAGTGTTACTCCCCATATATGTGTGTGTGTGTGTCCTGCAGGCACTAGGGCAGAGACCAGCAGCAGAGTGACTGGAAAGGAAGGTTTTGAGTCAGATGGGATCCAAGGCTTAAAGGCTTTGGGAGTCCGAGAGCTTTCCTATAGACTGGCCTTTCTGGCCAACCATGTTGCTCCGACAAACCCCAGGGTGAGTAATAGGGTTGGAGTTCTCCATGTGTTTCCCAAAACCATGGATGTTCATTTCCACTATCTTGGTGCAAGATACTGTGCATGTTTTGGGAAACGGTGTTGTGTTTAAAATGTTATGTTCATTTTGTGAAGTTTGGAGGGCAGGAGCTGCGTCGGGAAGATCAGAGTGCGGAGAGTGTGAAGAATCAGATGACCGTGCAGGAATGGGAGAAGGTGTTTGAGATGAGCCAGGACAAGAACCTTTACCACAACCTGTGCACCAGCCTCTTCCCTACCATCCATGGTGTGTTGTAGAACACTGTTCCTGTATTTGTATCAAAGCTTTTTTTTTTTTTTTTTTTTTTTTTTTTTTTGCAGTGCACAGACTGTACTGTAGAGTTATTTAACACACCTAGGTTTATGATTCTGATTCTCTAGAAGACCCTGGAGTTTAGGGTTGGAAGTATGGAGATATTTTTTATTGTGTAGTTCATGATGGATAAACTACTTGTAGGGAATGATGAAATCAAGCGTGGGATATTGCTCATGCTTTTCGGTGGTGTTGCCAAGACCACCATGGAGGGAACATCTCTAAGAGGAGACATCAACGCTTGCATTATCGGTGATCCCAGTACTTCCAAAAGCCAATTTCTCAAGTAAGCACAATACACTGCGGTGGAATTCTGAGTTAAATGTTGAAAAATAATGTAACTATTGACACCTCATCTTTCTCCCTCAGGCATGTTGAAGACTTTGTTCCCAGGGCTGTGTACACGAGTGGGAAAGCCAGCAGTGCTGCCGGTCTCACCGCCGCCGTGGTCAAAGACGAGGAGTCACATGAGTTTGTCATTGAAGCTGGAGCCCTCATGTTGGCTGACAATGCAAGTAGTTTGGTTCAGGAGTTTTTTTTGTTTGTTTTTTTTTTTTAAACTTTGTGCAAAATCTGTGCTTTTACATTTTACTTGCTGTATCAGGGAGTATGTTGTATTGATGAGTTTGATAAGATGGACTTGAAGGACCAAGTGGCCATCCATGAAGCCATGGAGCAGCAGACCATCTCCATCACCAAGGCTGGAGTCAAGGTATAGAATCAGAAAAAATGTGCGATGATCACTATCAGGAGGAATGTCCGTAGTTGTACGCTGTTGGATTGACATGGTGTTGTTCCTGGCTGTCAAGACACGAATACATCTTTTGCCTTCCAAAGGATTTAGTCATTAGCCTGGAGTAGCTCAATTCAAGTGTGAATAAAACACTTGACAGACATGAGTATTTTCTTTTTCAACATCATGTCTGTCAAGTGTTTTATTCACACTTGAATTGAGCTTGAATTGAGAAGTGTGAAAACACACTTCGGGACATGCTGTTATAGAAAAATACTCAACATCATGTCCATCAAATGTTTTATTCCTCAGCAATACCACAGCAAATTGCTAACACTTAAAATGTATTACTTTACTAAAAAGTAAATGACAATTTATAAGTTTTATGTTTATAGTTTAATGTTGCATAACAGCTGCAAAACAAGCTAGTTCCTGTTACACTATAGCAGCTATAAAGAGTTGTTCCATCACCAGCCCCTCTCTTTTTTTTTTTTTTTTTCTTTTTTTTTTTTTTCTTTTTTTCCCTTCTTTCCTGACGTTAAGACACAAAAAATGCAGCTTGTCATTTCTCCTTCCTGAAGATTTTCTAGTGTTGAAAATCTAGTAAAGAGAACAGTGACTGTGACTGGAGCAGAGGACAGCATCTATTACATTTATATAACCATTTTTTTTCCTAAAACGTATTAAAATTGAAATTATTTATTTGCACTTGTCTAGTTTGTGCCACTGTTTTATGTAACCCTAATGGTCAGATGTGTTCTCCATTTTATCCATTTTTTTAGAGTCTAATTTACTTAAAGTGATATTTCAACCCTGACTGATATTTCTTGACTGGAGATGACCTGTTTTAATAAAAATCATTGGAGTCTTCAAAGGAACATGACCCATTTTCATGTGTCTGTATATATTTAGGCTACTTTGAATGCCCGTACTTCTATCTTGGCAGCAGCCAATCCCATTGATGGCAGGTACAATCGCTCCAAGTCTCTGAAGCAGAATGTCAACATGTCTGCCCCCATCATGTCCAGATTTGACCTCTTCTTCATTCTGGTGGACGAATGCAATGAGGTGAATCTGAATACAGCTTTGCTGATTTCTATTTTCTGTACTTTTGTTTCAGTTTTGTTGTTTGTGTATGGTTTTAAAATGTACGTTAAAATAACTCTGACTAAATTTCAACATTGATATTTTTAGGTGACAGATTATGCCATAGCCAGGCGAATTGTAGACCTCCATGCCAGGAATGTGGAGTCAGTAGAACGTGTCTATGCAGCAGAAGACATCCAGAGATACATACTGTTTGCCCGACAGTTTCAGCCAAAGGTCTGTGCAACAGTCCAACAATTCGCACAAAGCACTGTTTTGCATTGTCTCACCCATCAAGCCTTGTGTTTTCTAGATCACCCCAGAGGCCCAGGAGTTTGTTGTGGAGCAGTACAAGCGGCTGCGTCAGAGAGACGGAGGCGGCACGACTAAATCGGCTTGGAGGATCACTGTGCGGCAGCTGGAGAGCATGCTGCGCCTGTCTGAGGCCATGGCCCGTCTCTACTGCTCGGACGAGGTCAGACGAACTCCAGGCAAATGCTTTGTTGTGTGTTGGAGAAGTGTATATACCTCTAGTGATTCTAATCTCAATATGAGTAAAAATAACCTTCTGTTGTACAGTGCTTTGACATATTATCACAAGAGGATTGAGTAAATCTAAGCTAACAGTGACAAAGAAAATCTATATTGAGACAAAATAAGAATGAAACTGGTTAAGGGGAACCAGTCTTTCTCAGTATGACACTGAATACATTTATTATACATGTATTATGGAAATGAAAGAATGAAATTGTTCTTTATTTTGTAATTTGATGTGTGGCAGCCTGGGGAAACCCTTCATATGGTGAACAGTTTGGAAAATTATAGACCTTCCTGAACTGAAACATGTTTCTCAATTACAAGTACCCTTCAAGTGTTTTAAATTTTGGACAAAACCCCTTTTTTTTTCTTTGATCATTTTTGGCTGTATTGCCAGAATTCAGCCGCAAAACATCCGATGGGTTTTCCAAGACCACCACATGTTACTTTTTGTGATTATAATGTAATGTTTCTCTCTTATCACCCAAGGTTCAACCTAAACATGTAAAAGAAGCATTTCGACTTCTGAACAAATCTATCATTCGTGTTGACTCCCCTGATATCAACTTTGACCAGGAACAAGATGAAGATATGGATGGTAATCATATTTCATAATCTTATAATTATTCTCATTATTTGAATAAAGATTCTACATTCATAGCAGAAAATATGAATGGTAATGTCATACTTCTGGTCCTTTCTGTGTAGATCAGAGTGGGCTGTTGCCTGGGGAGATGGAGGGCCAAAATGGTGTTGCTGGTGTTGCAGTGGAGGCCATGGACACCGGTGAGGCAGAGCGGCAAGAGAAGACGGCTACAGCCAAACCGGCTCTCCGCATGTCCTTCGCAGAGTACCGCCGAATCTCCAACCTGCTGGTGCTGCACATGCAGAAAATGGAGCAACGTGAGACACTAATATCTTTTACAGCTAACAGACGTGAATGTCATGTCTGAGACTTCTACCAGCAAATCAGTTGTTATAATTGACGGATTAACTGGTTTGCGTGCACTGGAAGCTGGTTGTCGACTCCTCTTTTAAGCTGAAATCACAGTACAGTGCATTTTATCATAGAAAGTGAGCTGAAACTGTGTTTTTCTGTATTTCAGTGGATGAAGAGTCGTCTCTAAAGAGGAGCGAGCTCATCAACTGGTACTTGAAGGAAATTGAGAGTGAGATTGAGTCTGAGGCTGAACTCATTGACAGGAAGAATCTTATCGAGAAAGTGTTGCATCGGTTGATCCATTATGTGAGTGTAGACTTAAATTATATCAATGTCTAAATCTCATTTCCTTTATAAGGCTTAAGTAGAAACTCTGCATTCATGTTGGTAGGTTTCGGGTCACGATTTTCCTGAGTAGGCAAATGGAGCAATTCCAAACTGCTATTCTGGTGACCGAGAAAAATCAAATTGAGATTTCCTAAGTTTGATGGGTATGCCGTGATTCAACAAATCAAATGATTGGCTCAGGTAAATTCCTCAGACCGATCATATGCCTCAGGTGGTCTTGTGACTATGGCTGTCTAATCTCCAAAGATTAGATCTGGTTCCTACTTGCACGTGGTTCTTATGAACCTCGTATTCAACCAAGCAAACGTTACTTAAGGCCTTCAATCAAAGAATAACATTTAACATGTAATATGTCATCATAAAATAAGATTGAAAGTTACTCATATATGGAAAAAACACATTTTGCACAAAGACACTGACCTTCAATGCCCAAGTTCTCATTTAATCTGACTGAATAATGAAATAATTTATGATGGGCAGCAAATGAAAGTTTAAGCCATTACTAGAGGTAATGCATAAAAGGAGATGTGTACTGAAAAAAAGGAGCTATTCAGCAAACGTGTATTCTTTGGAAACAAAAAAAAAATTACTTGGATTTTTATTTTGAACCATCTGCCTAAACAGTGAAAAATAAATAAAAAGTTAAAATAAAATAATATATACTTTTCAAGTAACGTGGTAATGTAGCCTACACACTTAACACATTATTACCATTTGTTGTTGACCTTCAACTTCTAAAGTGAGCCCAGGTTAACATTTTGAAAATAATGATTGCAAAGAAAACCTACTGTAAGGATTTAAGTTGTGAACGAAATTTGTATGAATTTCTTAGTTACATAAGTGGCATGGTACTTCTGGTAGGCCAGTTTTAAATGACATGTACATATAAAGATAAAATGTCTCGTCACTGTGGGTGTTATTCATGTTCATACTTTTCTTATTTATTTATTTTTTTTATTACAGGACCATATCATCATAGAATTGACCAAAACTGGTCTAAAGAAGGTCACAGATGAAGGAGAAGAGCCTGTTATGGAGGAAGACCCTTTCCTAGTGGTTAATCCTAATTATGTATTGGAAGACTAGAGGAGAGTGGCATTGATTTGTCTTTTTCCACTCCTTCTTGGCTATTTATTATTTATTGTTTATGATGAATAAATTAAAAGTGGGATTATTGGTCTTTTTGTTGTCAGTGTACGTCTTCTTTTTACACTAGGTGGAGCAATTTCCATGTGAAGCAAATATAGATCTGCAACAGATGCCAAAGTTTTGGAATAATATATGGGGGGGTTTGTAGGCTTTTGAAGTAAATCCTTAAAATCCAAAGACATTTACACAGGGCTTAAGGCAGGTTCTGAATTAGAGTTTAGCCCCAGGTGAAAATGAAGACGAACTCCTTGACCTATATGCATGCTGCTATTATTACTGCCATAATTCAAGGATGTATTATTAATGCTTTTATGGTGAATAATAATAGCGAGTCATTCACTTCACAAAAGAACTTTTATTATTAGCTTATTATTGAATACACTCTCAGGGGGGAAAAGATTGTGCATTTAAAGCTACCTGAAAATGTTACGGTCTAGTTATATGCTTTAATTATGTTTTTGTCCACCTTTATTGCAAATGTCTGTACCTTGAAAGTCCAGTTTATAATTTTGTCTACATGTTATATGCTAATATTACCTGTATGACATTCACAGTAAAAAAAAAAAAATAAAAAAAAAAAGCTTTAAAAAATAATTCTATCCTGGGTGAAAGAGTTGTATATCTCTCCTGTGTGGTGTGTTTTTTTTTTTGTTTGTTTGTTTTTTTTTTTTCCTCTTTCTTTTTCTTTTTCCCCACATACCCACTTACTGTAGCTTATGATGCTTCCCTATTTCTCAAATAAATAAATACATACATACATATACAGGGTGTCCCAGAAGTCTCCACATATAGGGGACTATGTGTGCCAGCACATGTAGGTTGTGCCTTCGTCAGTGGATGTTCGTGGACGTCCACTTCTCTGTTGGTTGGCAACATTTTCAATCTTTTCGAATTCGTTAATAAGTTTTGCAGCAGTGTCGTGTGTGTGTGTGTGTGTGATGTGCTTGCCATGTTTCCTGTTAAAGTCCATTGAAACCTTGCAACAGCTTCCTGATCCAGCCATGAGAATGATTTCAATACATTCTTCTTTTGTCAAAGGCATTCTTAAAGGCTATCTGA
>CM075023.1:16381746-16399940 GCA_037576675.1 Pangasius sanitwongsei
TATATATATATATATATATATATATATATATTGTATATAAAGTGCTTCATTCTTTGTTAATGATTCATATCCTTGAATTCCACCGTTCCACCAAACCTTGTGTTTTGTTTCTGGAGAATTCAAGGGTGTAGCCTATCATTAATAGAATTATGGTGAATTATATTGGCCTACAGGTGTTGGCATGTCCCAGTTTTTAGACATGGAGAGGCTAAAAGCACCACCTAATTACACATAGCAGAATATCTGATTTATTATTGACAGTGAATGGCAACGTACGGGCTTTAGAACTGCTATGTTAGCTATAGTTCATAATACTCAAGGGATTTGGTCAAAATACCTACACCGCTGTGACAATGAAAAATCTCCCTTAGATGGAAATTGACATATAAGGGATCGCTAAGATTATTTAAAGAAAGGGAAAAGGCCTTCCTGTGCCCCCCCTGTGGCTTTATTCCCTGGCTCCCTTACCATCTATCTGTGTAGGTTAGATAGCCAACAGTTTTAAATAACAGTCTGCTAACAGTGAAGTGTGTGGAAAAATCCATCCTGAATAACTTGGCTATCAGTATTTATAATCAATATGTGATCTTCAACTGTGGTCTTCAATTTTATGATTACAATGGCCTTTTTTGGTTCAAACTAATACCACTCACTTCAGCTAACTGTTTCATATATTACCCATAATGCCGCTGCCTGCTGATAAAGGCATCAGTAGTAATTCACCTCTACCTAAAGAGAGTGATGCAGCAGCGCTTTAGTCCTTTAATATGTCCAGTTCCCTCACCTCCTCATCTGCACTACTACGCACAAACAGAGCTGCCGTAACTGTGTCGTTTAGCTGCATTGCATTCTGGGAATTGGGGTCCAATATTTGCATCAACATCTCCACTACTTCAAAGTTGGATTTCTCATTAATATGACATCGAGCATCGCTGAAAATGGTGACATTTTGGTGAGAAATGGTGAGTTTTTAGGAACTAACAGCAAAACCTGACCGTTATCCATTATGTCTGAAATTCTTTAAACAGCATTATAACGGTGGCAAAAACAACAATGTTGCGTTGTGACGTCAGCGTGGGACACAACCACTGACTTTTGACAGGATATCAAAAACACAGCATCAAGCACCAAATTAGCACCAGATCTGCTGTAGAAATCAGACATTTTTTCAATATAAATATATTTAAAGGTGCATTAGGTTAGATTAGTCTTTTTTTTTTTTCAAGATCCACTCTCAGGTAAAGTAGGTATGATTTTTTTTAAACTTCTTGAGCCCAGCCCTTATTCCCACCCATGTTCACAAAGCTCCACCCCCAGGATCTAGGACGGGCCTTAGAGTAGCGTGTCTATAAAACTGTGAGTGGGGGAAAAAAAACATCCAAACATAAACAAGCATTCCGGACCGGATGTCAGTTTTCCACATGGGTTTTCACAGCCACATAATACTTTTTGGTCCTGAGTTCATGGTTTAAAACATTGTTTTTTATCATGTTCTACACATTTTGCAGGTTATTTGTACAAGTAAGAAACAAAAAGAATCGACTATTTCACCTTTAATATGTCTCAGGGCGAAGATTTCCTGTAGTCAGTCGATTCTCTTGGTTTCGTCTATACCCACCTGTTCCTTTTTTACTCTTGAGTAGTCATCAGTATTGTCATAAATTAAATTTGTCGTCTATATGAATATATGTGATAAATATAAGTGTTAAATTTTGAGAGGTAACCTGACACCGCAGTGCTGAGTCGCTCGTCCTGTCAGCTGTAATCCTACACCAGCAGCGTAGATGTGCGCGCGCGAGAGAAATGTGCGTTTGAATCCTGAGAGCGTCGCGTGCCAAGCTCGAGCCTGAAACACAAGGATGTAACCGCCACCCTGAGCCGGGTATATAAAGCCCTCAGACACATCTGTTCGGAGAACCGCTCTCTGTCTCTTTATAGACACCTCTCAGATGTTAGCGGTTTTTTAGTCTTGTTTGTCTCAAATAAAAGTCTCAACAGATTGGCTATATTGTCCATACGCGAAAGGAAGACAACTTGGATTTACCTGAGAGGTTTGCTGTAAGCATTTGGTAAGTAAAACTTTTTTTTTTTTACTTTAATAAATATGATAATAGGTTTAATTAAGCTCACTGTAACTTCCTGAAGCTACACTGTTAGAAAAAATGTCTCTCTGCTTGTCACTGGGATGGTACCCACACTAAGGGTACTTATTTTGTACCCTTCTTTTAAACTGTAATGTGAATGTAGAGTACTTTTAAAGTGATTTAAGGACCACTCTTTTTATATACCTTTATTTAGTTTTTGAGTAATACTCAAAAGGCTACACTTTCCAGGTAAAATATGTACCCTTGGTTATGGATACCACCCCAGTGACAAGTACCCTTTCTTTTGTGAGAGTGTACTACTAACTACACAGCTTCTATCATTGTCAAATCTGCTTTCTGACTTCATATTTTAAAGTATCCTTTTAGTTAATTCCAGTTTAAATATCTAGACTTGAAGATGAAATGATGAGAATGGCTTAAGCTATGACTTAAGGAGTTTACACTCTTCATAAAAACCCAACCTTCATTCATGTTTCTTGTTCAGTTTATAGTGTTTATAGCGACTGGCCAAACATCATGATTCCACCTGGAGACTGTCTGTATGCTGGGAGGAAGAGGAGAAAGCCCATTCAAAAGCAGCTGAGTATTTAAACTCTTATTGCACTCATGAAAATAACAAAACCAACATGCAGTCACGCATTACAGAGTTAACTTGCTGAATATGAACTTGAATTCTGAATGCAAAAAAAGCGAGCTCCAGTGACGTTGACGTTCAATACTTTATACACATTTTGAGATATTTCTACTCTTCGTGCATCACTAGATTCACAAATATGGATGAATTGGTATTGCTTGAGGACTATAGATTGACTGGCAGTCATTTAAAGGTGCAATGTTGATTTTTTTTTTAATGTCTTACTTGTACAAATAACCTTCCAATTAGAACCTAATAAAATATATTGGTTTAAGCCATGACCTCAGCACAAGTATACTAAATGGCTTAGAAAACCCATTTGGAAAACTGGCTTGTTTTTATTTGTCAATCATTCTACGGGCCAACGTAGCTGGACGAGAATGAGGGGTGGGCTCAAGGAGTTAAAAAAAAAAAAAAAAGTCAAACCCACCTACATAACTGTTAGAGATCTAATCTTGATTTAAAAAATGGATTCAACTTACCTAATGCACCATTAAAAAAACTTAACATGTTGTTACGTTTCTGATAGAGATGTAATGATTAGATATTGTGTATCGATACTATCAGGCCAAAACTGCCTTGAAGTGCTGGATCAGTATTTGACGTTTGCTTTTTTTTTTTTTTTTGTCGTAAATGTGTGATGTTCATTGACATGACACAGATTGCTCCTGAAAGTAGGACACGCCACCATCACATGACTTGGCATAATCTTGCAAAGAGTCAGCGCAGTTACTAAGAGGATGTCAGGACTGAATCATTATTGTGTATCAGATACACAATAATACTATACAGATACATAATACAGATACACAATAAGATATTCTCAGATCTGAGTATTATTATGGTACAACTTTTTCTTTTCTGACACCAGTATCGATACCGAAACCTTGATACCTATCTGATATTGTTTTCTTTAAAAACTACTAAGCTTTAAATTTTTTTTTTTTTTTTTTTTTTTTTACTGAAGCACTCCACAGTTAATCTTTCACACAAAAATCACTTGTGTTGTAAATGTAATAAATATAATAAAGAAGAAAGTATAAATGTAAAAAATAATCAATCCTAACAAAAGGAAAACAGTCAAGTGTCTTTATAGGTAAACATTTCCAGTTTCAAAAGTAAATTTCTTTTCCAAATCCAATTCCAATCTTTACCAATTGTTACAGGATCCGAAATCTGATATGTTATCCGATAGGTCTTTTTTTTTTTTGCTGGTATAGGCCTGATAGTGATACTGGGTACTGGATCGATGCCATCTCTAGTACCGATGCATCCTTACTTTATAAACAATTAGAAATTTTTTAAAAATTATTTTTTCCATACTTACATCCTTAAAGTGCAAATTACACCCTCAGGAAAATGTAAGATTTTGTAATATTATGTATTTACAATCCCTGTACATTTTCATCTAAATTACAAGATTAAACTACTTAGCTAAGTAAGTAGTTTAACTTAGTTGTAGTTTAGAAATTTAAAGTATTTTACTTAGCTTAGTTTAAATATACAGATCATTTAGGTTTTCTCTTCACAATTATGCATATAAAATTAGAGCGGCGATCTTGAGGCAGTGATAATGGGTAAGAAACGATATACCCTGTGGTTGGGGTGTTTGAAAGGTGTGTGTCTGATTTGACCAAAAAACATATTTTAGTGATGACTAGTAGAATTATTTAGTACTTAAAGGTGTGAATAAGTGTTCCCGGGATTCGCTCCAGATCCACCATGACTCTAATAATGATTAAAAACAGTTAAGAAGATGAGTGAGTTTTAAATAACCGTCCAGCTTTAGCTACTCAGTTATGACATACATTTATCCTTGGTCCGTACTATATTTTTGTGTTTTACACACAATTAAGCAGTTTAATCCATTTTCAGATTCAGTATTTTATGGCATATGGAGTATATTCTGTGTGTTATTGTTTGAGTATAAATCCTACACTAAGATAAAAAGATAAAAAAAAACACATGAAAACACTTATCAGATTTGGATCATTTTCCATGCTTTTTCACAATGATTCACAAGCTTTTTTTGGAGTGGAACAAAACTGAAGCAGCTGGACGAAATCTAACTTTCACTTAACTCCTTAACGTCCTCTTCTCCATCATTGGTGGCTCAACATGTGTGTGACACGTCCTGTCTGTGTGGTTCAAACAGAAAACCAACAGGAGTGAACCAGAAGTCGAACCCCTCTAAGAGACACCGGGACCGACTCAATGCCGAGTTGGACCGACTGGCCAGCCTGTTGCCCTTCACTCCAGAGGTCATCTCCAAACTGGACAAGCTGTCGGTTCTGCGTCTCAGTGTGAGCTATCTCCGTGTCAAGAGCTTCTTTCAAAGTAAGAACAATTATGCGTCGCAGGTCTGAAGTGTTTTACCCAGTTAACTGAGTTTGAACCCTGGCGATGCCACAGCCATCCACAGCCTCTCTTTCCCATGTCAATCACAGCAAAACTAGCCAATCACAGGCGTCTGTGAGCTCATGTATGCATAAGAGGGCTGACAGCACTTTGCTCAGTGTAGTAGCCATAATGCATCGCCTACAGCCCACTATGTGATTTATACACACCACTTTTGTTTCAAATGTGTTTAAGTTCAATTGTTGGCAGATAAGCAAAGCAAGCTATCTTGTACCCGCTGCGTAGACTCACCAGAGGCACCAGCAATCTCTGATGCTTCCTTCCAAGCTTTACTTTCCTTCGTAATATCTCTTTAAGCACTTAATGAGAGTAGAAGATGAAATTTTGGTTATACGTTTTCCTCCATTTTTGCATCAAAGAGTAAATGGAAGTGTATTTCCTTTTGTAGGCAGGAACCAGAGGACCCAAATGTCAGACCACATGTGCTATGTGATCGGAATTGTTCAAGCCAGTTGTTTGAATTTGTCGCTTTACCGCATCATACCTTGGATTTGTCACGCTGTCGCTGAAATCGTGGCTCGGTCGCACATGTGCTAGTGTGACTGTAAGATATTTGCCATGCATAAATATACACCCAGTTTCAGATATTCTGTTCTTTTGTTGCTACACTGTGTTCAAAAGACACCCTGGAATCTAAATAGGAAAAAAATATAATAGAAAAAAATAACCACGCCAACTGGCCTTCTGAATATTATGGCTCTGATGGGGCTGGTTAGGCTAATGTTGACTTTGACACGGGCCTTTTGTTTGGAGTGATTTATTTCTGGAAGTACTTTATTAAGGCCAAGAACTATTATTTTTGGGTGGATCATGATGGCGGTGTTATTTTAACTGGATCCTTAGTGTTGAAATTGAACTTGTATTGTTCTTTCTTTCTATACATGTATCTCTTTCAGGTTGTATGACAGCACTGCACAGGTCTAATAAATGCAGTTCTTAGATATTGTACTGTGTCTGATTAGATGGATTAACTCAGTTCAGTTCACAGAATGCTTTAACCCCTCTAAACTACCATCTTATTATTCAAGTATGCATATCTTAAAGCATATTTAATAATAATAATCATAATAATAATCATAAAAGTGGGTGTAAAAGAGTTATGAGAGCAAGGATATCTGGATCCGATGAATCCTGGGAGTTTAAGGTGTTAATATTAGTGTATGACACTGTAGTGTTGTACGAGTAAAGGCCTGGTCACATTTAACTTCCCAGTTTCACTTACGTCAATTCAAATGCACAGGTTGCATTGTTTTTGTGCTTTGTTTTTTGTTTTTCTCACTCTGTAGAAAAGTGAACTTGAACTTGGACAAATTTGTTTGATGCAAATATGTTTTACGAGAGATCGTCATCACTGATTGACCCCTTACAGCTACACGGTGCAGGATTTGGGAATTTCCATGCTACTTACGTATGAACATCTCTTAATGTGCCCCAGACTGCACAATGTGCATTAAGTAGTGGGTCTACATAGCTCTTAATGTATAATCAGCACATAAACTTGTCAGCTAAAATGTAATCACAAAGCTAAAAGATAAGCTCTGGTTGAAGGTTAGGTGCTCTTCTGTATTCCACAGTGCGCTGCTTGGACAAGACCGCTTTCCCCCGGCTCACTAAAATATAGCAATGCCTGGACATGCAATTTAAAAAATTTGATCTGTGCCTAAATATTTTTTGTTATGCAACTTGTATAATGTTAGCATGCTAGCTAAAACCTAGACCAGAGGATAAAGAGACACACATCAGATGAGGAGAGGGCTCAAATTGCTCACTCTCGCCAGTTTGAAATACAAACTTATGAAGAGGTTTGTGAATACTAGTCACAACCGGCTATTATAAATTCTCTAGCTGACCATACAACTGACCATAATCTACCATTTACTAGCATCCCAACACACTGGAGAACAAATAAATGGCTTACCTATTAAGCAAAAAATAAAAAAGCTACAATTCCATCAATCCTTTTTAGTTTGTTAGTATAATAATGGACTCTCACTACTTTTTGTTTATAATCTCATGCTCTCTTACTCATCCTCCCCGATTGGCTGCGAGCTCCCGTCTGTCACAGTGTAGTCAAACTTCTTTCATGCCTAAAGATAAGTCAAGATGATGTTTAAAGTATGCATACGAATCCTGACGACTCACAGCAGCTCTGGAACATCAGATCATAAAATAAATCAGCATTGGAAAGGATACTGGAAACTGGACTGAATGGCAGAAATAGGTCAAGTCACTGGCCCTGTCAACTCCTAAAATTTGACATCACATCTTGTTACCCATATTTGTAGTGGAAGCTGATGTGGATCCATTTATGTGTCTTATAATATAATATGACTATAATATATTAACATTGTTTTATCTCCCTCTGGCCAGCTTATTGTGATCAAATTCACACTGCTGAACAGTTACACAATTTTATTGTGGCTGCACTGATTTGACTGAAGTACAGGATGGACTACCACATCATTTACCACATCAATAAATAATGTTTTTGGGTATGATAAAGCACTTGAATGAGAAGTTTCGGCCTTTTAACCCACTGTTGGTCAGTGGCCTTTAGGAGGCTGGTGCTTCGGTGTTTTTTTTAGACTCATACCATAATCCATGCATTACAGCACATGAGGGAGTAATTGAGCTCCACATGAAAAAGCTAGCAGCTGCCAAGATACGAGACTTCTAGCACTGAATGCCTCCTGGGAAATGCTTTCCTGATTACAACCTGGCAAGCCTCATAGCCTCCGGGTGATGTGTGAAGCAAAAGAGGAAGGTCCTGATGGTTCACCGACACCGTTAGTGCTTCTGGATGTTTTCGGATAGTGCCGATCAAGCTTTCGTGTCCCCACATGACAAGACAATTTTTCTGTCCCATGCTTTTTATATCTTGATAGTTATAAAGATTTTATGACAGTTTATTTTTAATGCTTCTTGACCAAAATAGTTCATCTAGGTGCATTTTCCAAAGTGAGATGCTAATGGAATGGTTCAGAAGTCCCCGAAGCTGCATTAAGGCAAGAAAGAGCAGAAGATTTTGTGGCTAAATTTCCATAAAACATAAAACGGAGCGTTTGCCCTACAATCAACTCTTGTCAGAAATTAATTAAAATGACTCTGCTGTACTGTGTGAAATGGTACGAGGTTTGTAGGTACTGTGTGTGTATGCTGGATTACATCATGTAGTTCAGCAAACCTCCATCTCATTCAGCAAGGAATCAGATTTGCCTGATGTCATTTCAAAATGGGATCATTTTCACTTTTTTGGTTTCATTTATTTCATTATTTGAACTAGAACGTATTCCCCCCTTGCCAACTCTCTCGCTCTCTTTTTGGAACAAAGCCAAGCCTCAAGAAAGAGCCTCCTGAAGTTGTGTGTGAGTTCATTCAGAGATAACCAGAGCGAACAGATGTTAGACTGCTGATCCCTGGGGTCATAAATGCCCATGAAGGAATCCCAATTACGTGTGTGCTTGGCAGCCGTTGCACTCTCTCTGGCAGATCCTTACTGAGCATTGCGTGCAGATCAGAGGAAATTCCATTACAGCCTGTCTGTCCTGCAAAACACTCTTGATTTTTTTCCCCCTTTTTCATTGTGTATATGTGTTACATTCCTACCAGGCTCTGTTAAGAGCTAAAAAGGGGGACCGTCGATGAGAATCGGCACATTCCCAGCATGTGGTTTAGCACGGGGGCTGAGCGCTGCCTTTAACACTCCTTCGTGAGAAATCCATGTGCCTTTATGCCCTGCATGCCTCCACCTGCCATTCCTGTTTGCGTAAATTACTTATGATCCGTGTGAGATAGTTCAAATTTGAATAATGGTTATATAATTGAGAATAACAGCATTCAGGGGAAACTAAATTGATCAGGTTTATATTTGTTGGCAACAGAAAACAGCCCATCTGCACGCAGTGTCGTGCAAACCGGCAATAAATGACCCAAATAAAGAATTTTGGCTCTAAGCTACGCTGTGTTGTGTGACAGCCGCAATTATGTACACCTGATGTTTCCTTTTTAACACCTCATTTGTTCCTTGTCAAATTTCCTAATAATTGAGGGTAATTTAACCCTTTTGTATATTTTACACATTTGCTCTGTGAATGTGTCGCTGCACAAAGGAGCATTGATCAAATTCATTTTTTGTGACATTTTGGGATATTTCTAGAAGTTTCTAGACTCTCTTCCCATTAATTACATTTCACAGTAGCTAGTGACTGATGCACTCTTCCTCTAATTAGCTGCATTTAAATAAACTCTATATTGGGCAATAGGTGTCATATTTTAATTAGAGGGAGTGGGTGTTTACAGAAAGTGCTGTTCCTATTTTTGTAGGCTATGACTTACGCCTCTTCAGCCAGTTTAGCCTTGAGCCCCGCTTATTCAGTTTCATATATGCATAATACAATATTTCAGACACGTTCCAAGGTTGTCACACGTACAAATAAGGTTTTGTTAGCGGAATGCAGATCTGCACACTGATTTTTATTATATTTCATTTTAGATTTTTGTTTTAAAGCATATTTTAATTCATTAACTAATTGTACCGGGAATAATCTGAGCCAGGGATTACTTTTTCTTTTTGGTTCATTCAGTTTGTCTTTTTGGTTCCACAGGAAACCAGACAGCATGGAATAAAAGAACAGTTAATAGTGTTCTCTACATATGAGAGCTTACTAGGGTATAAATAAAACCAAACACTGCATTTAATCAGAAGAATATGTGTTTATTTTTTAATATTTTCGGAGCATTCTTCTCCTTCGCAGCATGATTTGTTGTTTGCAGAATTGTAGGACAAGCATGAATTTTCCTATAGCGACTGTCTAAAGTCACATCTTCCTGTAGCGAGGCGTGACAGGAAGTGACATATCGAAGACAAGAATTGAGGCCTACTGGGAAAATGTTTAGTTTTATACTTATACAGAAAAATAACGTTAAACAATGTTAAAATAGCATTAAATTAACGTCAATTTCAATCTGGAACAATTTAGAGTCATTTTGTTTGTGTTTTCAATTAAGTTTAATGAAAATTTTCATTCGGTCTCATTCCCTGATCTGGGGAAAAGATCAATAATTGGAATTAATGCATTAACATTGACAGTACTAGTAGAACCAGACATGTTAAAGTGGGAAAAAGGCTTCAGAGTTGGTGATCAGCAACACTTTGTGGATTTGGTTTGCCTTAGAAGTGGTTTGCCTTTGATAGACAAGCTTTCATTGGAAGACAAACCACTGTTTGGCATGTGTTTGACGCTGGTGAGGCCACACATTTATTTGTCCTCTATTTGTCTTTGGTGTGTACACATACGTCTGTTTGTATGTGCCTGCACACCTAATTGGGAATAAGCCCTTCTTTTTTATCACATCAGAGAGGCCAAACAGAAGGATTCACCTCAGACTGATCTCTGCTTCATGTCTTCATCACTAACCTCCTTTAGAACTCATTCAGCAGGGTGATTTTTTTTTTTTTTTTTTTTTTTTACTGCTTCCTCCTTTAACCAAAAACAAAGCAGGAATTCACCACACTGAACCTAATACGTTCTGCAAGAACCTCACCGGCTGTTGCGGTGTGGTTGTCTGGCTCTAAAACAGGCGTGCTGGCCCTTTAAGAGGCTGAGCGTGCAATAGGAGTGGAAAAAAAACAGGGCTTGCGTGACTGTAGCAGACTGGGCCCTGACCTCAGAGAGCCGCTTATGAAAATGATCTGTCCATCAGGGCAGACGAGACCAGCCATGCACAAATGAGCCTGCAGACTCCTACTCCTTCCACTCCTCAACCTACTGTATGCTGTATCTCTCTCACACGCTCCTGCTCTGTCAGTGCACAAAAATACACACATTACATTCCAGCCTATTATAATCCCATTGTGTGTTGTAAAGAGAAAGGCGCAGCTACCTGTGCGTAAAGCTGATCAGTCAGCTGGGCTTAAAGCGTGCTTTACTCAGCCATGTGTGAGTGGATCAGCAGTTATTACTCTGCTATAGACAAAGAGCTCTTAACTGGTGTTGTAGCTTACACACTGGCTGGGGAAAGTTTGCATGATTAAGACCAGGCCAGGAATGCAGGCCATTATGTTGAAACATGGAGGAAAGTAAATTCATAAATCATAATTATGATGTCGTATCATCATGTCTAGCCAATAGGGTTAAAATAATTTAATTGTTCACGGGTTTCACAATTAAATGTATGCCGTAATCTATGAAGTAGCAGATACTATGATTTTAGGAAAGGGAGACATTTATTCCAGCAATAATGGGGTGATTTCAGTGGTCTCTTTGTAAATTTGTAAAATTCTAACTAATTTAGCAGGTAATGATGTCCACAGGGTTCGGTATGAGAGGGAATGCAAGAGAGATCCCAAGTTTAAAAAAATTCCAAGTCGTGCGCCTTGTGAAGTGAAGTGACGTGACCCATACTCGGAATTTGTGCTCTGCATTTAACCCATCCAGTAGTGACCACACACACACACACCGTGAACACACACCCGGAGCAGTAGGCAGCCTTTTTTGCTGCGGCGCCCAGGGAGCAGTTGGGGGCTCGGTGCCTTGCTCAATGGTCTCCCCTCAGTCGTGGTATTGAGGGAGGAAGAGATCGCTGGTCATTCACTCCCCCCACCTACAATCCCTGCCGGACCTGAGACTCAAACCCACGACCTTCGGGTTCACCTTCGGGTTGCAAGTCCGACTCTCTAACCATTAGGCCACGACTGCCAGTTGTAAAACTGCCATCATGGCTGTAGCCAGTACAGCACTGGCTACGATTTTCTGGCCCGTTTTGCACTTTGAGATTGCCGGTCTTGAGATTGCCGGTCTTTAGATTGTACAATGTGAGATGCTAACTGACCGCTTTAGTGCTACTGCAACTAAAGACAGTTAACAGCGAATTTCTCACAGTGTCCGAAACGTCTGATTAAAATCTCAGTATGTCACTGCTGCTACAACACTCGTCTAAAAACCACCATTCGGAAGACGGAATAGGATGACGCCAAACTCACCGGACAGCTACTATTACGTTAGTAGCAATGACGAAACATAAACGAAACATGCTAATGGATGGAAAGGCATCCTTATTACCTCAAGCTCACTTGACTATTTCGGTTTAAGTGAGCTCGTTTTCTGGACGAGCCCAGAACTCAATGACTGATGATGTAAGCAGAACGTAGTCATTTCCTTTAATCACAGGTCTATCGGTAGAGGATCTTCATCATATAATCTGACACGGAGAACACATCGCAGAGTGTTATAGAACTAAGGCAAGATTTTCCTGCGATTATCTCATACAGTGGATCGAGATATCTTAAAGAAATTACACAGTCAAAAACCAGCACAGTAATTAGTGTATTCTTCCTGCAGCTAGTTCAGATTTGACCACTGGATGTCAACACAGGTTTAATGAATCTAGCATGATGGCCTACATTCAGGTCCCTGGCAGTCAGCTTCACCACTGTGCCTATTAAACCCTAGTGATAAAAGAGTGAAAATTTCTCTTAAATGCAACAAACTGCATTAGTCCATCACAGACAGAGACTAACTGAGGTTAAACAAGCTATTTAGAAAAAAAACAAGGTATTTAGAAATAGTATGCGGCGAGAAAATGTTCAAATCAGAGGTTTGGGTGAGCACAGCATTTGGCAACAGACTCATGCAGTTCCTCTGTACATATTCTAGCTGGGGCATAAACACACATCTGCTCATAAATTGTACATCGCGGTCAGGAGCGGGCCTGGTTTTTATTTCCATCGCCTTATCAAAACAAGTCAGCGGTGAAATGCAGCGAGGACATTTTTTTTCTTCCTAGGCGAACAATGGTTTTGTGAAAAGTAGCTCATCCACCTGCCTTAAAGAGACCACCTGGATGTTTTGGCAGTGGTTTTGGAGTGAATCAACAGAGAGGCATGTGTCTTCAGAGAATTAAAAAAAGGAAAAAACACAACTCTCATTGTGTTTCATGTGAGAGGGAGGAAAAATAGTGTGCGAATGTGTTGCAAGGGTTCAGTAAGTGAAAATGACAGATCTAAGACTAAACACTCTACTACTGAGAAAGCTTTTAACTTCAGGCATTTTAGAGTGCACTGTAACGGTTGCTGCTTACACACACACACACACACACACAGAGTCACTGCTATACAGAGGGGGGTAAGGAAGGCAAAATAGCACACTTGCACGCTGAGTCACAGAGTCTCTGCACGCAACAGGGATTATTTGAAGACGGATTTGGGAATCCCTCACTCACCCCTCCCCAGCACACACACGCACGCACACACACAGACACACACACTTGTTTCCCAGCCACTCATTTTGTATGTATAACATCCTCCTAATTCTTTCCTATGTTTTTTTTTTTGTCCTGATGGTAAGCAGTCAGATTTAACATGAATCAGGTGAAATCGCACACACAGTCCAGCTCTGTGTACACTCCTCTGCCAACGCTCACATGCCTGGAACATCTTATCAAAAACCTCTGTGCCCTTCCCCTGAATATATGACCATATTACCAACTTTATATACAGTACATATATAAAGCAATATTTCTGTCAAGATTCTTTCTGATACTGTTTGAGACCGATATTAAACAAACTGAATAATCAGATTCCTTTTGTCTAGTATTTCTTAGGTTTATATGATGCACAGGAACCCTTCAGTACCCTGTAACGTAACTAATGAATGAGGGAAGTAGGATGTGAAAGTGCCCGATGTAATGAATAGATGTTTTGAGAGTTGTATCTGTCTGTTTCTTATTAAAATGTCTCATTAAATCACTTTTAATGGCTGAATAAGCAGTCAGAAGAATCACCGTGCTTCCATTTTTAAATCTATTGTCATTTTTAAATCTATTGTCATTGTCAACACAGTTTCTTTATTACATGAATTTATTTCTTAAAGTGTTTATGTATATATATATATATATATATATATATATATATATATATATATATATAGTGTTTATATATAATATTACATGTGGTACCTGCGTGAGAAGGATTATGACACATGTCTTGACAGTTATTAAGAAAGAGGAAGTGAATATTTGAATCACATGTTGGACATTACACGCTCAGGGCTGGGACGTCCATTAAAAGCTTTCCACTGGCTTTGTCAGAACAGCATATTTGTTGCAGCACACATGCTAAATATGACAGTGTGCATTTTGATTTGGGTTACAAGGACTCATTTATCATTATAGTTATACTAACTGTTAAAAAAAAACAGGAGTACATGGCTGTAAATTTTATACCTTACAAAAATTTAAAAACAGGTCTTTGAGAACAAATTGTCCCACTAGTGATGCTGAACTTGTGAAACTTACAGGTATAAATAGCAGCAGTGGTCTTAGCTCATAGAATGTTACTGAGCTTGACTTGAAACACTAAAAGGCGGGGATCAACTTTTGTTTTCTAACTTTTGTTTTCAAAAAAATTTACACATTACTCCAAGCATATGTGATTCATCATAAGATGCATGTTTGTTACAGAACTTTGGCTCTCGGCTGTCATGCTGAAATTAATTCCGTGATAAATTATTTCACTGGCACAATATGCTTACCTTATGTCAAGATTCGACACTTAAATGCATAAATCCAAGAATAATCGTACACTCGTCCTGTGATTAATTTCAAAGCGAATAAATCGTAGGGATAACTTGTGAACCTTGCAGTTAACCTTTGAATTGCCCACAAAAATGTTTTAAATTAAAAGGAGCATTCCACGCAAAGCCCACAGTTTAACACGGCTCCTCACAAGGAGTCAGTATTTAGGAATTTAGATGTTTTTGATCTGCAAAGCAAACATATGCCACTTGACTCGCCATATTCAACAAAGGCACGCACATTTGGAGTTATTTTTCCCGTCTCAGTCGACTGGTCACGGAAAGCGCTGTGGTAAGCTCTGAGAAAACCATCAGAATCTCTGAGAGGAATGGTGGCGAAAAAGCAAGGGCCAGCACGGCAGCAGGCCACGAACTCGGGCACTGGATTCCTGTGTGGTCTGACACGTGGCCAGGAGGGTCAGGGTGGGGATAAATGTCTTTTTGTGTTGTGTGTTTGGCGTGGGAGATGCTCAGGATGGTGGTCAACCTGCAGCAGTGACCTCCATCCACACCCCAAATCTCAAAGTGCAAGCTGGTCGATTAGCGTATGTAATAGGCATATATATATATACAATAGGTAATAGCTATTAGACAGGTATAATAGTTCTAACACACTATTAGAGAGTGTATATTTGAGCATCTCAGGAGTGTGTGTACATGGGAGGAAGATTTCATTTACAGCATTTCTAAAATATTCCTTGGCAAATTTGCTGAGGTTCACAAATAATCATAAACCTCTCTCACATGATTCATTCCAAAAAGGTTTGTTTTGGCTGCATGCATGGAACCCATCTCTCTCTCTCTCTCTCTCTCTCTCTCTCTCTCTTTCTCTCTCTCTCTCTCTGTCTCTTTTCACAGCTATTCAGGAGAAATCAAACAAAAAACAAAGCCCTGCATCCTGCAGCCCTGAGCCCAAAAAACACAGTCTCGGCAACAGCATTCTGGAAAGCGATCTTCTTCTTGAGGTGTGTGTGTGTGTGTGTGTGTGTGTGTGCGTGAGAGAGTGGGTCCTTAATCTACTTGTCCTTAGGTGACCCTGGTGAGGCAAGAATGTCTGAGAGAAATAAGGAAACATTTAAGAACTGATGTAAGACAGCGCAATCTTTCACCTTTCACCAGAAGCCATAAAGGTTAAAGGAATTGTGCTTTAGTTTAACACACACACACTCATTACATGCAATGGTAGAGTGTATTTGTGGAGAAGACCCTACCAAGATCTTTAACATCCAACCAGATGAGAGGAAACACTTAAAGAACGCAATCCTGGTGTTTTCATCAGACTGTGACATGAAAAGAAGAGCAGGCCAAGTGTGCTCTTCCGTCCATCTGTCCTTCCTTCCCTCTTCTCCGTTTCTTCTCTGTCGCCACAAAACGGCTTAAAAATATCCCTGTGTAATGAGCTGGTAAAATAGTGTTAGGTCACGTGTCAAGTAGGAAGCAGACTCCTGTCTCACTCAAGAGGTCAAAGGTCAATGTTAAAGACCAGCGCAGCACACTGAGCCACTAATCCTCTGTATCGATCAAGGCTCAGTGATAGTACGCTGGGTCAGGTCTGTGCAATTTTACGATGGGATTACTCAGAGAGAACACCTTCAGACAGAGGTTACTCTGTGAACAAAACTTTGTGGCTGTTCATCCATGTTCATTTTTTAGAAATTTTATGTCCGACATCGCACCTCACTCGCTTGTTCACTGTATAATACATAGACTGTTCTATTTGAAGCAGCATTAACTGGTAATTCTGTAAGAGGCTCTCACAGAATTACCAATATGTACACAGGAAACACATCATTGTGGTCTGCCATTATATAAACAATTTCAGTGTTACAAATTGCCTAGCAACCTGAAACCACAAGAACACAGAAGTGTAAAAAGCCATTTTAAGGACTAAATAGAGCACTAACAAGAACCTTTTGGCTTTCGTGGTCTCCCCTGTTCATCCTGACAAGTTCATTTTGAGCTGATTGGAATTGGGAGCACGTTGTGGTGCTTGTAGAAATGCAGAAATAGTTTGCAACAGTTGTTGGCTATGTGTTGACGCTGTGCAACACTTAATTTGTTATCCAGGGGAATATAATTTGCTCACTGAAAATTTGGATAACACAAAATGGCTGCGTCCTTGAATAGTGGCGAACAGGGAACAAATTCAGTCACAGAACCAACGATAACTTAAAATAAATTAAAATTGCTTACCCGCAAATGTAAGTTCTTGTCTCACATTCAAGTTACGTATTCCAGGCATTGAGTAGTGCACTAATCTATATATTAGTTCATACATTTGCTAGTGTTTTTTTTATTATTATTATTATTTTGTTTATGCCTTATTAAAATGCACTATTAAAATTAATATTAATGTGGTTTTACATGTACAGTATATCACTCTTGGATCGAAATTGAGTGCTGAGTGTATAATGTGTCCATGTCCTTTCATTCTCTCTAGTCTTTGACAGGGTTTACGCTGATTGTTAGCTCAGATGGAGTCATCTTCTATGCTTCCTCTACAATCGTAGACTACCTGGGCTTCCATCAGGTAAATATGTGTTCTTTTTTCATCATATTAAATTAGGATATCTTCCGAGCTGTGGACTAATACAGGATGATAACGTACATAAACTAGTATATGGCTGCACAATAATTGCTTAAAATAATAATCAAAATGATTATGATAGTTTAGGAACAAAATAATATAGATTAAATTAGTATAGTACATTCCCAGATTACAAATTTACATTTTTTTTTACATCTTTGTTTAAAATAAGTCTGCTTATTGGTCATATTAATTTGAGTGTATGCTTTTGATGTCTAATTTAATTTCAGGTAGGTGTGTTAAAACTTATAGACAACATATTAAAACCTATGGATGAGGAGCTCTGTATTTAATTTACCAGAGTCAATAAAAAAATCGAACTGGAGTCAACTGGATAACTTCGCTAAGATCACCAAATTAAAGGTTTAATTTAAACTGACGAGGCCTAAAATAGTGATCACGATTAAAATATGATTAATTGTTCAGCCCTAGTACGAGCATTAGTCATAAATCATTCATGAACAGTAATTTTTCTGTCAAGACAAAAAGAATGTGATATTTCAGTGACTTACGATAAGGTTGCAAGGTTGTGACCTGCTATATTTAATCACAAGTGACAGATGGATTCTGTCTAAAGCCTCTAATAAAATACTAAATTAAGAAGTCATAGCATCTGTTTATATCCTAGGAAACTTTCATTGCATATAAAGCCTCCCTGTTCTCAAAAGAATCAAAACAAAAATCATGTGTGGTTGTCTGTAAAAAAAAAAGGCTCATGGCCAGCACTGGCATGCAAGAGAAGTTTTTTTTTTTTTTTTTTTTTTTTTTTTTTTTTTTTTTTTAACCAAAATTTTTTTTTACATTTTTTTTAAATGTTTTAATTTTTAAATTTGAGTGGCAAACAAAAAAAAAAAATGAACAAAAAAAAATTAAATAAA
>CM075023.1:16404871-16419871 GCA_037576675.1 Pangasius sanitwongsei
TTAGGAATGGGATGGCACTTAAGTTCATATGTGAGTCAAGGCAGGTGACCGAATACTTTTGGTAATATAGTGTATAAGAGTATAAGACATTGGTCAAAATTATTCAGTTGTCTGTAAATTTTTGTCACACTTATCAGTAGGTGATTAGAAAAATGTAATTTCTGATGTAAGAACCATTCACTATAATGTGGTTTAGACCTGGTTGTGTCCTATGTTAATTGTTTTAAATTTTGCAGTGAAAAGAGGCTCCACATTTCTCGCACCTCTTGTGATGCTGGCGACATGACGCTTAACTGGCACAGTGGATCGTGGGCGGCTCTTACCAAAGAAAGCATCCAGTATAAAAGTGAAGGTTTCTGCAGCCAGGACGAGCCCCTTAACTTCTGCGTGTCCTCTGTGGCGGTCCATAAAGTGCAGCCTACGCAAAGTCCCTGGGACTCTCGGTGTCACTCTGCCTCACACAGCGGCTACTTCAGCAGCAAACTGGGGAAGCACGTCCAGTCTGGAAAATTCCGCTTCTCCCCAGGTTGCACTGCTGCGATCTCCCAGTGTAAGCAGTATGGGCCCGGCGATAAGGACGGGTACTGTGGGTACAGGAAGACTGAGAGTAGATACATGGCCAATAACGATTGTTACAGCAACCTACTGCTGCCCGAGACTGCCATAAAGACGGAGCACGACTCTGACTCGGAGAACGGATGCAGCGTATATGGCATGCCCCATAACGGCGTCTGGCGCTACAGCACGCCCTTCCCCGAGGCACACCAGGTGAAAACAGAGGAAGACTATGATGAGTATTATTGCAAGCCTAGCAACACAAACGTCTCTAGCATCAACGGACACCACAAATATCTCTACACAGGAGTGGGCAGGCCGCTAAAATGCGTCCTTAATAAAGACCACTCTGATCCTCACAGCCTCCAGGGTACAAACTGTCATGCGTACATGAACAGCTCTGAGTCCAAGGCCTTTATGCAACCCGACTACAAGCTGAGCTACGAGGTGAGGAACCACAGTCTTCTTCACCCCATCAAAAGAGAACCCATGGACTCTCTGCCCTGGACTGATGGTAGCCACGACGTTATTCAAGAACACATGGACAGAAATGAGGCAAATTGTGCACTGAACACAGTGGTGCACAAAACCAGTGCCTATTTGTATATGCAATAATCTTTAGCGCCAAATGCTACATTTTGAAGCTCAGGTATGTGTCTAATTATAGACAGGTGTTATAACACTTGTTTTTAAGGGCTAGTTCTCTATTATGGCACTTTAAAAAAATGACAGAGTATTTTGTATGTAATATTTGTAGCATAACCTTTGCAGTTACCTGGTATGGAATTTTACATCATATACAGTTTGCAACTATATTGTATATTTCATTTATTGCATCTTCACACAACCTGATTTTAAATGTACAGACCACAAAAAGAAGGAAACATTACTTGGTTATGGGATACTATTTCTACTACATTGAATTCTCCGTTCTGATTGGTCAGAAGATGTTGAATAATTTCTATAACAGCAGCTCTGAGAGTCGTCCACGTAATCTAAGACTAATGATGAATAGATTTTAAAAATATGTGTTGTTATTTAACAGAAAATGTATAATCATTCATATCATATATGGATTTCTGTAAGGATATGTTTATTTAACAGTAATGAAGGAGTCTCCAGTGTCAGTACTTTGTTAGTTTTCCACCACAGAAAGTCTTCATGGCTCAAAGGAGTTTGTGCTTCCTGGATTCTCTGTAACATAAGACACTTATTTTGTTTGGTTGTTTTTTTTGTTTTTGTTTTTTCTTAAAGACTGAGAGAAAAAAGAGAGCCTGGTGAATGAACGACTGTTTATAGCTGCTATAACATAAGTGATAACAGGAACTAAGTTGTTTCATGGACATTTTCTTAACTGTAAATGGATCAACAGTGTGACGTAATAACTTAAAACTTTTAATCAAAGGCAAAATTGCTGTAGTATAATAGGTTTAAAAACTTCAGGCATGCTGTTATAGGAAATATCAACTTGATTTGAGAAATTTCACTTGCTGTCAACCAAAACTAGTTGAATAAACTTGTAGACTTGTGTATTCTGTTGTTTTTCAGTGCAACCGTTAACGTTAACATGGTGCAACAACGAAATGTATTGATGGAAAACAGATTGTTCTGTCATTTTGAATTGTAAGCAGTGGTCTGTTTGTGTAGAAACCGGATTTTAAGTCAAAAACTCATTTCTGGGACTCTTTTTTGGGGGGGGGTTTCGGATGGGATTTATTTTTTATTGGTTTCTGAAATAAAGTTGAAAAACAAGTTTTGATTTGAAGATCTCAACCAGAGGATGATGCACGGGTTAGAATCAGCTAAAAAGTATCATCTGTTTCCGTATCGTCTGATCAAGAGCACCATTTCATCCAAGGACGAAGATGCTCCTGGCGTCAGATTTGCATGTGCGTGCGAGCGAGCGTGCATGTGACAGTGTGCGCTTGTGTGTGAGTGAGTGTGTGTGTGTGTATATATTATCATGTTGCAATGAAAAAAAATTGCCTTATGTCTGAATAAATGTTCTAATTTAACTTTGTCTAAAAATCTTTTGTTTGATAACAGTCGATATTCTGGAGTAAAAAGATATTATTGGAATCATTAAAAAGTTTAAAGTTAAACTCTTTTTTTTGTGACTAAATGATGGTGCAGGTCCCATTATAAATATTATTGGATTTTTATGGTCTAACCCTTTAATGTAACAGGCAGTTGTACTACAATGTTTTGTTGTTTAAATACATTTTTATTAGGATCTATTTCCCTTTATGATTCCAGTGAGCTTATTTCGCTTAGTGCTGCAGAGCAGCAATTTAGTTCAAAAGTATCTTATTTCAGCATGGTGTGGCTTTGCTTTTCGATAATGATGGATTTCAGTTCTTTGCGGTGGTATGTAATTTTTTTTTCCACAATCATTTTTTTCTTTGACAAACTGAAAAATCCAACACCCAAGTATTTATTAATTAAATCACATGCGCGTTAGTGAGTCGGCTCTTTAAATGAATCTGGAGAGCCGACTCGCGTAGCTCGCATATGATCCATGTTTTTTTTTCTTTCTAGTACTCGTAGGCAACGAAGATATTCAATTTATATCAGGATAAATGGAAATTAATATTCTTTCTTATTAATGAGGCACAGACACACCAGGCACAGTTACATTGTTATGTTGTTCACTGTCTTAGTGATCCAGTGGTCTGTTCGGCTCTTTGAACCGGCTCTTTTAGGTGAGCATCAAGAGCCGACTTATATGGGCTGTTTTTTTTCGGTTTTGTTTTGTTTTACCCAGAGCAATTTATCATAATAAATGAAAAAATCCCTTAATGAAACACGTAAAAGCAGGTAATGCAGGGATGCTTGCTGTATTATTGATGTGTCGATCCCAAACGAGTCGGCTCTTTTAGCTGAACCTTAAGAGTCGACTTGTGTACATGTGCCGTATCTATTTTATTTATTTATTTTTTTTTTGAAGGTAATTTATCAGCAATTTAACGAAGCACAGACATTTTTGGTAATTAGAAGATGGAGCAAGACTTCATGAAACAACTTCAGCCATAGTTAGGCAAAGAAGAACAAACAATCATGAACCAAATATCGTAAATATGGTAAACAGTGCGGCTTAAAAATGGTAGTTAGCTTTTAAATAATTTGACTCACTGACGAGAACAGGAATTCTATACATACAGTCAACTATATAACAAGAGCATATGAAAAAACTAATGTGTACGCTATTTATACTTAAATAAAATGTCAACCCAGTTTATTGCGCAACACTAACGCAGACTTGACCTGAATGACACACCGACTGTCAGCTGCTGTTGCTGGGCGGCGCATAGCAACCAGGAAGGCTCTGCACTAGCAGTAAGAGATGTTCTAGCAAATAATATTGAATTAATGCTTCAAGAAGCGTCGCGTAGCTCATAAGGAACCTAATCAGTCCTCAGGTAAGTCATTTATATCAGGTTTTATCTTCCGTAATGTGTGAATTGAATCGGTGTCAAAGGAATGGCCGTGGTTTTTCGCAGCAGACGTTAGCTCCGAATTAGCCTAGATAGGCCGTATTCTGATAAATCCCGCCTTCTTTGCTGTGATTGGTTAGCCATAGTTTTATTCTAATATTGATTGGATAGTGTAATATGCACTGGCTTATTGACCAATCCTAGAGCAGGAGGCGGGACTTTTATGGGTCCGAATGAGGAAATATAACGATTGTTTGTAAAATCGTTAGCCACCCAGTTTGTTTGTTTTGACTCCTTTGGGGTCACCTAGTTAAATTTACCTAATTATTTTTTCAGGTTTTTTTTCCATCTAGTTAAATAAATAAATAAATAAATAAAAGTTAGCTAGGTTAGTCGGTGCAGCTTGCTAGCTAAGTAGCTAACATGCAAAATGGTGGCCCCAGTTATATGAATTATTATTCACAAAATAGCTGAAGCATAGAATATGATGTGCACAGTATAAAATATGCATACAGAATTTAAAAAATTGTATATTATACAACTTAAATATTGTCATTGTGTTGTTAAGGCTTCACAGTATATTGCTATACACTGTCAGTTTATTATTTATGTGGCCTGTTGTCAAATTTTGACATTTCCTGCTAAATATAGTCCTGATATTTGAAGATTTCATTCCAGTTCCCCTGACAGCCACAACACCCACCTCTCCATTTATCATCTAATCCACAGCATTCCTGCCAAATTTGAAAGATTTATAAGTTTACAAGGAGAAATGAGACCTAACTGTAATTATCATTATTACTGTCCACATCAATCTGTGTCTCATCACCTGAGGTGAAATTCATGCTCAGAATTTAAACTCAATCCTCATGGTCATCTCTTCACTCCACTAACCATCCATGGGGAAAAAATCACTGATTCATTCACTCACTTCTGTTCTGTTGACTAAATTTCTTCTTGTTAATGTCATTTTGACCGTTTTTAACACTTTATCCGCAGTCACCTGTACACACCGTGTGAGCGCTCTTCTCTGTTTTGATGATAGCCTGACAGCGCAGGAGCGTTGTAGCCATTTTGACGATTATAAACTGAATCAGTTAGGCTTATGTCTGTTCCTCGGTGGTGTGTAAATAACTAAAAACTTGATTTAGGTTTTAGACGTCTTTAGATAATCTGACTGTTTTGTTTTTTTTTTAATCTCAAAGTTTGCAGAACCCAAGGAAAGGTTAGAAAGTAGCCTAAATAAAAACATTTCCACATCATTTTGGTGAAATATATTAGTATATTATATTATTACTAAACGTTGGTCAAAACCTGATTTACTGGCTCCAGAATTCAACCACAACGACATCTGATGAGTTTTCCCAGACCACCACAGTCCTTCTTCTGCTCTGTACAATTTGAAGCAGACATTGTTTAGACTGGAGACTGGTTGTGATGGATTTTGGCAGAAAAACTGTCCATCCCTTATCTAGTTATAAAAATATTTACCTAGCATCTCCGTATTGCTAGTTAATAAAACTTTGACTATTATTAAACCTTGTAGCTAACAAGACGATGTGGCTGTGCTGGCTTTCTTGCGTCTGTGCAGCATCTGGTCATACAGGTGATCTTTCCTTAAATCAGTGCATCACTTTGTCTCGCTTGTTGTTTCAGTGTTTTCCCGTCGCAGTGATGGAGGAGACGAACAGAGAAGCGGTAGCTACAGCCGTGCAGAGGGTGGCCGGGATGCTGCAGCGCTCTGACCAGCTGGACAAAGTGGAGCAGTACAGACGCAGAGAGGCACGCAAGAAGGCATCTGTAGAGGCCAGACTGAAGGTAAGGGTGCTTATGTTTGTCCTACATGCAGTGCTTTGCGTAAGTATTCATCCCCCCGAACATTTCCAGATTGCCAGAAGACTTGCCTCTGAACATGGTGAATAACTTGTGCAACCAATCATGGAGTGCTGCTTATGCATCAAGCTGTCAATGAGGCGATTGTAAGTTTGCAGAAGTCGTCCTTCTCTTCCTCTGGCAGGCCGCTATCCAGTCTCAGTTGGACGGAGTACGCACAGGCCTGACGCAGCTGCACAATGCCCTTTGTGACGTCAAGGACATCCAGAACTCGCTGGCTGATGTCAGTAAGGACTGGAGGCAGAGCATCAACACCATCGAGAACCTGAAGGACGTCAAGGAGGCCGTGGTGCAGCACAGTCAGCTGGCCTCCGCAGTGGAGAACCTCAAGAACATCTTCTCAGGTGAATTTAAGACTCTCCAAATACTTTTTTACTAACATCGTGTTTATTAATATGCAACAGACAGCTCTGGAGAAGCTCAGTTTAGTGGTAATGATGTTTTCTTATTACTTGTATGTAATGTAATCCCTACATTAGTGCCGGAGATTGTGCAGGAGACACGTGAGCTGATCGAACGTGGTGAGCTGCTGCAGGCGCACCGTCGGCTCATGGACCTGGAGTGCACACGTGACAACCTGCTGTATGAGCAGCACCGACTGGACAGCAGGAACGCGCCCGAGCCGGGCCTCATCGGAGCCTACTTCGGCGAGGTTCAGGGTCTCTCTGATGAGCTCGCTAAGCAGCTGTGGCTGGTCCTGCAGCGTGCGCTGGTCACCGTGCGCCGCGACCCTACCATGCTGGTGTCAGCAGTGCGCATCATCGAGCGCGAGGAGAGGATGGACCGCCGCATGCTGGAGCGCAACCGGCAGTCCTCCTTTCTCCCTCCGGGCCGGCCCAAGGGCTGGAAGAAACGCATGAGCGAGGTGCTGGAGGTCACGGTGAGCGGGCGCATCGAGAGCGCGCAGGCCGAGACGCGACAGTCCGACAAGATGTGGCTGGTGCGCCTGCTGGAGATCACACGCCGCTACGTGCTGGACGACCTCCTCATCGTCAAGAACCTAGTGGTGCAGTGCTTTCCTCCGCACTACGACACCTTCCGTCTGTTCCTGGACCTCTACCACAGAGCCGTGTCCGCACGCGTCCAGGAGCTCGCCGAAGATGACCTGGAGCCCAACGAGATCGTGTCTCTGCTCACCTGGGTGCTCAACACGTACAAAAGGTGAATACTACTGGCACTCTTTAGAGCATATCTGTCTTTCTTCACGTAATAACAAAATGTTTGGTGTAAGGGGAATAAAACACTGTTATACTGTAGGGACATGCTGTTTTAGGAAAATAATAAACTTCAGAGTGGTAACAGTAACTCTGCTTCACATCGGGCTGCTTCTCACCACACTTTCGTTGATTAATTTTCTATTTTCTGTTCTACAGCATGCTCCAATGTGTTTTATTCCATACATAATTCAAGCTATAGAACTCAAAAATCAAGATACATGAAGAATCAAGTTATAATCACATCATGGCAACCTGAATCACATTCAACTATAATCACGCACTCAGTAATATCACACACACTCAGACACAGACACACACACACACAGTGACAGGTGGCACCATTTTGTACAGAGCTTCTTCAGTTGTAAGGCTTATTTGTCTTGCAGCACCTGTGCGCATTGTTCAGGGATCAGGTTGTGACCTGTTGATAAATTCGTTTGCAGATTAAATCCTGCTGGGGTGCTAAAAGTTTAACCAGAGCGTGTCTTTTCATGTGCGGATTACCGGCTATAAACAGCACAGATCCTGCTAGCTCTCTCCTAGCTGTCTGCAATATATGCACATGACACTTTTTATCTTCTTTTTTAGTTTTTTTTCCCCCTTTCTTTCAGAGGTTCTCGTATTGTGTGCTGATAACGATGCTACTTCTGTTTTCTGCATCATCGAGTGCAACATTTCTATTTATGCTTTGTGGACCGTATTCAGAAGCTATGTCAGTGTTGACACAGGGAAAGTTGTGTGTATTCAGAGTCAGGTTACGCACCCGCTTATGTTGATTTCCAGGCTTCCCCATACAGGTTATGCAGATTACCTGCATGTAGTTTTCATGAGTAGAGGTGTGTAAGGCAGGATATAGCATCTTGACACAAGAACTAGCTCAAAATCAGGGATAGAAAATATGGACTGAGAAAGGAAATAATTTTTTTTTCTTTGCATTCATAACATAATACATATGTAGCATAAAAGAATGTTTAAAAATGAAAAATAATAATTAAAAAAAGACCACTTGAATGAGAGATGAATACAAATGGGAAGATTGAGAGCATGGAAATGTATATCTAATAAGAGCCTAGTGCGTTGCCAGTATATTGCTGCATGAGTAGTGCTAGTTGTAATTGTCACATTAAGCACTGCAAAGTTTGGTTTAATTAAACAAAATGGCTTCCACCGTCATTATTCAGAAACTTATAAAATAGCACTTGATCCAGCACAACCAATTATTTTGCAGTTTTTAAAATATAACACCATTTTGTTCATTTTGGTGGGTTTGGTTAAGGTTTGCATCAATTTTTTGTATGTTTCTGCTTCCATATTATACCCTTGAGTCTGCTAGCTGTGATGATCGATAGACGTTTCAGTGTGTTTTTGTGGTTTTTTTTGTTGCATTTCAGTGTGGAGATGATGGGCCATCCGGATCTGTCCCCCGAGTGTGACGCCAAGCTGCTGGAGCCTCTGCTGCCTGAGGATGTGGTGAACCAGCTGCTCGGCAAATACCTGACCACTTTCACTGTGAGTTTACATTGTTTTTGCATTGCATTACATTGTCGTTTCTATAGCAGCAACTTACACGGGGACTTGTAATAGTAGATAGTCATGTAATCTAACCCGGATTAAACAACGTGCTGTTATTTAAAAGGAAAAAATATATATAATCTTTAATATGGTTAGGTTTTCTGTAAGGAGACATTTTTTTTTGCATTTATGGAAGGAGTCTCCAGTGTCAGCACTTTGTAGCAGTCAGAGAAGGTTTTCCAGTTTCTCAGTAAGCTGCGGTTGGTGAAGGAATGATTGTTTGTAGCTGCTGTAACCTAAGTGACATTCCACAACTTAAAATGTAACTATAAATGGATAAAAAGTGCACATCAATTTTTAATCAATAAAAAAATTATTGACAAATTGCTGTGGAAAATAATCCACTTTAGCGTGGTAGCAGTACCTTCATGCTTGGCTGCGTCACATCACACCTTCGTGTCATTGATTATTTTCCTATCAAACATGTCCAAAAAGTGGGGGTTTTTTTTGTTGCTGTTTTTTTTTTTTTTTGGATGAAGGTCTGCAGATGCAGGTTAAAACACGTTTTACCTCCCTGTAACAGTCTAACATCACAGGCTGGCTGCGGAAAGCTCTGGAAACGGATAAGAAGGACTGGCAGAAGGAGACGGAGCCCGAGGCAGATCAGGACGGCTACTACCAGACCACTCTACCTGCCATCGTCTTCCAGGTACACACACCTCCAAGCTCATCTTCCAGCTTTCCTGCATGGTTCAAATCTCACCCGTGTCTTTCTATTTGTCCTTCTGTCTCGCTTCAGATGTTTGAACAGAACCTGCAAGTGGCGGCTCAGATCAACGAGACGTTTAAAGAGCAGGTGCTGAAGCTCTGTCTGAAGCAGATGACCTCCTTCCTCGTTAGGTCAGAGTTCATATCACAGCAGAATTCCCATTTCTGTCATATTTCCTGCAGAATCCTGTCTTCTGAAGCAGTGCGTCCTGCCTCACTGTGCATTTCAGGTACAGGGAAGAGGCCATTGCTTACAAGGATGAACACTTGAAAGATCGTCAGCTTCCACAGTGCTACGTCCAGTACATGATCGCCATCATCAATAACTGCCAGACCTTTAAGTATGGTTTTCTCATATTTCCTGTTAACGCTGTTTTTTTGTTTGTTTTTTTTTTGCTGAGTTTTGTTTACGCTGTGTTTTGCTAACGCTGAGTTCGAGCATGTGTTTACGAGTATGCGGGTTGGAGGTTCTCTCATCTTTTTGTTCTTCATGAGGTATTTTAATTCTTTCTTTTAGGGAGTCTATAAATAGTCTGAAACGGAAATACTCGCAGTCGACGGAGCCCAACAATATCGATGCAGCCATCGAGAAAACCCTGAACGACGTGGCCAAGGAGGGTTGCCAGTTCTTATTGGATGAAGTCTTCCTGGATTTGGAGGTAAGACAGGCTGCTGTCTCTTGCAGCCTTTTCTGCTGTCTGTTGGGGGCGTGGCCTGTCCAGCCTGTCCTGAATAAAGTAGCTAAAAGTAGTAGCAGCTAAAATATAAAACTGTCACTACTAAAGAACAGGCAAACAGCCCTCATTGTTGAAAATATGTTCGAATTAAAGGAAAACTTTTCACTCTTCATTAAATAAGTTTGAAATATAAATGAATTGTTCAATTTCGCATTAATACTAGCAAGGGGCAGCTTTGTGCGATGTCTGGCTTTTTTAAAGTTTCATTTAAGTAAGTAATTAAAGCACCTCCAGGACTGCTGCTGTAGGAAAACAATCAGCGACGGGGTGGTGTGATGTGGCCTGATGCAGAGGAGTTACTGTTACCACCCTGAAGTTGATTATTTTCCTGTAACAGCACATCCTGAAGTGTTTTATTCCTTGTATACCACAGCAATTTGTCAACAGTTACACTTTCTAATTAATTAACGACACATCATACTTTTTTTCTTTATCCGATTAATGTTTAATGCTGTCGAACATCTGTCCAAACAAGAAGTCCTATGATCACTTATGATATAGAAGCTATAAACTTCTAGAAGCTATTAACCTGAAGTTAGTAAGACAAAAAGTGCAGCTTGTCATGTCACAGAAAAACCATCTCAAAGCATCTTCTTGCATATTTAACAGAATCATCTGAACGTGCTGATGACCCGGAAGTGGTTGACAGGCTCTCATGCAGTAGACACCATCTGTGTGACTGTGGAGGACTACTTCAATGACTTTGCCAAAATTAAAAAGCCTTATAATCAGGTATCGGAGATGTTCATGGTTCCTGCGTGCTTTGTCAGTTGATGTAACACTTAGTATTTAGGCCTGTTCTTTTACTGTTAGAAAAAGTACAAATCCGTGTGTGTGTGTGTGTGTGTGTGTGTGTGTGTGTGTGTGTGTGTGTGTAGGAGATGACGACAGAGGCTCACCGGCGTGTGGTAGTGGAGTACCTGAAGGCCGTCATGCAGAAACGCATCACGTTTAAAAACGCAGACGAGAGGAAAGAGGGAGCGGAGAGGATGATCAAAGAGGCAGAACAGTTCAGCTTTCTCTTCAAAAAACTCTCTGCTGTGAGTTTCCTCTTACAAACTGTGCTAGTTATTCAGTGCCTAGGAATTATAAGACATTATAATATAAGAATATAATATTATAATATTAATTGGGGGCAAGACATTGTCACTTGTTTAAAAATAAGTTATAAAGATTGGTTGTGAGGTTATACTGTAGATTGCTTATAAGTGGTTATAATGACTGTTTATAAGGAGTTATAATTTTGTTTGATTATAAGAGGTTATAATGATTATAAGGTGATATGTGTTGATTGCTTCTAAGAGGTTATAATGGTTAGTTACTAGAGCTGATAATGATTGATTGATTATAAGGAGTTATAATCAGTTATATTCAAGTGGTTATACAGATTGATATAAGTTGTTATCACGGTTGGTTGTAAGTGGTTATAATGTTGATTGGCTATTAAAGGTTATAATGTTGATTAATTGTAAGTGGTTCTAATGATTGGTTATAATGCTTATAATGCTGACTGGTTATAATGAGTTATAATGCCAGTGTGACTGTGCTCAGGGAGAGGACACAGACTGGCTGTGCGGCTCCATCTCTGCCATAGCGGAGGTGTTCAAGCTGACTGACCCCACTCTTCTCTTCCTGGAGGTGTCCACACTGGTCTCCAAGTACCCGGATATCAGGTCAGCCTTAACTTCCTGCTTCACCTTCAGCAGGTCTGTTGTGTGTATGTGTGAAAGTGTGTACATGTGTGTGGTTTCTAGGGAGGAGCACATCGTGGCCTTGCTGGCAGTTCGAGGCGATGCCAATCGGGACACGCGGCAGATGATCATCGAGACGCTGAACCAGAGCAAACCGTCCGTCTCCCCCAACACGCTGCCCATCTTCAGGGATATCACCGTGCCAACCATCGCAGCCATGACGGCAATGGCGGTGCCTAAACTTCTGAAATAACCCACTACGACCTGACCTTTGACCTGTTTGGCTTTATACCTTAAGGAACACCATCATCATCATCATCATCATCATCATCATGAGAACTGGCCCCATGCCGCATGCAGAGAGAGAGAGAGAGATGCGTGTACAGAAAACCCCCTAGATGTTTGTTTTTCTTTTAAACACTAAAATTATCCTCTTGTCTCCTTCCCATTTGCACACAACCAGACTGGATAATAATTTCACTGGCATCTCAGAGCTTCTGTATGATCCTTTGAGGAAAGAAATCAAGTCATAGCCTGACCCTCATGTCACAGATTTGCCAGGAGCTGCCTGTAATGCTCGCACTTCCTGTTTACATGCGAGACATGATTTCTTCACAGCTTGCACTTCCTGTTGTGTGAAACAGAACAGCACTGAGTGCATGGAATACACTGATGCTGTAAAGTTAATGAGAGCCACCACAGACCAAAAATAATCACTTCAAATTAATAAAATTATGATTAATACTATTTCAAGACTTTGGTGCGAGTTATAAATGCATGCCTAGTTCTGATGGTATCTATGGCAACCGTGAAACCTCCCTCAGGTGTCTGTTTTCGCTTATGACGTAAGTGAATCACTGCTCTGTGGCTATTGGCTGATCTGTGCCTGATCCCGCCCTTCAGCATGGTCACAGAAAAATGTAACATTTGCACAATTTCTCCAAATGCACACGATCAGCACTCGAATGCTTATTTAGTTTTGTAATTCAGCTATTAGGCTAATCTCGCTAACAAGTCAGAAACTCCTATACTTGGCGGTTAAACGCATCCTCACAGAACACTCTATCAACAATTACACAAGCGTCTTAAAATTAATTCATGTAAAGTTTTCCCCATACAAGTCCCCATGTGTACCATAAAGCAGCTTTGTGCACAGCAGTGTAGTCCATTGTGTTGTTAAATTCTGCCCCCTAGTGGCTGCACAGTGTAACATACAGCAACACGACATCTGAGCTTTTTTTTTTTTTTTTCTCCAACATTTATTGCTAATAATTCAACAGAGAAAATGCTCCATTTGCTTAAAATGCAAATACGATCAGAGATAAATTGTAACCTCCATGTTAATCAACATTTACATATGAAATACAATAAACAATCTCCGAGGCCTAAATAAAAACAAAACTCTTTTATACAGTACAGCGTCGTAAACCTTTTACACCTCTAAAAGTTTTGACTCATACAGTTGGCAGGTTCCTGGGTCTCCAGACTCAAACTTAACATCTCAGAACATGCAAACATAATAATAATAATAATAATAATAACGGTTGTAAAGGCAATGCCTGGCATAAAAATGAAACCAACTGGCCAAACATCTGCCAATCTGCAACAATTTAAAGGCCTCAGGTTCTCAGTCTGGTTCTGCTGAACATCAAAATGACATCCTGACTCTTTATTAATCAGTACAAAAACAAGCCAAACCTCTCCATAGAAAAAAATTATTTCTGTGGCTTTGGCAATTTAAGATATGCTTTTTTTTTTTTTTTTTTTTAAAGAAAATATCACAACCTTGAAACTGAATAGTTACACAAGTTACACAAACTAAGACTTTTGAAATCAAAACATCTTGTGGCAATCGGCACAAATATATATAAATATATATGCCACCTAATAATTAGAAAATAAGGTTTTAATAAGCGGGCAGGATCGTTTTGACATCCTCAAAAAGTCAAAAATAAATCTCCATCGTGAGACATGATCTCCTTTCCTCGCTCTCTGTAGCCACAACGTCCTCAACAGAGTCTTTGTCGTGTTTCTATTCATAAGGCTTGAAAGAGGCGACGCACACAAAAGACCTTGTTTGAAATCAGAATGTGAGTGCAAGAACGGTGGCGTGGTCCGGCTGCGGGCAAATACCCCTCGCTGCAGAACTCCACCAGGGGGATGGAGTCGGACCTGATCCGGCTCCTCATACCTGGGCACATTTGAACCAAAACTCCAGGAGGTGGAGTTGGACCTGATCCAGACCCTCCTAGCTGGACAGAGTCAAAATAAAAGTCAAGGAGGTGGAGTCGGACCTGATCTTACTCCTCCCACCCAGGTGGAGTCAAACCAAAAGTCCAGGGGGGTGGAGACAACTCAGTGTGGTTCTGATTAGATGAGTGACTTGTAGGTCAGATTGTGGGCTACAGCATGTTACAGCATTGGATCAGGTCCAACTCCACCCACAACTCTTCTGCAGCTAGGGCTACCTATCTTACTGCGGGACGTGCGCTCGCTTTGTGCTGCTGCTGATAAAGTCTGTGCGAAGTTCAGCATAAAAACGCATGCGTCATGCATCGGTCACAGAGGCGCCTCCAGCTGGACAAACGCAGCTCTGAATTAACGGCAGCGACTCTTATGCTGTAAATATCAGTGCACTTTGATACCCGGCGTGCGTACGCGCGCACACACACACACACACACACGCAGGCTTCTGGAAAACAATACTATTAGTGCATAATGTCCAAACGGTGGTAGCAGAGCACGTGACGGTGTGAGACAACTTTTTCACAGTACGACGTCTGACTTTAGTTATGCATTTTACATTCAGAACACTCACGTGGAAGAGTATGTAGTCTTAACAAAAATCTTTTCTTTTTAATGACTATATATATATATATATATATATAAAAAAAAATCAACTCTTCCCAAATAAACAGTAAATAAACTTATCTCTTTTTAGCTGCAAGTATAAAAGATTCTCAAAGCCTTCCTCGGGGCTCTATAATAAAACGTCCATTTCAAAAAAAAACGGAGGCCGTTAAGTACTCAAGCTTAAGCGACTCCTCTCTCCCCTTTCAGCTCAAATGTGAGAACTTCAGTGTACATATGAACGCTAAATGAAAATATGGAAGCATTGCTCAAAATCGAAACCTGTTACAATGTCCTGAACAAAACTGTGGCCTTCGAGGTCATTAATGACTGAATCTTCACT
>CM075023.1:16424871-16431180 GCA_037576675.1 Pangasius sanitwongsei
GTTTAAATGCAGTCAATTCAATACACAGTAGAAAGGTACATTTATGTTGGGTCTGACAAAATAGAGCAGTTCATCACTTCTGTGAAAAATTTTCTTATGAGTCATCATGTACTAGTCTTTCGTTCATCCAATTAAATGCTCCCTAGAAAGTATATGTCCCGCCCCCTGGCGCGTGTCTAGCTCTACAGTAGCAGTGCCTCTGTGTCTCACGCACACTCCCCTTTTCTTACCACTGCTTGGTTGAGAATAAATAGTTGGACCACTATTTAATAAGAAAAAAACTTTTTACAGATTTATTCTGTAACATTTTACAATCCAGTGTCAAATCTGCTGCTTCCAAAGTTTGCAAATTTCAAAATGTTTTTTGAAAAAGTTATCACAATACTAGCAACACATCAGAAAAGTGTATTGTGACATAAATAATCATGATATCGGTATTATATCGTTGGAGTGTGACTCTCTTGCCATAGCAGGCACAGCACAGAGAAAAGTCTTTCGCTAAAAACGCTTCACTTTTCTCTTTTTTATTCAGTTCTCTAAGCTACCATTAAGACTGGGCGGGGTTTGTGGCATGGCACATCTCGAACGCTATTGGCTGACGTGTAAATCAGTCAAGCATTTAACACCATGTCAGTCTGACTTCCTGGTTCAAAAGGAATTATATCAACATACACGATCAACTCATGCCTCTCAAATCATTTCACAGGGACTTTAAATTCCATAACATCTGGACAGCTGTGGTGCTACAGTGACTCCCTCACTTTTCTGTATATTTCTGAACATTGTGACACTTTAATACGCAGGTATTAAATTACCTTTTGCCTGCTGGTCTCACTTTGATCTTCCTCTCCTCACACTCCTGTAGGATGCAAGAAAGCAGAGAAAGTTCTAGATCTCTAGTTATGTGAATAAAGTGGAAGGAAGGAAGGAAGGAAGGAGAGAAAAGTGACCTGCTCCGGTTCTGTCCCACAAGGCTGGGAGCTGCGCCTCCTCCCCGTCACCTCCCCGTAGGGTTCGCCGTGCATAGTCCTCCTGCTGCACTCCCACTGAGCGCTGTCCATGTGCTGCTTACTGTGCACGCGCACACACACACACACACACACACATTTGTCTTGCTATCCTTTTGTAGACGAGGAGCTAGAGGTTTCCTCTCGGGTACAAAACAGTGTACGTGCGTGGCTCACCCATGGCTCGTGTTTCCAGCGCTGTGTGTTCTGGAGCGGGAGACCCCATATGCGTCAAGGTCTAGACGACAGAGACTCTCATTACACAACCACAAATACACAAAATTCAGTTCTGTGCTTTTCAGATCCGCAAAAGTCAAACTGTGTCCAGTTGGTCAAGAGTCTCATACAGTTATTCGTGTGGCTTTGAACACCGTCATCTGTCAAGATGTACAAAATGACATCACTAGAGCTAAAACTAGTCACAGCGACATTTCAAAAACGAATCACTTTCTTCTTCAGCACATAGTTACATTTAGAGCTGTTACTCTGAAGGGGGCGTGGCCCAAAGTTTGAATTACACTAGAAGCAATTCGGTTTCGATTTTTATCTTTGCCAAATGTCTTTCCAGGCGAGGGTGTAATGATTTAGGGTTGCTATTTGCACACAGTGAAAATGGTAGCTGTACACCTCCTGTCACTTTGAGAGCCATCAGTAGTTCTCAATGTGAGGTCCTTGAAGCTATATATATATATATATATATATATATATATATATATATATATATATATATATATATATAGAAAACACAGTGTTATAATTTTTTGTGTGTTTATATAAAGTGTGTGTTTTGATTTAATCTCAACCATAATAACGCAAAAGCCAGTAAGCCAATAAAGGCAACATAGACACAATGTATTCTGTTGGTGGAAAGGGTAAAAAGCTCTATAGCTCTAATAAACAGTAATCTTAACAAGTAGAAATATCTTGAATCGGGTCATTAAATTGTCTTATGCTATTGGCAGATAATTTTGCTTTTCCAGAAATAAATTAAAAAAAAAAAGATCTGCCAACAGAACAAGACTGTTTCAAGTGTGAGATTAGTAAGAAATGTCTAGAAACCGGTTTAATAATCATATATTTGTATTATTGTAATCTTTGGATTTGAAATACAGGATAAATTTGACTGTTCAAGATATTTTCACTTGCCAAGATATCAATTTTTCGCAAGCTAATATTTGACTTAATGGATTAGGTTCAGAAAACAAATCCTCTGAGCTAGATTAGCCGTGTAACTCGAGCGCAAAACTAAAGAAACATGGCTTTGTTGACAAACTAAAATCTGAGCTTAGAGACAAACATTCAGAACAATGCAGCAGATGTGGGCAGTGCATAAGTGTGTGTGTGTGTGTGTGTGTCTGTCTGTCTCTCTCTCACCCTCATCGAGGCTGGAAGTCTCTGAGCAGTCCTCTGAGAAGCGAGGTGCCTGCTGTCGGGTTCTGGCTCCAGGTGCACTGTTACCTGAGCAGAGGAGCAGACAGCCAGATATTACATCTCCCTCGGCTCACACATGCGCACACACACACATACACACACAACCTCCCACACTGTACCAAAAGAAAGGAGTTACCGTTCAAGCTAATCTACCGTCTCCATTCTGAAGCTACTCCGATACGATACGACATGATGTGCATGTGTGAGAAAAGCAAAGTGTACACTTTTCCATCATCATGGTGTCGTCACCCGTGTAATCATTCACCGCTTTTCCTCTAACGTCCTCAAGGCTCGACTGCTTTACATGCACGTCAGCTCCTTTACAGCAGCACCAGAAGCAAAAAGTCATTTTTAGATATGACCGGAAAATAATCAGCTTCGGAGCAGTAACAGGAACTACGAGTCTTGAACCAGGTCATGAACTTAACGCATAACCAGAAAAATATAAATAAAACAAAACAGAGAAGTGCCTCAGTTTCTGTCACATAGCTACTTAAAAACCTTATCTGTAAACTATATAAGTGACTGGAATTGCTTTTTAACATGCTGCTGATTAAAACTGCATAAAAACATCCTCTGTAAGATTTTCTCTCATCTGTCTTTATTATTAGAGTGTAACAGTTATAGCTCCGAATTTGGTTCCATGTTTGTATTTTTTTTTTAAAAATTAGAACAACTTCCAAAAATCACTTAGTGATTTTTTTGAGTAAACAGTTTTCCATTTCTGTTTTCCCGTAACGGGGAAATGTGTTGAAATCCTTATCTATGACACACACCAGCTGAAATATATCAGGATTTTTCCTTTAACCTGCTCCTCCTCCGTGGTTTACTCGCGCAGAAAATATACCAGTATGTGCTCTCTAAGGTGTTTTTTTTTTTCCCCCACTTTCAAAGCCAAGCACTTTGTATTCTGGAGGAAAAGCACGGGCCGCTCGAGCGTCTCAGCAGGCGCCGGTTGCGCGTCTCTGGTGTAATGATGTTCTCGTTAGTGATGCTGAAGTGAGCACGGAGTGAACGCTTACTGTGACTGCAGTGTAGGGAAGATGCTTCGGGCAGGAAAAACCCTGAGGCCTGGCACATCTGAAGGAACTCCCGTGGCACGGACGCAAACCTCGCCCTGTACGAGACACACAGACATAGACACCATAGAGATGGACACAAGAAAGAAAAAAGAAATCCAAGTGAGTGAATAAAAAAAGAAACAGAAGGAGACTCACACTAGCAAGCAGTAAAGCGATAGGAGATGATTTATTTTCTATTAGGGGAGTCGATCTCCCTCTTTCAGATGACGTGTAGTAAACGATGCGATACACTTAAGGTGCAAGTTAAACACGTCGGTTCCGATACGGATCGGTTCCGCACTGATACGATTCGATTCAGGGCCTGATTCAATATGATTCAGCTCAGTCAAATCTTCTGCACCATGGAAAAGTCAAGAGCACAGACGGCTGAACACGTGCGAAAAGTCACGTGCATCGGTATACGATGGGTAATATCGGTTAGAACCTTTTTACTGTTCGATTCGAACCAGGCTTGTAAATCGGTGCAACCGCATTTTTCCAAATCGAGTCAGTTTTTCTTCACAACCTTTTTTTCCCCCCTGTGCATGTGCGCAACACAAATCTGCAATTTTGCTGCTGAGTATTTCTCAACTTTGTGCAAAGTGATGATTGCACAAATGATGATTTATAGTGAAAAAATCCAAACAATTTGCTCAAATCCTACGGCACGTGTCATCCGACGTTTCTTCAGTTCCCTGCTTACAACTTTAGTTTCGACCCGCAGTTTAACGTGCAAAAATATATCCGTGCTTTCATCGTGTCATATGCTACATCTCGGTAAATGTGCACCGAGACCTTATGAAGAAAAATAACACTCGAAAGGAAATAACAGGTGCCCCTGGTGAGCATACGCAGCTAGTGCACTTAGCTTGCTTTGCTAATCTGCTGATGAAGTGAGTATGAAGACGAGCATGTAAGATGTAAACCAAAACAATTTTCTGTTAAACTAATTAGCTTTAGAAGATACATGTAGCTACTACTGTTTCACATTGGAATTTAAAAACGCCCAAGCCACGAGAACAGGCCACGCCACAATCCACAAACTACAAGCGACATTTGCTAGCGTGAACGCAGGGCCACATAGTAACGATTATAAATGGTTCCATGAGGTAATAGTGTAGCTCACTGCCAGTCTCTGCATTCCCTCAGGACTAATCAGCTCTCGAGCGAAAGACACACTCGAAAGACAAGCACTCCCACCAGAGGAAGATAAATCCCCACCCTGCGCGCGCACACACACACACACACACACAGGGCCTGCTGACCTAAATATCCCAACCTGCCACTTGTACAAAGCAGCGCATCCTCGAAGCATTCACATCTACATGGAATCATCCTCTCTGATCTACACGACACAAAGCAGAGTTTCTCCAAGCCTGCCTTCAATGTTTCTGATGGATTAAAAAAAACATAAGCCGTAATAATCATTCATCCTGCACAGTCATTATCAGCGCTGGAGATTTATGGAGTTATGTGGGGCGAGCTGCGAGCTGTTAGCGCAGTCAGATAAACAGAGCGAGCTGATTTCTGCAAGAGATTTTCGCTCCGTTTTATCTGTCTTTCATCAGCTGGAGCAGTTCATGGAAATGTGTTTATGCTTCTTTAGAATCATGTGCACACCATATACACATTCAAGACATTGCTATATGAGGGAAATAAACACTACCTCGAAAAGGGCTAGGCAAGCTAATTCCACGAATTTAAAGTTACAGCACGCTGTGGTGTGCAGAACAGATGCAGAGGAGCCTAAATCAAAAATTCAGGGCACAGTAGGGGCAGGAAGGAGTCTCTAATTTTCCAAGAAATGTGATATTTGATTAGTTAACCAGTCCTTTTGGAGTAACATTTTGCAATAACAGTACAAAATCGGTTCTAATAGTTCAAAATCAGTAATACTGGAAGGGTCAGAAGTGTATAATCCAGCGTAGTTCAGTTCAGAACTGTAGTATTACGCCTATAGAAGGTGTATTTAATAGCAAAATGTATTCATTAAATACGCTTTCCCCTCTTTCCCAGCATTAGTTGCAGATTCCCAGATGCAGAAGGCAGATGCCTAGTTGGAAGATGCCTAACTGGCTCCCAGATTTACTAGTTTTATTACAACAAACAGTAACAACGGCAATGTTGGCGGTTTAGCACTAAATTCTCAGGGGAATGTAAATACAAGGACCCCAGCCCTGCGCTGTTTACTAGCAAATAAGATGAGGTTTGGTTATATAAAAATCTCACACTTTGAACATCCCACTGATCACTGAATCCATTTTTAAAAATGGAAATAAGAAGACAGAAGTGCCTACAGGAGGCCGTCCACCAAACGTCAATGGCAGGGTAAGGACAGAGCAGCAACCAAGGGTCCAGCACTGAACATGATGCTACCATCACCATGCTTCACTCTATATATACGGATATGTGAACAATCACCATATAAACCTTTGCGATATGTTAATTTTAACAAACTGTGAAATTGCTGAAATGCCTGGCGAATAGAAAAAGCTAAGCAAACACTACTGTGGCCACAAATCCGTCTTCTCGCTGTCTAACAAGGAGGACATTTTGTTAAAAAAAGCGGGATTGAAGATAACACTCACCTGAGCATTCTCTCCAGCTCTCTGTGCTCGCCCTCGGCCCGACTCAGTAATACGATAACATCCTTCTCGAACCCTCCCGCACTCTGTTCCTTACACAGCTACAGACAAAACGGGGGGGGGGGGGGGGGGGGGTGTAAATTTTTACCACGGGTTTTGCTGTGCTTTTAAAAAAGGGATTAAAAAAAGCGTTGCCTTTGGGGGCCGCTCTGTTTGGGGGCAAAT
>CM075023.1:16431280-16483649 GCA_037576675.1 Pangasius sanitwongsei
CCCCCCCCCCCCCCCCCCCCCCCCCCCCCCCCCCCCCCCCCCCCCCCCCCCCCCCCCCCCCCCCCCCCCAGAGAAAGATTTACCACTGCTTTAGCTCTGCTTTTAAAACATGGATTCAATAAAGCGATGCCTTTAGGTGCCGCTCTGTTTCTGGGCTAATATTGAAATATTGCTTGCTGCATCAGACCATCTCTTTTCCCCCCCAAAGCAAACTGCTCTTTTATATATTTTCCAACAGGAGGATATGAAGTCCACTCTTTGCTTTAACATGGAAGGGGAAAAAAAAAAGCCAAAAAAAAACATGGCAAGCAGATATGATTTACACAAACAGGACCTGCTTTGACAGCTGTGGTTTAAGCACAACGCTTGAAAAGGAAAAAAAAAATACCTTCAAAAGAAAGTCCTGTAGTTCACGATGACTTTTGGTCACAGCCGTAGACGACGAGTCGGACCATTTAACCTGGAATGAGAGCGACAGGGTTAGACTTACAGACATGTTATTTGAAACTGTGACTGATTCTGGGTTTGCTTGTAGTAGTACTGAGCTTTTTTCAGCCATGAGAACATTCCCTCATTACACGCAGCTCACATCATTTCTGTCTCGGTGCCATTTACATTTGTGTCATGCTTGAGATGTTCAGACAGCAGGATGAAATGTAAATTGAAGTTTTGAGCCGCTGACTCTTAACTTTTATATGTCTGGCGTTTAAAAAGTGCGACAGAAGAGGAAAAAAAAAAAAAAAAACCTGGCGATGCATGATGCGTCAGAAACAGCAGTTGCGATAATGACATCAGCTACGTGCGCGGCCAGAATGTTTCCGAGCTGCAGTGCAACTAAAAATAGGTCATTACATAATTTTCACCAGAACATCGCTAGCCGGCTCATTTTACATTTTAATGTGTACAGCGGGAGGCTCAAACTTTTTACAGCCTGTTCCAGTGTTAAAATCACTGACATTTATTTCCTGTATAAAATACTACTATTCAAATATTAAACACGTACTGCACCATCGTATTCATTTAATGCAGTAATTAGAGGTTTTTATTCCGAAACTTTCCTCCCACACAAGATTCAAAACATTATTTATCATGTAAATAGCACTTTTCCTAGAACTGTTAAAACTGGAGTCAGATTTAAGCTGATGTTACGTCGGGGTTTTTCCAGAACTTTTAAGAAGGATAATCCGATATTTTGCCCTGTGATGGGTTGGCACCCCGTCCAGGGTGTCCATGTCCCCTGGGATAGGCTCCAGGCTCCCCCGCGACCCTGCGTAGGGTAAGCGGTACAGAGAATGGACAGATGGATGGATAATCAGATATTCTCCCAATAATACAAACCAACAAAAGTCACATGACTTCGGCGAAGTGCCAAGAGATCATTATCTAATGTTACGTTGTCCGTTTTTAATTTTCTTTCTAGGATACGTGGAACTTGCATCATGACATAGATAAATTTGATCGAATCTGATTGGTCAGTAGGTGTGCGTTATTTATATAACACTACGTCTCGGACAGTAGTTCCGGTTGTAACATGAGCGATAGGTTTATATTAATGCGGTTGTTCTAATACTTTATTGTTTCTATAGCAACAGCTCATTTATAGAGACTTGTAAGGCAAACACTATAATTTAAGACTAATAATAAACAGATTTAAAAAAAAAACAAAACAAATAAGATAGGGAACGGCTGTTTATAGCTGCTATAATGTAAGTGAGAACAGGAACTGACTTGTCTCACGGATGCCCCACAACATTAAATCTACCTTTAAACCATTAAAATGCACGATGTGTCATTCACAAATAAATTAAACATTCCATTCGTTGCCAAATCGCTGTGGTATAAGTGGAATAACACGCTCAAGACAACATGCTGTCATACAAAAATAATCATCTGCTTGACATCAAGCCATATCACACCACCCTGGCGTGGATTATTTTTGTATAAATACGCACAGTCTGTCGTGTGTTATTCCTTACAAACTTAATGTAAAGAAATTTAATTTCTTTCTTGCACTATGTTTTTCATATGTTCTGCCCTGTGCCCTGGTACCGCGACTTTAATTTTTTAGTGAATTTACGCTAAACCGTCATTCCGTGTAACGGTCAATCATGTGAAACTCATTTCCTTCCTACCTATATACGCCTTGTTCTTTTTTCAAAATAAGACATTCAATAATCTGTATGAACCCCATTATTTATACACCAGCTTTAGATGGAAATCATTTCATATTTTTATAACAACAAGTACAAGAAATTTTATATGTAAAGGGTGTTCTGTTGCAGGAAAATAATCAATGACGGGGTGGTGTGCTACAGCCCGATCCGAAGCGTTACTTCTACTACCACGAAGTTCCAATAACAGAAAATACAGCGTTTTATTCCTCTTATACTACAGCTTTTGACTACATTTGTCAACACTATCATTTTTTTTTTAAATGAACTCAAAAACAGCACACAGGCCTACTACTTTTAAAGTTTAAATTGTATGTTTTTATAGTTACGTTTAATGTTGTGAAACATCCACAAAACAAGCTAGCTCCTGTTATCACTTACGTTACAGCAGCTCTAAACTATCTTTTCCTTTACCAGCCTCGTTTGTTTCTTCAAGTTAATAATACATGAAAAGCAACTTGTCATGTTATAGAGAACCCAGAAAGCGCAAAGCTTCCGTCCTGAAGACTTTCCCATGGCGGAAAACCTTCTGACTGACTGTTACAAAGCGTTGACACTGGAGACTCCTTCCATGAAAACTAAATAAACAGAACAGGGGAAAAAAAAATGGCACCATAGCAAACAAAACATTTTCGTAATCTGTTTGTTATTAGTCTTAGATTATGTGGAGCGTCCATCACACCCTGTGTTACTGTAGAAACTATACCATAAGAACAAGTGCATTAATATAAACCTGGGATCTGAATTACAGCCACAACAGTCAAGTGCTCAAAATCTGCTGACCGATCAGAATCGAGAATTCAACAGAGCAGCTGTATGGAAAAATGGGAAATCTCTCCACTAATGTAACCTTATTAAAAAATGAAAATATATATTTTTTAAAATGTTCTATAACACTTTGTAAATAAATAGATACATATATACACACTGCACATTGATAGGACCCATATTTTCTGTAATGAGAAACTCCTAATATTTTAAACTGACCTTGATTCTTTACACAACTGCCTTCAATGTCCTACATTTAGAACAACGGAACCAGCTGAAAGTGGGCCGTTCCAGTGACTAGAGAAATCCCAAAGGCACTTCTAAACTAGATTAGATTAAAGCTAGATTGTATGTGTGGAAAATATTTACACCTTTTGTACAGCATCTGAATGCAACGGCAAGGATGACGGAGAGGCTTGATTTCACTCCTGAGCTCATTCTTGTACTATCTCAGTGTGAGTCATGGCGGAAAATTCCTGCATATCCCAACGCTAGAGGTCGGAGGATGAAAGTTTAGTTCAGGACGCAGTGCATTAACCTTACGCTCACGCCGTCTAATAATAAAATTCTCAAAGCAGAAAAAAAAAGAAAAAAAAAAACAAAACACAGACCTGCTCATAAAACAAAACAGAGGAATAATTGGCATGCCTGTGACATTTTTTGGCACACGCAGCCACAGCCAGAGTCGATAAGAGGATGGTTGTAATTATAGCAATTCATCATTCCCCAGACGCCAGCAAGAGGGTGTTGAAGGGTTTATCTGTAACGCTGAACTGCCTTTCAACACCGAGGCGGCCCGGAGCATGGAGTAAACACCGAGCTGTTTTGTCTGGGTTCCCTTCTTGCCAGCAGACTGTTTGCAAGGTCTGCGCAAATAAATTCGAGTCAATACCGATGTCTTAATAGCAGGTTAGCATTGTAATAAAGGCTCGGAGGCTAGCATGGAGCAGGCCCGGGAGTTAAACCTCCACTGGCAGTGATGTATGAGGAGCGCTGCTTGAAATGCAGGGAAGGCTGAGAGTGAGAGGAAATCATTTCCTGCTCTTTTTAAAAGCTGGCGCAGGCCGGGATTCCTCCCCCTTCCCCCACCCTCACAATCCTCTGGAGATAAAACGGGAAACAGAGGATTAGATCAAGAATCTCTTACACACCAAGCCAGCAGGCGTAGAGTGAAGCGGTCAGCCCGTGCTTTTGGCTGCTTTTCAAACTCACACACACTCAATCAGTGTGAGGTCTGACGAGAGGAAGCCAGCGGAGCCCGGGATTATGTAATAGTGAGCTGTGCGATTGGAATATGCTGGAATTTGAACTGGCATTAAACACCTGTCAGTCCTTTGCACCGTCCTCTAGCAAGAAATCTAGCTTTTAAAAAAATTACTTTAGATTCTTAATAAACAACTGAACTGAAAAGTTTAACATACTATATTTAAATATTTATACAGCTATTTAAATAGTTATATATGAATTCTCATACCTGATTGGTCAGAAGATTTTTTTATTGATAGTAACAATTTACACAGGCAGATGTCCCACGCAATCTAACACTAATAAAACTTTATAAAAAAAAAAAACAATGTGTTGTTATTTAACAAAAGGAGATGTTTATTTCACATTTTAGGAAGGAGTCTCCAGTGTCAACACTTTTTCTAACAGTAAATTTTCCACTATGGGAAATTCTCTCACTAACAAGCTGCATTTTTTAACTTATTAACTTAAAAAACAAAGTGCGGAAACTGCTAGAACACAAATGCTAACAGGAAGTAACTCGTTTCGTGGATGTCCCATAACATTAAAAATAATATAACTATAAAGGAATATTTATTAAAAAATTTTTTTTTTTAAAAAGTATGCCGTATCGTTATTTTTTATGGCAAATTGCTGTGGTATAAGAGAAATAAAACAGTTTGGGACGTGCTGTTCTAGGAAACTTCAGGGCTGAACGAATCTACTCCTGTTACTAACGTTACAGGAGCGGCCATCTTGGACAACCACTCCCCCTTCCCCAGCGCAGTTTGGGATCATTTCCCTCTCCTAGACCCTACCTACTAAAGTTGAAAGGAGAATTGTACCAAAAAGCTGGACGTGATGAATATGACAATAAAGTTCCATTTTGGACGTTAATGTGTACAGATAAACGATTTGGGCATGAATTTATAGAACAGATTCAGGACAAAACAGATTTCTGTCACCTCTTATCTAGCATGTAAACTAAAGAAGTAAAACAATGGGAACTAAATACACTAGAGTACACTGTGTAAGTGTGATTTTTTTTGGTAATAAACCACAAACATTCTAAAAACTGACTAACAGCTAATATAAACAGATGCAGGTTTATTACTGGTGGAGCTCACAAACAGATTTTACTACTCGGGCCTAACTGCTTCTGCTCAGCCTGAGCTAAAGAAAGATGGATGAATTGGCAAGCACACACTCCCCCATGCCACATACAGGCAAGCAGATGGTACGGCCTGCCAAGCTCCAGCTCCCTTCTCATATGCTGCCTCTGTGTGTGTGTGTGTGTGTGTGTGTGTGTGTGTGTGTGTACATACAGAATTTCTGCCTCTTTACGTGTAAACTAAAATCGAGGCACCTAAGCATGCGCTAAAACTCAGACAAACAATACATATTTCAATTCTCAGCATGACTTTTTTTTTTTTGGCATGACTTTTTGAGGACTAGCTAGCTAAGTGATGTGGGTAATGTTTACCTAACACCATATTTTATTTAGTATTTAATTTTATATTGTGAAACTGTGCAACTACCAAGCAAGCTTGCTTTTCTATTTAGAGTAAGTTTAGCTACTTCGCTGTCAACACCTCGTTGTATTGCTGACCAGCTAGCTGTATTTAATACTTAATTAGCTGCCACACCCCCCCCCCCCTTTTTTTTAATGAGTTAGCTAACGTAGTTCAATGACAGCCACTTGCTGTGAGGCAAAATGTAGTCAACTTCAGTTTCATATTTTTTATTTTGAAGATTCAAAATATTTGGAATTCTTTTCAATCCAGCACACGCATAAGAGAGTTATTATGCTATATGACTTTGGTGTAAACAACATACTTAATTATATTGGTGATTTCAGCCAATGGAACGTTTGCTATGATTTGCAATTTTTTTTTTTTTTTTTTTAAGACATTTGCCATGGATAGCAGTAGAAACCAGGTATGGGAGGAGCTTGGGATTGGTTAATAATTGCTGAAAAAAATGCACTATCGGTGCATGCCCACTCGTACCACCAGACAAGGACACAAAAAGCGAAATCCCCCGAGACCCACTATCGAGCTCCATCTATCCCTGACTGAATAAATCTCATTTTGCTCACAGCAGGAACTGAACCGATTTGCTGCCACCCTCGATTGCCACTCGCCGAACTCGTAATGACACGCGGCGGCGTCCGAGAACACTTCCACTGCAGGCAGTGTCAGAGCGACTCTCCATCACCGCTCGCTAATGTCGGGAAAAAGCCAAAGGAGGCGGGTGAAAGGCTAGTCACGTCCTCGCAAGTGTCCTCAATATGTCTCGCCCACGCCTCCAGGCTCTGAAGAACTACTACAAGATGGATGCGCTCCTCCCTTTGGAGCGAGAAGAAAAGTCAGAGAGATGCTCTTTTGAGCTCAGCCAAGAGCTGCATATTTCAGAGGACAACAAATCAAAACCTACTGCTAGATAGAAACCTCGAGCTTTTATACACAGGCCTGAATGCTTCACAGATTTTTTTTTGGGGGGGACATATGGAACATTTTTTTTTGGACTGGCTCACCTTTCTGTTGACACCAAAATGACTGCAAATTAGACAAGATTTGCTCATTTAAGGTTTGATAATGACAGTCATTAAAGCTCATCTTGGAGAAAAATGCTCGAAAGACCTGAAGGTTTTATTTAGAAGACATAAGGCAACGTTAACACCTTTTTTCCTTGTCAGCAGTGATAACGTGTACCCTGCTCACACGCAGATGCAAATCTTTCAGCAGTGACGACTTTATCCCGCCAATGAGATAGCGTAATTGACTTTTTTTTTATATATATAAATTGTCTCACTTCTTAAAGGGTTTTTTTTTTTTTTGGTACAACCTAGAATGGGGAAGAAGAAGGAAAAACAACCACTCAGGAGATGAATAGAGAAAAAGTGCAACTCACTTTAAATCTCAAAGGTAGCAAACACCTCTCCATCACCCTCTTTTTGAACGTCCAATCAGTATTTAATATCTCAATCTCTCAATCATCCTGACAGGAAGAAAACAGAAGATTCGTTCTGAGAGCTAATTAAACCTCCAAAAATTCAGAATCTATGTGTTTCTGACCTCAAATGTTGTTTCTGCACTAACGCTCCGTTACAACTTCCGACTAAAAACAGCACAATGAGTCGCACTTTAGAAGGGAAAAAAAAAAAAAAGGCTGAATGCTGTGTTGCATGGTAAGGAAGCTCCTTTGTGTTAAGAAAACACTCACTGCTTTCGAATGACCTTTCCCAAGGCCTGAATGAAGCTCAAAACCCAGAGTCCACCACAAGACTTAAAAAATTAAAGCTAGATATTATTATTTTTATCATTTTATTCCTGAGTGTCTTTCAAAACTCATACTACCATCAGGCCAGTGTGCATACTATTAATAAATTGCAGAGTGCTTTTCTTTGCCTCTCTAACTCTCAGCCTTTTTATCAGAGGCCGCCCAACTACTCATAAATATTCATAAGCAGACTCCCAAGCTCATTAATATTCATTAGTTGACTTGTCTAAGTTCTGAAATGCAGCTGTTGCTTCGCAAAGTACTTGAGCATGAGTTTGATTCAGAACATGAGCAAGAGGAATAGCAAAATATTCTCCTGAAGGGCAATGACAGTTTTGAGACTTAATCATAAAACCATCATCATAATAGAAATTAGCAGTTTGTGTCTCGTTGCCATGATCAGTGAAGAAACTAATTTGGTGCGGTTAGCAATTTACCCAAGCCTTAGCATGTTAGCTATGGCTGGTTCGACCACCTTTATAAATGAATTCCAACTTTCCTAAATTATTTTGGACACTTTCACACCCATTAGGCCATTTGGCAAACATTCAAATCAGAGCCGAACTGATACTTTTGGTTCGTTTGAAAATGACAAATTGGCTGAACTGAACTGAGGAAATCACGTTAGGATTCCAAATATTCCAACAATGAAGGGAAACCCCATTTCTAACTCTTTAAATAGCTGTGGCGTGTTACATCACTTCTATTTTCTCCCCACACGTGATGCAAGTCCTAAAACACTGAATAATTAGCACGAGTCGAATCTGGCATTATAGAGAGAAGCGAACACTCAGTGCTGAATTGGATTCACAGAGAGCAACCTACAGCGTCGCCTGAATTAAATACAAAACAAATTCGGCCCCCGACTGCTGCCTGCATATTTAGAAGTCACACTTCCACTGTGGAAGGGGGAGAAGAAAAAAAGAAAAAAAGAAAAAAAAAAAGGAAAGAGGGGGAAAATAAAAAAAATTTAAAAAACGGTCTTTCCAAGAATCTCTAGGAATCCTACCCACTCCATCAGCCGAGGCTTAGCAGGATGTGTGTGTGTGTGTGTGTGTGTGTACTCAGGGGAGGGAGGTTTTCCTGACTAAACTTAGTCACTTTTTCCTCCCTCAGAACCACAGCTGTGTGACCCTGCGACAATTACTGAGACAACAGAGAAGCTAAAATAAGTCCTTAAAGGACCTTTTTCTTTTTAACTCTCTCAGGCCAGAGAGAGAGAGAGAGAGAGAGAGAGAGAGAGAGAGAGAGAGAGCACAGTATGGTGCCGAGCCATCCACTATCTCTCAGTCCGGACCAGAGGGACCGTCCATTCTGTCAACAACCGGATGTTTACTGCCAAGTGTCCCTCTGAGCGAGAAAGAAAAAAAAAAAAAAAAAAAAAAAAAGGCTATCGCTAGTTCACTATGGCATTTATCCAGTGCACTGCTCGTGTCATTTTCAGGCTCCATGCATAATGCAAATGGAACAGGGTAGATCAAGTATGACATGAACATCACGCGCCAACAAGCAAAAGGGACATTTTAGATGGGTGAGAAAGCCTTACATGCTAAAAGCTATCTGCCGAGGCTGAGGCAGACAAACGCACACATATTTACCAGGTATTCAGGCTCCTATGGCCTTTCGTTTGGCCAAAGCAAACAACAAATTCCCACCAGATTTGCCAAAGTTTTGTTTGCACTTGTGCATATGTTGATAAATGGCAATCATCTAATCAAGCGATTAAGCTGATTTAAAAATAGATTTAGTGACGCGCACAAAACACCACAAAAGGCAAAGTCCACTAATGCAGCTCAGCCACTGCAGCTTCAACAGACACACACTAATGCTTCCTCCTTTTAGAGTTTGTTTGAATTTATGGATTTGTACTGGAATACTTTCTTTCAAGTCAGCAGAAATGCCACAAAATTCTTTTCAAAAGTGCAATAAAGAATTGATTGAAACTTGACAGTGTAATCTGTAGACAAAATTACAGTAAGTCACGTTACTAATACGATTTGTAGCCAGAACAGAGAGTCTCCTTATAGGTAAATTTACATAATTTCCTAAGTTCTCGTAGGACTTTTAATGTTGTACCAAACAAACTGGATTTTCCACACTAGAGTAACACAGTCCTTGTGTAAATTTACGAACAAATTCGTTCATATCCAGCTTCATTTAAATAAATTCACATTTTGACTTTGTAAGGCAAAGACATTTTGCCTTTCTGTGGTTAAAATCAGGAGAACACTGTTGCTAGGCAACGGAAATATGAACACCAAGCATTAGCTAGCGAATTACTGAGGCAAACGATTTAGCTACCCATCATTCAGCCATGATATCTCAACAGAGACAATATAAAGGTACAGTGCCATCACAAACAACACAAAAATGTCGGAAATATCAACATTTTCCTCAGATGTGTTGGTAAATTACTACAAAAAGATGCTGAAATGACACTATAAACACAACTAGCATCAACTGCTAACTGAGCTATAGTCTATAATAATAGTCTATAGTGAGACTATCAGAATAAGTTTTACTACTCGAATACAATTTGAAAATTCTGAATACTTCTATATCCTAAAAAAATCTGCATTTAAGTGTTTAATCTCATGTTTTAACTTTAGTCTACACACATTTCCTAAACCTTTTGGCTAAATGGCCCATGTCTCTATTTTTGTCTGGATCTAGCTAGCTATCTAGCTACCATGGATATAAAAAAAAAAAAAGCCTATACACTCCTGTTAAAACTGCATGTTTTTGTGATTTAAGAAAAATGAAACCAAGATAAATCATGTCAGATCTTTTTCTACCTTTAATGTGGTATAGCAACCAACAATAGTCAAGTGGAAAAAGAAAAAGAAAAAGATGATGATCAACACTTTGGAATGGCCCAGTCAGAGCCCAGCTCTAAATCCTATCGAAACCGAAGTGGGCTGTGCACAGTAGATCGTCTTGTGATCTGATAGATCCGGAGCATTTTTGCAAGGAAAAGTGGAATAAAATTGGCAAATCAAGTTGTGCCATGCCGGTAGACTTTTACCAAAAAAGACTGTATTCCAAGCAAAAGGAGCTTTAATAAAGTATTAGCAACCAGATTATTCTAAGTGTTTACATCTTCTATTTTCTCCCCTAACACATTTCTATTTGTTTTATCTATATATCCACTGTAAATATCAGCAACAAACCCTGCTGTGGAAATATAAATGAAAATAAATCTCAAACATTTTCTTTGTTTAGGAAAGAAAAAGTATTTTCACTTTCAAGTGTTTATATGATACAAACGCACAGCTACTTGCGCGGTCTACGGCAGTATAAAATTATAGGCTCGTTTATATGCAAATATATTTAAATACTCAGCATTTCAAGGAAAAAAATTTTCAAGTAAACCTCATGAACCTCATCTGAACGGAGCAACAGATTTCTCTTCTTAAAGCCGGGTAATCCACACCAGCTCTCGTGTCATTTTGAGTCAGCATTACTGTTCCTAGAATCTCACACACACACGCACACACACTCACACACTCTCTCTCTCTCTCTCTCTCTCTCACACACACACACACACACACACTCACACTTTCAGTGGGTGACAGCTTGCTGTGGATGAAATTCTGCAGACCTACCTCGAAGCTGTACTCTCTGCTGTCTCCTGCCAGGGAGATCTCCTTCAGTTTGATCTTCTCAATGTGCACCACTGTAACATGAAAGAAAGAGGTTCGTCAGAGTGCTGCTGCCGCGTCACTCACGAACGGGAAACGCTATCTCAACAGAGTCCCGGAAGCTCACGGTGTACAGTACCTTGGCTCGGAGGCATTCTGCTGAGGTGCTGGATCGGACATGACGGCCATGTTCTGCTCCCCTCGGGGTGTGGACAGAGCTCATCTGGCCGGGAGAACTGGCTCTGCTAAGGCGAAAGAGAGCACGCTGAGTATATCATAACTTATGCGTGAAACAATTGGTCAACAATTCCACTATAAAACCCAATTCATCTACCCATTTACATATTTACAAATATAACCTTTTATCATTTTCCTTTCAAACTGTATGAGACTAGTATCACACAAACCTTTTTTTTTTTTTTTCAAATTTTACACTTTATTCCCTAACTATTTTAATCCACATCATAAAATGCACTAAACTACGTCACCATCTTTCACTCACTGTTAGTCCCATTAGTATTTTTTGCGTGATCTAGTCCTTTAATAAAGCCTTTTCAAAGCTAAAATCCTAATTACTCATACACACCCTTGATGAAAAAAGTAAGAATGTGTTCACTGGCAACAATCATCGGGTGGCTTGATTAACTGGCCAAGAACACTGAGGCTAACATCCAGGGGCATTTCCTCTCTTTGGCCTCAGTGGTTTATCCACCATGTCATGGCAAATTGAACCTGACAGCCACATCAGCTAAAGGTCAGAGTGAAGGACAGGACATCCACAGCATCATTCTGAACTCCAGGCATGTGTGGTGAAAGAAGCGCAGTCGTAAGGGAGGCTCGAGCATTTAAAGGGACTCTGGTTAAGACTAATCCAACACTGATACAAATCTAATCCAATTTATTCATTAAGCAAGAAGCAAACCAAATACTTCACCCACCCAAAGTTGATTATTTCCCAATGACAACATGTTTCCCCAGTAACATGTTTTATTTCTCTTATTCCATAGCAACTTGCCAACGATCATAATATGGATTTATTAAAGAAAACCACATGATACTTTTTATCTGTTTATTACTTTTAATGTTGCGAACTGTCCACAAAACAAGTTCCTGTTATCTGTTTCGTTATATCTATAAACAGTCAGTTGTTCCCTCACCCGCCTCTCTTTTTCTTTTCTTTTTTTAAACACACTCTCTTGAACTCTCTAGTACATGGTGCAAAAATAAAATGAACATGGTTTTCCTATTATATCTGGAGAATTTTAAAACTTCTTACATAGTCTTCAAACCTACCAAAATGTCTGTTTTGTGTACCAGACTTCTGGATTTTCTAGATTAGTAAATGGTTAGTAAAACGCAAGGTTAGGGTTTTAGATTTGAGACGCAGTTCATGACAACAATCACAACGACGGGGAAAAGATTTAACAGAGCTAAATGTTTCATAACACAGTCAATTTTGCTGGCTGATTTTTTTTTTTTTTTAACAGTAGATCTGCAGACAGATGAGATAAGGCGGCAGCTTCGACGGAAAAGGGCTAAGTGATGAAAAAAAAAAAAAAGAGCAGAGTGTTCAGGTTACATTTAGCTATATTTATTCACTTTTATCCAAAACGATTTACTATTGATTCAATTCCAGTACGTGGTTGAGCGGGTGAGGCTGAAAGGCCTAGCTTAAGGGTCATTTTCTGGCAGTCCTGGAATCTGAACTTACCAACGCTACAAACTTTAACCACTGAAACACCACTGAGGCATCAGCCACATCAAATCTGAAGAGTCCTTATATAACAAGCAACCAAATGTCCCATGCACAAACATACAGCCCAGTCCCATAACGGCAACATAATACAGACCCCATAATACAGCTATTCAGCCGAGACAGCCCGTTCCCCCTGATCAAAAGCACGCAAGAAGAATAGAAGTCGTCAGTGACTGCCATCTCGGGCAGTCATTATGGCAATGCTCTCACTCAGATTTAAAAACAAAACAAAAAAAACAACACCATTAGATCAAATACAAGTGTGCAGCCACTAGCCTAGTCATCTCAGAAAGCGTGAAAGGCTATTAAACATCGTACTACTCAGCAAGGCTCAGTACATACAATCTCATTAGGACACAAACAGCTCTAAATCTGCTGACTTGCACTTCCTTCTCTCTAAACTCAGGTGAGTCTTATTCACCAATCCACCCAATAAGAAGCCTTGTGCTTATCAGGGTCGCACCCAGAGAGCCAGAGGTATGAACGCGTGCATGGATTTTTTGTTCATGTTTCATGACCGTGCAGCTGTCAGTCATGTGAAACTCCTCAATCAGTCATCTGATAGCACGGTCATGAAACATGAACAAAAGCTGGCCCTAGTAACTGGGACATGGATTTGAAGTTGGATTTCAGGAGCGTAAACAATCTTTAGCTAAACATTTTAAACACAGGCTATACTGTTGCAAACAACAGGAGGAATAAACGACAACCAATCTGCAGCGGAACTTCACTGAACCAAACGACTTTAGGTTTTAGATTGTAGTTGCTGTCAGTACGAGTACTACAGTTAAGCCAGGTTCTTTCCTGGCCTGCCTTCATGCTGGTTTTCATAAATCGCTCTTTTTGCAAATTTCTGACGTCAAAGTGTGCTCAAACGCCATTAAAAAAAACACAAACACACGCTGTCCGATTTGACTGGTCAAATCAATTTGCATGTCCAGAATTTAGACAAATGGGATTGCAAATTGGGATTTTCTTCCCGTTCCTATTTCTGAAAATGTTTCCAAAAATCAGATTTCAACAAATTTCAAGAAACTGTGTCTACTCAACACATATCCTAGAAGTTCAATTATAATAAATTACATCACAGCGCTGTTAAATCCTTGAATCTGATCTAAGTCAAATCTCAGGTTACCAGGAACTAACCTGTTTCACAGATGTTCCGCCACATTAAATGTAACTATAAGCGGATAAAAAAGTATGACATGCCACAAAGTAATAAATAAAAAAATGCAATCGTTGGTAAATTGCTGTGGTATAAGAGGAATAAAGCACTTCGGGACAGGCTGTTCTAGGATAAATAATAAACTTCGGGTGTAGTAACAGTAACTCCGTTTGCGTTAGGTTTTATTCCTTACTTATCTTACTTGGGAAATAGCAGGAAAAAAAAAATGAAACGTTCTTTATAAACATAGATTTAAATGTCCAGTCTGTAAAAATACTGATTATAGAGTATCACAATATTGATCTTATCTCATCACCCAGCTCTGATAGCAAAAAACCAAATGTGTTTTATGTTTATTTGTATATGCTGTTTGTTCTTGTGTTGACTTGACAGATTAGGGCTATAGTTCGGTAGAAATAACGAGGTTTTGATTTTGAAACCAACCCCCGTCCTCCTGTTTTGCACAATTTTGCCTTTTCTGGAAATCATGAATCCTTAAACCAAAGCATGGCGTCAGAATGCAGGTTTTTAGATCAGCGTTTTCTTGTAGCGAAAACTGCACTGCGATGCATTTTGCTGGTGTTTCCCTGCTCTCACACACTTATTTTAACTTCACAAAGGACCTGCTAATGAGCTGATGAGTCGAGTCAGGCGAGTTAGAGCGGTAAAAACCCTAAAATAGGCCGTGCAGGGTGACACCAGGAGCACGACTGGGGAAACTCTGCATTACTTATTCATTACGGTCTACAGCTGCCTGACTTTGGAGCTTGGAAATCTACATTTTTTGCAGACATAAGCCCATATCCAGTCCCCTCTTCTAGATCAGTGCTCCTCACTCCTGCTTCGTTAGTAACTGTGTTTTAATTGGGACTACAATTTTTTTTGGCTTTCTCACTTAATTAAACTGAGTGAACCTAGCTAAAGTAGGCTAACTAACTGACTAACACTCGATGTTTATTTTATTTTTCGATTGAGTCTGGTGCATTAAATATGTTTTAACTGTCTCTTTGGTTTTATACTCAATTAATATGAACTAAAAAGCTAAAATATTCCATGTGGGTGGTGTCAGAATTGAACATTTAAGCTCCGTTTTAGTTGAAACTTTACGTGAAGAATTGTTGTAAAGGAGGAAAAAGAAAGCTAATTTTATAAATCATTTATCACAATGGAGAATGGTATTTCATTTGTGCAAAAGATATTTTTAAAAAATAGTCATTTTTGTTCTTAAGTCATAGACATGATTTCTGACATTACATTTCTGACTGTTGGTTGCATGAGGAGCAATTTTACAGGAAGATAGCGAAATAGATCGCATTAGCTAACAGTAGCGGAAGTGCCAGGGGCGGATTTAGTGATTTGAGGGCCCTAGGCAAAATAAAGGAACGGGGGCCCTATTCAGTGTTTTAACATTGATATTTAAATTCTCAGCATATGTTATTTAGCATTAATAATTAAAAATGCATTTTTTGGGGGCCCTTGGCTTCTAGGGGCCCAATGCGGTTGCCTACCTTTGCCGAGTGTTAAGTCTAAGTCCCTGGGAAGTGCTGAGCCCTTATATGACAATATATCATCAATATCATGATCAATTATGTCAAAACACACTGTTCTTATAGTATCACAGGTATCATCAGCATTTCTATAACACAGGGCCATCTTAATTTTTTTAAAGCAGTAAATATCATTGAATCACCATCATTTTTTGGTTTGTTTTGTTTTAAACAGAGCTCTACTGTTTCACCGGACAAGTGATACACAGTTTGCGTCATGAAAAAATTGAACATGCAGTAAACAGGACCATCAGACGTCTACATGAAGTTTGGCATTAGTGTTGTAAAAGTGCTGACGATACTCTCGGAAAAGGCTCCTGAGAGTATTTATCATGATATCAATGCCATATTATATCGTTATGCTTCTAGAAAATACAGGTCTAGTCTATGAGCAGTGGAGCAACAATGAAATGAGAAGGTAGCAAAAGGTCAGGTTTCGTTTCAGGTTGTCTGGAAGCTGCAGTAAGCCCCGCCTCTCTCTGTCGTTCACTGGTATAAAATAAGCACCGCCTTTCAACTAAACCACTTGCATATCAATATTTAGAAACAATATTTCATCTTCGATTCTGTGAATCAAATTCAAAGTTGACTTTTTTTCGGTTTCTTTCATCAAAATGTTTCCTACATTACAGACTGTTTGTATTAACTGCCTGCTGATAGAGCGATGCAGCGGCGCTTTAGTCTTTTAGTCTGTCCAGCTCTCTTGTCTTCTCATCTCATCCATACACTGCTCAAAACAAGCTTTCAAAGCTTCAACTTTAACGCTAATACCGCCATCACACTCGTCATGTCGTAGATTGCTACCTAGCTGAGCAACCGCATCGTGTAGCTGCAATGCATCCTGGGACTTTGAGTCCAACGTTTGCAACAACGTCTCCACTACTACTTCGGTGTTGGGTGTGTCGTTAATATGACGTAAAACGGTAGATGTAGATGTAAAATAGTGAGAAATTAACTTGAGATGTGCGAGCAATAACAATAAATGTCCCCCTGTGATGTCAGAGAGGCACAAGCGCCAAGTTCTCAAGGGGATATCGAGAATACGATACCAACCACCAGACTGGCACAGGAATCACTAAAAACATCAGGAATATGTCAGTATAAAGATACGTGCAGTGGTTCAGGGAGGACTTTTCCTTCAATGTTACTATTCGAGTTACCAGTGTTGGAGCTGCGCAGGCGCAGTGGCTCAGGCTCCTCTCCTCCAATAACGCTTCCACCCGCTCCAGCTGCGTCCGCACCACCTCCCTCTGGTGGAAAGTGAACGCCGGGTGCAGTGAGGCCATGGCGAAGAGCAACGCCAGCTGCTCCAGTGGAGCCGGTCCCGGTTCCGGTTCCGGTAAATTCAACCCGACCCCGCAGCAGTTCCTCGGGTGCAGCACGTCGATCCGGCTCAGCGTGCTGTAAAGGATCCCCGCGCACTCCCGGTTCTTAGACCCGAGCAGAGAGAGGCAGACGAGCAGGCGCGAGAGCACGACCGGGTCGGCGACGTCGGTGAGGAGTCGCAGGTCGGCGGGGCTGTTGGCGCGAGCCTCGACGTCGCGCAGGATGTGGAAGTCCTTCCGCGCCAGATCCTCGAGACACGAGCCCAGGAAGCGCAGCTCGAGCGGCTGGCACATGTGGAGCAGACCGCACATGAACTCCACGCGCTTGGCCGGGCTGAGCCGCAAGCCGAACCACTCGAACACCGCCTCCTTGTCGAGCTGCCGGGGAGCGTGCGTAGGTCCGCGGCCCGCCTCGTCCTCCAGCGCGGGGTTAAAGGAGAGGAAGCCGCGCTCGCCGTTGTTGTTTTCCCGTCGCTCGCCTTCGGCCGCGTCGTTGTCTCCCTCCGCCGCTGGCAGCCTCATCTTCAGCATTATCAACTACCGTTGAGCGGGCATCGGTAACGGAGATCGCCTTCCGACTGCTTTTTATACATTCGCTACGGAATCGTTTACGAATTAAACCGGAATTCTTTTCTTTTTTCTATATATATATATATATATATATATATATTTTTTTTTTTTTTTGCTTAGGAGCTACCGTGACTAGCTAGTTTAGTGTGGTCAGTTTGCCAGATTACTCGCTCGCCGAGCCTCTATGTCAATCAACGCTTGACTCCTCCCACTCGCCTACCCTTCAGCAACCGCTGGGTCCTAAACTCCCCGTCTCAGCTGTGGTTTTTTTTCCATCCTTTCGACGTAACGCAAATTAGTGAAACGCAGAACAAGGCTGCTGTTGCTAGGAAACCGGGAAACATGGCCGACAGGCAACACAAGCAGCTAATGTAGCTGTAGCTACAAAATTAGCTAGCTAAACACTGGGAGTGAAAACAAGACAAAAAAAAAAAAGCTATGCTGACAGAAAGATGCGAAACACTACACGATTAACACAAAACAAAGTTGCTATAACACAACAACAAAGACAACAGAAATGTTTCCTCACAGTGATTAGAGAAGGCAGAAATCGCATTTATATCTCTGTAAACAAAAAATATGACTTACAGACTTAGCCTAACTCGGTCTCAAAGACATAACTTGTTTTTTATTGAATAAACATAAAGAATTTATGGTCTGTACCCGTCACCTGAATCACGCCCGGTATGAAACAGGACTTCTGTAACTGCCACAGCAAGGAAACATTACTGATGTTTCCCTAAATTATGGTGTGCTGTCAGATTTTTTTTGTAATAATGTTGGATTTTTTTTTTTTTTTGTAGTTTTATGTATCTCTTGACCACTGTACAAAACCGTTCCAAATATTTCCTTAAATGTGTGGGTAAATTATTAAAGTACAACTAAAATTTACTCTGTAATTACACTTAGCATCGGCGGCTAACACAACTGTCATATCATGTGCTAGCCCTGCTGAAAAAACAAATAGAAAACCATTATAGAATTTGTAATGGTTATAATGGGAGTTGTATTGGTTTTAATGGAAACTCTAATGGTCCCTGTGGGTCTCTACTTGTTGCCTTGTTATTGGTGAAATGTTATGTCTAGTGGATACCATTAAGGACCAGTAATGATAATGGTTTTAATGGTTAGCTGATGGTTTGTAATGATATTTGTAGTGGAAAATGAATGAATGAATAAACATATTTTTCATTCAGAATGATTAGTGTTTCTTTTTTTATGGTAACTGACCTAGTCTTTTACATAAAGTAAAAAGTAGAATGCTGTGGTATAAGAGCAATAAAACACTTCAGGATGTGCTGCTATTGGAAAATAATCAACTTCAGGGTGGAAACAGTAACTGCTTTGCATTGAGTGACATGCACACAAGAGTTTTAGTTCAGTTTATTTATTATTTCTATCACAGTAAGTCAGTTGGAATGCTTATGTTGATGCTCAGGTAAATTGTAACAGAGTATATAAAACACACACACTTAATCAAAATTTGTAAAACTGGGAAAAGAGAAAGAGAAAAACATTGGCGTACACAAAACAAAGTATTGCACTGTGTAAAGTGACCAAGTGACAATATATATGTATATATATACATATATATGTGTGTGTGTGTGTGTGTATAAATTAATTGCAGGCATACATTTACCTAACATTTTAGAATGTTTTACTGACTATTACTAATTTTACCAACGTTAAATATATTAATATTAATTCCCCGGAACGTTTGGATGCACTGCAAGTTGCAACACGGATGGATTTATTAACACATAGGAAGCGGAAAGTTATGCGTAAACAGATCAGAGAGCTGCAGCAATGGCTGTCCAAACAAACCTTTTAACATTTACAAAACCGAAAAATGTGCACACTGGAGCATTTTACAAACGTTAAAACGTATTAATATTAATTTCCCGGAACGCTTTGAGAGCATAGAAAGTTGCAACCCGGATGTATTTATTAACACACAGGAAGTGGGAAGGCTGAGCGTCCAGAGAGTAGCAGCAATGGCTGCACAAACAGACGTGTTAAGGTTTACAGGGAAGAGCGAACCAGCAGATGTGCACATTGGGACAGCGCATGATATCAAAACTGAACATTTCGATGACAGCCCATCGTCGAGTGAAGAACACACCGCTAGCAGAGCTGTCATTATCGACTGGGATGTGGTGTTAGCTGATGGAGCTAACCCTTGTGCAGAGAGTGCTGAGAGATGCTGCGGTTCTCCGGCACATGGGGACAAGGTGATGGACTTGTCCGAGATTGACGAGGCTCCTGCTCAGCCCATCTTGCAGAATTTTCCGGTTTCGGTTATAGCAGGGAAGCCGCGCAGGTTTACAGCTCATTGGTACAGCAAGTATGGCGCATGGCTGGAGTACAGCGTGGAGAAGGACGCGATTTTCTGCAAAGTGTGCAGGCATTTCGGGAACAATCTGATCGCCGATAAATTCACTCGCGGCTTCAGAAACTGGAAGCGCACCCATCAGGCGTGCTCAAAGCACGAGTTAAGCAAAGCTCACAACACTGCTTTGTGTAAGTACATGAATCACAAAGAACGCCAGCAGTCCAGCAGTGCCACTCTTCTGAACCAGCTAGAGAATCATCACACCATGAGTCCTGGACTGATCCAGAACAACCGAGATCACATCAAAGTCATGCTGGACATTGTCATGTTTTGTGTGAGGCAACACATTGCACCGTGCAAGCACAAAGAAAACGACCTGAGCAACTTCCATGAACTCTTTCAGCTCTTGTGTAAATATGATCCAAGAATTAAAAGTCGATTCGATGCCATTCCTAAGAATAAGACTTCAGCCCCGACTGGTCAGGAGCTACAGAACGATCTCATGGACGCCGCAGCCTCTCTGCTGCTTCGACAAATAAAACAGGAGTTACACAACACTAAGAACACGTATTATGCCATTTTAGCTGATGAGTGCTCAGACCAGTCCAAGCGGCAACTCATGGCAGTGTGTGTCAGATATTTGTACAGGGGATCTATCAGAGAAAGAGTTGTTGGTTTTGTGGATACCGGGGACACATCAGCTGAAGGAATAGCTTTAAAAATCTTGCAGATCTTGGAACCTTTCGAGTTGGATCCTGGTTTATGTGTAGGTTTCGGGTTCGACGGGGCATCCGTCATGTCTGGTGTGCAGAGCATCCTGAAGCGGACGTTTACGCATGCACTGTATGTGCATTGCCATTCGCATCGCTTGAGCTCGGTGCTCTGTGACGCCTCGAAAGGATGCGCAGACTATAAAACTTTTTTCGAAGCCGTCAATGCGCTGTGCTTGTTCTTGACACACGGTTCACACGGACAGGATCGGTTCCTGGAGATCCAGAAAGAGCTGCATCCAGATCGGCCACCTCGTGAGCTTGACTGCGCAGCTCAGATGCAGCTGAGCTCTGTGACAGACATATTTAGTTTGTTCGATGCTGTTTTGGAAACGTTGACGGAATTCGCGGAAACTGGAGGGCAGGCCGGACTTGAGGCGCAGTCCCTGCTTCAGCAAGTTCAAACCAAGAAGTTTACATTTCTCCTGGTGGCATGTTGCAAACTGTTCGAGGTTTCCGACTACGCCAGCAAGGGCCTGCAGAGCGAGACATTAGCACTGACCGAATGCATCGATTCAATTGAGTGCCTGAAGCAGAATCTTGCCGATTTGCGCCACAGTGGATTTGATCAAATCTTGACAGCGTCCAGTGAGCTAATGGAAAAAAACGAGATTGAAAACTGGGATGTTTCATTTTCCAGGAAACGAAAACTCCCGAGTCATGACGATTCAGCAGTATCTACATCCTTGCGGAAATCCACGAGAGTGCGCTGCGCCGACGACCTGCGCGCCCTCTGGTATCAGATTCTCGACTCCCAGATAAATGAACTCGACAGCAGGTTTCACCGAGACTCCTACTGTCTTATGAAAGCTGCAGCCGCGCTACGCACTAACGACGAAAGCAGCCTGGCAGAAAACCTCCATCCTGTCAGCAAAGCCTACGGTGTTGACGTCTCCGATGCCGAGTTGTTTGCTTTTTCTCAAATTTTCAGGCAAACATCATCAGCAGGACCGTATCCTTCCCTAATAGAGGTTTTTGACACTTGCAGTGAGGAAAATTTCCCAAACTTGCATCTCTTAATTCAAATTCTCTTGACTCTACCAATCACAGCTTGCACAGATGAAAGAATTTGTTCAAGTGTAAATAAAATCAAGACTGCGAGTCGGAGTACAATGCTGACAGCACAGCTGAATCCTCTGAGCCTCCTGTCGTTCGAAAAAGACTTGACAGACTCTTTGGATTATGATGAGATCATAGATATATTTTATTTTATAAAGTTTATAAAGCCCTTTATATCACAGGGCGGTAAAGTCGAATCTGTGAACCAGCCGTTGTTAACGTGGAAGCCGATGATTCCTGTTTAATTAGATTTGCACACACAGATTATTAGTTCCATGTGCTTTAGCTCACCCATATGGTCACTGGCCGTTTTATCATAGTGCACTCAGATAATATCTGCGCATAGGATGCTCGCTTTCTATTGGTCAGTCGTAGAAGTCAGCTGACAAACTGTGAACTAGACCTGATAAAATGACCAATGAGTGTAGACAACCTAAAAAAGTGGAACTTTTGTGTATGTCTGGTTCATAGAACTTGTTTTTATTGTACCTTTAACATTTTTTACGTCGGCACTTGGGTTTGCGAGCAGTGGGCGGAGCTAAAGGTCAGTCAGAATGGCATAATGGAGACAAAATGATTGAATTATTGAGAAATAATTCATTTCCAAAGTAAAAGAAAAGCGTGCTCGTCGGGTGCCTCTCGCATCACCATAGCAAGAGGTCAAAAGCGGTAATGTTGCAACGACTAACCCATAAATGTTGGCACCTCTGAAGTACGATCATTAATGCCAGAATCCATACTTCAAACAATATTATTATTATTCACCAGAAAAGAGCCAAACTATTTTTATATCAACTTGAACATTTGTTGGCTTCCCACATGCATGTTTAAATCCTATAAATGCATACTCATTTATATTCCAAATGCCAACAAGAATACACTATGACATGAGAAAACGTTTCTAAACTTGAGATAATGGGTTATTTTGTCAATATTTATGACTCACTTCTTCCTCTAAGTCACAAACCCATTCATATGTGGATCTTGTCCCAGTTATTGGAAATGTTACAGTATGACACTATGTGTTGCCTTGTTATCTAATGGAATCCATTAAGTTGGCACTAATTCTGTCCACTAGGGGGCGACGTGGCATCACAGCTGGACTTTAAATCCATACATATATACATTTATGTTCAAATCTGCCTGTAAATATCGCCCTCTAGTGGAGTATTGCATTAAATTGGGAAACACCTCTGTCTGCTAAGCCACAGGTTCCCTGTCCTGGTCCTGCAGTTCCCCCTGTTAGTGTTCTTTTCCTGCTCTAACACACCCACTTCAACTCAGGAAGTGCACTACATGAGCTGATTAGTTTTATCAGTTGATGTGAGGCTGCCAAATTCTAGTCCAGTAAATGAAACCTTCATCAGTGATCTATGATAATGCCATATAACCTAAACACCTCCTTATAACACCTAAAATTAACTTAATTTAACCTTTAATTCATTTATTAATGTTGTTACACAATGCCACCATCTGTGTCTCTGTATATTCTGTATATTCATATCTGTATCTGTATTCGGATTTAAACCAGGAGTGGGCGTGGCCTAAACCAGAATGTGGGTTGTTTTGTTTTATTTATTTTTAAAATTAAATATTGAACCCTACTCCAGTTCTTCTCACCTCTTCTCTTCACAATTGTTCTCAACTAGAGACGCGTGTGTGTGTGTGTTTTTAAATCCTGCTCATGCAGCTACTATATTTGGTTGCACGTGCCTACGTCAGACACACCCCTGCATGCAGTCTCACACAGATACTAGCAGAGCGCTTAATATTCATATCTGTGTTTTGTGTCTATTAAGAACACATTATTTGTTCAATCTGAATAATTTATTCGTATCCATTTATATTAGTACAGCCCGCACATTCCAAAAAAACAGGACCCTGTTATGTGAGAAAACATTCTTACGTTCCTTTTCCCCTTGTGAATCAAGTGTGTGTTGATTAGGAAAAACTCGGCTCAGTGATTTGAAGATAACACTATTATAATATTAATAATCAGAGAAACTGTCTAGTCCGTAACCTCTTTGTGTTGTTGGTCCTTTGATACTTTTGTCAATATGTACAACCCAATGTTGTATGATTACTTTTTTTTTTTTCCTTTTTTTTTAAAAAAAAAAATAATTTGGATGCAAAACTAAACTAAAGCTAGCGTTGCCATTTTAAACAGCTGGTTCTGTCGTGTATATTTATTCAAACATAGATCTTTAAATGGAAAGCTAGCTAAAGGGGTTATTGTGTGTGTGTGTGTGTGAGAGAGAGAGGGAATTTCTGTCTTTCTGTACATTTTTGTTCTTGACTGGACCTTGTAATCGCAACATTTAATCATTTGTTGATCATGTTAAATTATATTAAGCATTCAATTTTATATTTCTTGTGTCTAAAATCACACCTGCAAACTACAAAACTGAAAATTGCCTTATGGGTACTAGACATCCACTAACCTGAATCAACTGGATACTACAGAAGTGCATTGTGGGATTTCCGGATTGTGGTTTCAGATGTACAGATTTGTTGCTTTTCTCCTTCTTGAAGTTGCTGTTCTCATTTTGTTCTAATAAATGTTTACAAAAAAGACGTCTCCAATCTTGATGACGTGATGATGTGGCTAAATAGTAAGCTCCATTCGCAGATATTTGGCATCCGCACGTTGTCACCTGCCTTTCAGAAACACTATTAGTCTAAAAAAAAAAAAATGCTTAAAAGTTCTATATAGTGCCCTACAACAGAGGATTTTAAAGATTTTAAAGGTCTAAAGTAGAAAACTGGGAGCGTGAGAAGCGATTTAGCATGGACAGTCCTTCTGCCATGTTTTTGTGGGGTGAGAGGAAACCCATCTGAACATGGCACGAAAACTCCAAAAAGACAGGAACCTGAGCTCAGGATTGAAGCACAGACTCTGGAGTCAATTCAACTATTCAAATATTTACCTAAATTATATACAGTAAATGTGTATGTTAAAAAAATATTTTGAAGATTTACGGCCACTGCTGAGCTTTTTGTTCCTTAAACGTAATGTATTTGTATGATATTTTATGATATTTTATTTTTATTCCTGATGTTTTTATTAAAATCAGGTCATTAGGTTCAAGTTGACATTATTCATAGGTCTACTTGTTTTTGAGTGAAGGTTCAGTTTAAATCCATTAGGTTCGAGTTATCAATCAAACTAGCTAATAACTATGAAAACTCAATAAATATAATAACTCTGACGAGTGGGTTGTGATTTCCGCCGCTGTAACATTATAAAAATATAGAAATCACAGACCCCCTGCTGTCCCTGAACCTCACTATGAGATCGTTTGCCTCAAATGACTCGTCTCCATCTGTCTCAGCTTCCTACCTGAACGTTTTAGAGTTTGCTTACGCCACCAGTAAGCCCACCTTTGATTCAAAATAGTCGTGCTAATATAACTGTGTTTGAACAGAGGATTTGAGTGCAGGTCTGTGGATGTGTAAATAAACACAGAGGGGACTATTTTAAATAGCACCTCGCAGTTTGAGAAGCCCACCTCATCTCCCGTTTGTGGTTTACGCTGACTGTTTTATCCAAATCCATCCTGTCTGCACCTTATCCTGTAAACATACCTTTTCATTCAGAAACCTGCTGGCTGAGAGCATGGCAGTGGTTACTACATTTTAACGCTTACCTTGAGTAAATGTAAGTAGCCGACATCTGTGTTAATGTATTTAGCCTAAACTTGGGCAAATATTTTGTTGGAGTCCAGTTGCATGTCTGGAGAAGAACAAGAGCATTGTCCTTTTCTGAAGAGTAAAAGCACCTCCTAAGTTAGCCCTAATCTTAATAGGCTGCACCAAATAATTAAACGGTTGACAGTAGGCCGTGTTGGTTGTACTATTTTTGTCTTGAAAGCGTGTAGCCATTTAGATTTTCTTTGAAGGTGGTTTTTGTGGAGGGGCTGAACACACACTCCTCCCTTCCTCTCTCTCTCTCTCTCTCTCTCTCAGAGCCCTCTCACCCTCTCATTCAGAGCACTGAGGTTATACGTCACTGTCTGTGTAACTATAAACACTCTCCTGCATCCCTCCTTCCATCCCACTGCACGTCTGCACAGTGACTTGTGTTCATCATGAGCACAACTGGTCAAATTTTTTAGTTACTGTTCTGGGAAGTTGCAGTGATTTCAGAGTCCTAACAAGAGGTGAGTAATGTGTGTCTACTACTAAGCTTAATTTATCTGAGAAAACATGCAGCTGCTTCTCAATGAAAGTTTCTCAAAGGTGCAAGAGTAGTGATGAGTTAGCAATAAAGGAAGTAAAATGCAAACACTTCAAAGAGGCCATACTTTTGTTCTCTCCCAGCTTCTAGCATACCTAAACCAAGCAATCAAGAACACAGACTACCTGGTACAGGTGTATTGAGAGCCTGGAGAGAGCAAAATTAGGGACTGTCTGTCTGGGACTCCCTAAGATACCGCTTTACACCTGCATTACCTTTTTTAATGTAGGGATTCATCTCAATTTCCATTTCCACTTTGATGATGATGAATAGATCGTTTCATTTTTGCATGGTTTTACAGACTGATTTTTGGAGGTAATACCAGTCCATGACTCGTGTTCATGTCTATCCTTTTAAATACAGGAATTCTTCCCTTTTACCAGATCCAGTTTTGATGCCACACTGACCTATAATGAGGAAATGTTATTTGGAATCGCTAATTGTCTGTCTATTCCTGACCCACACCAAAGGACATGATCAGGAGGACAGTCAAGCTGGTTTGTTACTATATAGCTTTTCTTTTGCTTCACTTTCTTGTAATTACCAAGATCTTACCAACCTTAACCAGCAACTTTAGCAATATCCACATTACTGCTATGTTTGCTTGTTGAAATTAAGTTCTCTATTTAATTTTTGAGAGTATGCTTTGCTTGATTTGCCCTGATCTTTTGCACTGTTGCACTGTACATATACACCTGTGGACAAAGGTTTTCCTGGACTTGCAGGTTGTAGCACCACATCCAATGACTTGGTGTACATCATTGATGGCTCGTCAAGTCTTGGAATTGCGGACTTCAACACAGCCAAGCGCTGGCTCATCAACATCACCAGCGGCTTTGATGTGAGCTCCCGACACACTCAAGTGGCTGTGGTCCAGTACAGCGATACGCCACGCCTGGAGATCCCTCTTGGGAAGCACCAGGACACTCAGACCCTTCTGAGGGACATCGCTGCAATCTCCTACCTTGGTGGCAAAACCCAGACAGGCCGTGCCATTAAGTTCGCCACTGACCATGTGTTCTCTGCGCTAAACCACACCACAAAGACCACCAGGAACCGCATTGCTGTGGTTCTGACGGATGGCCGGTCACAAGATGATGTGGTGGATCCAGCGATGGAGGCCAAAGCACAGAACATTGCCCTGTTTGCTGTGGGCGTGGGAGATGAGATCACAAATGCTGAACTGATGTCCATGGCCAACAAGCCTTCTTCCACTTATGTGCTGCATGTAGAAGACTACACCTCTATTGGGAATATAAGAGAGGTCATGGAGCAGAAACTCTGTGAGGGTGAGTCAAGCTCCACTGGGTCATTTATGAGAGAGACAACCAACAGTTGGGTTGTTTCTGGCCTCAATTGTTACTGAGGCCTGACACCATCTAATCGTGAGGATGAGCTGTTGCAGATGATTTGGAAATGATGGTACCCTCCTCAAACACTGTTTAGGGTTGTGTGTTTGGATGGAGAGGATGATGAAAGACTGACGATGAATGATTTTTATTTTGTGTCCTCTTATGTTGACACATATCTTCATGCAGTGCAGCAATTACCCTAATAGCTTTAACAGCACAGTGAAGTTAATTCATTTCAAATTATAGTATTTTAACCCTTTTTTTAAGGTCAGGGGTTTTCAGTTCATGCTTCTGGGCCAGTCTTCCAGCCCAGATTTTGTGTTTTGTTCTAGCTCCTCATGGACCTGAACCAGGAATTCAAGGGCTTTCAGTCTTTTGATTGTCTGATTAAGAATTTGAATGGAACAAAAACCTGGTCTGACTAGGAGTCCTCAAGAACTGGATTGAGAACCTGTTTTAGGTGATATATATTTTAAGTGATTAGTTGGACCAAATAAAGGGGCAGTGAAGGCTCAGTGGTTAAGGCTCTGAGTTACTGCAAAGAATGTCCGAAGCTCAATCTCCAGTGTTGAAAAACTGCCCCTGTTAGGCCCTTAACACCATCTACTGTGCTCTGAGCCGCAACTTCCTGCGATAGAAATGAATTTAACTGTACTATAATGTATATGTGAGAAATATTCATCCTTCTTCTTCTAAGCTACCACAGAACTGTGAAGTAACTAATCTCACTGGTCTCATTCCCAGAGTCGGTGTGTCCTGTGAGAATCCCTGGTACTATCAATGGGCAGAAGGGCTTTGACCTGATGAGTATGATGGGGATCGAGGTAGTGGCTAATAAGGTCCAAGGATCTCTCGTATCAGAAGGTGCTTACCTCCTCAACCCTCGCTTGAACCTTACTCGCAGCACCAGGTAACAGCCAGCATACTCGACTTGTAGAGCTGTCTACGTATGGTTGATGCAGATTCATCTACTTAGCCATGTTCACCCAAATTGACTTTGACCTTCATATTTGATGCATCTGATTATTTCACAGGGAGATCTTTCCAGAAGGCCTGCCTCCTTCATATGCGTTTGTGGCCACTCTGCGGGTGAAGAACCCAGTCCACCGCATGAAGTTTGACCTCTGGAGGGTGCTGTCTGAAGAAGGTGTCAGGCAAGTCGCAGTGACTTTGAATGGCCTAGACAAGTCAGTCACCTTTACCAGTACCAGCACAATGAAGAAAGAGCAGACTGTCATATTTAATGACCGTGGCATTAAGGTCTGTTAGATTTCACAAAAACATCTGTGCACCTGTTTTATGTGACCTGGTACGCAACTCAACTCACTCTTGTGTTCTGTCTACTGAAGAGGCTCTTTGACACAGACTGGCACCAGCTGAAGTTGTTGGTGAGGCCCAAACGCGTCACCTGTTTTGTAGATGATGCATATGTGGAGGAGCAGCTCTTGGACGAAGTTGTCCCCATCTACATCAACGGGAGGACACAAGTGGCCAAAAAAGTCAACATAGAAACTACTGTACCAGTAAGTGGTTCCATGAATATTTTATTTATTTGAAATTCAGTAGCAAACTTAGAGAACCACAAACCTCTATACACTAACCCAATTGTTTATACAAATGGCCCTGGACCAAATGGACATAAAGTCATAAGGCAACTATGTATTCCAATGGCAGCTATTTGGCTACTGTAACTTACTCATTTTTAGCAATCGTCAGTCAACTGATTTTTTTTCCCTCCACATTTATTTGGGTATTCCCTAATAAATAATATGCTATGAGTATAAACCAGGGGTTCTCAGCTCCAGTTCTATGGACCCTGTGCCCTGGGGGAAGTTTTTCTTACTGCTTAAAGACTTAATAATTAGCTGATGCCGGTCAGGTGGTACCTAGGACAGGAGATCAGATCCCCTGCTTTAAACAAAACTGCTAAAAAGGTAACCAAGTCAATCAGTATCAGCACATACTTGATGCCCTTCTTTCATTGATTGTTAGCCCCATTAGCCTTTAAGCTAAGGGTTGCCACGTCCATGTCTCCTGTTTAGATCGTCTTGCAGAAGCTGCGGCTCTACTGTGACCCTCTGCAGAGCGAGCGAGAGACAGCGTGTGAGATCTACTCCGTGGTAAGACCATGCTCACTGTTTACCTACAGCGTTTGGCACCTACAGTTTCCTTCATTTTCTAAATTCTCCTTATGTCTTTGGACAGGAGGATGACAGGGTGAGTCTTCAGTCTACATATATATGAATTTTATAAGGAGTGTTTTTGAGATTTGGTTGTTGTTTTTTAATCCATGTCACCACTTTTATAGTGTCCTACTGATCGTTCTCGTCCTGTGGAGGGCTGTGATTGCCCCAGTGGTAAACCTGGCCCACCAGGCCTACCTGGACCCATGGTGAGTCACTAATTAACGGGTGGACAGCTGGAATGGATAGATAGATCAATAAAATCATAGTTCATGTAAGGATGTAGCTGTTGTCTTAATCATTGTATAGTTGATCCGATATGATCTCCATCTGTGCTAAACACAGGGCTTCAGGGGAGAGAAGGGTCGAGAGGGACCTCCTGGCCCAGACGGAAAACCCGTGAGTGGCTCATTTATGTCACATGTGTCACTTTCAGTAGTAGCTAGGAAGGTTTCGGTCTTTTTTGAGAAAGTCACTAAGGTGAACATATCAGTATCAGTCACTGCCATGTACGAGTCATTCCTTTCGCTCAGGCTTCACAATTCCAAACAACAAAATTGAAGTGTATAAGCCATTACCATACATATCCATAGCCAACTTCATGATTGTCAAGATGCATGATTGTTATGTAGGTTTTCATTATATGTTTATCCGTGAAATGTGTGAATCATATTTGCAGTTGCTTGTACACCCATCCTAAGTCAGTGAATCATTTTGGTCAGTTTGGTTCAATGAATCCTGTTCCAGATCATTTAGTCCAAGCTGGAATTTTTTTTAGCAATGCAGTGTCTCTCTTAACAACACAGACATACAAGCATCTTATTAAATAAAATAAAATAGCAACAATTATTAGCTATTGTACATTACTCAAGCTGTTTGTTGCTGAATGGATTGGTGAATGAATATGAACAGATAGCTTAATTGAATCTTAGACTCAGATTGGACTCGAGCCACTCAAAATAAAAAGACTCAAAAATTGAATCTCTTGTAATAGTTTACATAAAGCGTAAACCATCATTTTAGCATCGTAATACTAGTGGATGGTGGAGAATCAAACTAAATAAAGCTTAATTAAAGTTTGGATCTGTATCATATGGTCTCTCTGTGTTAAGGGAAAGCAGGGAGAAAGGGGTCCACCTGGGCAGCCTGGAAGAGACGGTGAGAAAGTGAGTGATGTAATCTAAAAAAGACAATTCATTTGATAGTCAAGGCCTAAAAAAGCCCAAAAAAAAAAAATCAGCTAAAACTGATTGTTATTTGAAAACAAGTAGATATACTGTAGATCTATAGATCTACATAAATCTATATAAAATACTGTATTGTCTGTTAGCTTTTGTTTATAGTGAGCCTTCATTTTTACTTTTTTCCCTTTAATGCTTTAATCTTCCTTCCATTTCCAGGGTGAAGCAGGTCAACCAGGACAAAAGGGGGAGAGAGGATTGGCTGGTGCCAAAGTAAGTCATATAATCATTCTTTAAAGTTAGCCTAAGCTGCCCACATTAGCCATGTTACAGCTTTTATTTAGCAGTGTACCTATATTAAGAAGAGACATGTCGGTTTTTAGCCAACAGATTTAGAACACACCCTTTATGAGTATCATATAATTTATCAATATTTGCTTGCATATTATGCATATTATTGCAGTGATTATGATGTATACCTCTTTCCATAGGGCGATGTGGGAATCCAAGGGCCACCAGGACGGCCGGGCCCTCCAGGACCAACAGTAAGGCTAATCTTAATTCTCAAAAAATGTATACAGATTTCCAGAGCAAATTTTGGTATACCATATTGTTCATGTGGGGTTTTTCTTTTTGCATTAGCATTATACAAACAAGAAATAAAACCAAGTAAAATCTCTCATTTCAATAATTAGCAAGCTCATAAACAAAGTCAATTGTCATTCCAAGCAAAAATCACAAAAGGTGTGCAGCTAAAGTATGAGAATTGCTAACTGGTATAACTAAATGACTGAGCTGAGCTCACTTTTGAGTATCAACGTTATTAGACCTTTGTTTGACTGAGACTTTTTTAACATTAGCTGATAAAAACACTGGTTGAAACCTTTAATAAACATTATTCTGGCCTCACAAGTCTTTTGTGGGATTCACAACATCAGAAGATCTGATTTCACAAGTTGTGACACAACACTGACATTTCTCAATATGCAGGAAACCAGAGAAATTCAGTGTTGAGGTTGTTCTAAGTGTAACTGCAGTGTAATTTTAGCTGTACGAAGTAATTTACCGGCACATCTGCGGGAAATGCTGATAGTATGCCTTCACAGTGTCCTTATAAGACTTAATAGCTTCCATGCTAGCTATATAAATCATTAGCTAGCTTATGATCTGTGTCCATATTTCCCAGTTGCCTAGCAACAGTATTCTTACAACTTAATCCACTTCAGTGGCCTATGTATTGTGTATTTGCATTCCATTTCCATTTTCCTGAACCATTATATTGTATGTCAGAGCAACTTAAAATAGGATATTGGTTGCTACTTAGCATATATACCAATTTACAAACAGCGATTTTTATCCTTCTTTAGGGCCCTGGACTCTCAAAATGGAATGATTATGGAGTAGAAGCAAGCAAGGTAAGATTGTATACACCACATCATGGACAAACAGTTCCAATGTTATTCCACCCTCACTGATCTGAGTGTGTTAACCCACAGGGAATCCAATTCCAGCAAGGGGAAGTAGGACCCCCAGGGAAACCTGGACCACAGGTGAGTCAGAAATCAGATTTTTAAAAGGTTAAATCCTTTTGGATGGCTGCTTTGGTTATACAGTGTGTGTATATATATATCATTCAGCCATTTGCCTTTTCCCATGGCTTATATAGTTTAACTGTTATTTTACCATGGTAACTTTGGTTTAACTGTAGTTTTACCATGGCTACTATGGTTTAATTGTGGTTTCACCGTGACTACCATGGTTTAATTGTGGTTTTACCGTGACTACCATGGTTTAACTATGGTTTTACCATGGCTACTATGGTTTAATTGTGGTTTTACCGTGACTACCATGGTTTAACTATGGTTGTACCAAGACTACTATGGTCTAACTATGGTTTTACCATGGCTACTATGGCTTATCTTTGGTTTTACCAAGACTACTATGGGTTAACTATGGTTTTAACATGTTTCATATGGTTTAGCTACAGCTTTACCAAGACTGCTATGGTTTTACCATGGCTACTATGGTTTAATTGTGGTTTTACCGTGACTACCATGGTTTAACTATGGTTGTACCAAGACTACTATGGTCTAACTATGGTTTTACCATGGCTACTATGGCTTATCTTTGGTTTTACCAAGACTACTATGGGTTAACTATGGTTTTAACATGTTTCATATGGTTTAGCTACAGCTTTACCAAGACTGCTATGGTTTTACCATGGCTACTATGGTTTAAATATGGTTGTTCATATTTATTATGACAACATATTTATTGTTATACATGTTCATGTATATTTATTGATCCTGAAATTTTTGTTAAGCCTTATCATTCTTAGGCATTACAACATTACAATTTATTTTTCTACACAGGTTATTTTAAATGTTCATTGGTATGTAAATAGGATAATAGTACTGTTTTTAGAGATGCTTGTAAGCAGAATATGTATTTGCAATGGGTCTAGAAGGAGACTGTCATTAAATAAACCATGTTTTCTATGTAGGGGGAGCCCGGGATACCTGGAAATGATGGACTTCCAGGACAAGTTGGACTGAAGGTACAGTAATATCTCTAATCACAGGATGCAAATAGCTTGTTTTCTTCACCGTGATTGCTAGTCTCACTACACCACACACACACCTATCCTCACTGCACTAGAATGTCTAGATTTTGTATTACAAACAAGCAACATGATCTTCTGACATAATGAGCTTCATGTAGTTACCGAATGTCACATGAGTAGCTCTCTTAGGAAAGACTATACGGATTTATTTTAGGCTCTTGGCACATATTTGCGGTTGCTCTTTTTCCTCGTCTTCTCGGACATTCTTGAGCTGGTCGACAACAGGGCGCAGATGTATTGCCGTTAGTCATGAAAACAAAGAACATCCAATTCCTAGAGTATGCTAGGTAGATGGCACAGTTCTGTGTTCAGGCCTAGTTTGCTGCACTTTGCTAAATGTATGTTTAAAGTCAAAACATTGACAGAGAGCTGGCTGTTCATTTGCTGAAGCCCAAAAAAAGACTTTAACCTCCAAAGATTTTTTTTAGTTATGCTTGTTTTGAGTAAAAATAAGTGCATCAACTAAGAGTGACCATTGGAGTAGGCGGGTGTTTTGAGATTGTAATGAGCTGGACGTGAATGGCCGTATTTAAGTTGCACATGTGGCGTCTTTCACCCAATTCTATTTTCAACTCCCTGCATCTGTCGCAGCATCTGTATCGAGGAGAACTCCTGCTCGCCCTGCGTGCGTAGTGAAAATTAAGATCCTTCCATTTACTGCCCCATTAAGTTGTGCAGACTTACTAGTAAATGGATTTTATTAAATTGCACGCCAAAGCTTAATGGTTAATGATTTTTGATAATTTGATATGGGTCTGTTTAGAAGATGTGACCTTTTTTCCTTTTTTTCCTTGACGCAAATGAACTGTTTCACTAAATTTAAAAATCCTGCATAGTAGAGAGGAAAGCTTAGTCTTTATCCTCAGCTGTATATTTTTAGCAGCACATTTGAAGCTGGCTTTCCTATTCAGAAATGTTTTGAGCTGCCAGTCAAAGTTGAACACATGCTTTACAGTTTAACCGCTACTGGCAATTAAATGAGGAGAAAAAAAAATGTTAAAACTGAAATCCACAAATCTTTGTATTTAAGGACTTCTTCATCATCCACTCTCACTCTCACGTTCATCCACATGATGGTACTCTGAATACGTGCTTTATTAAAGACACTTGTACTGTAAGCTGAGATTTGTCATACAGCTGATATTACATCATGCTAATATCAACTGTAATACAAATATATTTGGCTGCAAGAGCCTCATTAAAGTGATCCAGATCCAGATGATTGACTAGGCTAGAAAGTGGTAGCTAGTTAGCTATGTTGTATCACGTCAATGACAATAAAAGGTCGACATTGCGTGTAAAGTAGATTATTCAAGTCTTCGATTTTCTATCTCTACAGTATTTAACTTGAGCCTGTTTCTTCAACCAAAATTTTTAATACAGGGTGTCCACAACCTTTTTTTAAAATCCCAGACCTGTCTAAATGACTGGTTTATGTCAGCCAGGCGAAACCATTTAAAGACACTTGAGTAAACAATACACTAGCGGTGAATGGAAAGAGACGTGAGGATCAGTAGGCTGATCTTGTCTTCTGTCCACATCAGTCTCATGTGGCTGTTTCTCCACCCTTTCCATGCACCTTCCCATTTTGGCTTCTACTCCTTGATCAGAAACCACACCACATCTCTCCTCCTGGCTTCCCATCACCATGTTGCAGGCTGTAGTGGGTGATTAGCTAACTGTGGTACGGTTTGATGTGGCACAGTGGATAAAAGATGCTCGACCCGGGCTGGGTTTGCCGGGGCCCAGCTGGCACGGTCGTCGCTGAAACAGCTCTGTAATCACAGGGTTCGGGAGAATATGCTCAAGGCCAGTAAAACCAACCGCCCTGTTCTCAGAAGCTTGCTCCTGTGTTTGTAAAATTGCATACCCTTCATCGTGTTAAACAGTACATTCCAAAATGCAAAATGCAACAGGATTTCCTTGCGTAAAAATTCTTCATGGAACACTCGCAAGACTGCAGCTAAGGGGCAGTCTCGTAAAAAGCTGCATAATTGGTGCTCTGGAGTCTGTGCGTGGAAATGATTTTAGAGGCAACAAGTGGAACAGGGTGCAATTATTCCATGTTGTGTTTGAGTACCGTATGCTTTGTGTGAGGTCTCTGACTATCAAAGGCTTAAGGTTGCATACGCTTGCTTTTTTCACAGCAATGAAAGGGTGTTTGGTAGCACTGTCTAGAGCGGGGATGTCCATCAACAAGCTGCCATTTTATTAGGTACACATTGTACTACACTGTATATGCACTCAAATCAGGTGCCACTTTGTAAGTTTACAATTACTGACTGTAGCCTATTCGTAAATGGAAAAGTACTAGCTAAATACCGAGGCATGCTGTTATAGGAAAATAATCAACAACAGGGTGCTGTGGACTTGCTGTTACCACCACAAAACTGATTACAGTGTTTTATCCCTCATATACAAGCAGCCAATAATTATTAACAATTTTTAATTTATTTTTTATGAATGAAACTTTTTATCCGTTTATAGGTACACCTAATGTTGTGGAACATCCAGGAACAACAAGTTAGTTCCTGTTAGTGCCTGATACCTAATAAATCAGCAACTACAGTATAATAGTAGCTCCGACGTGTGTGCGATGCAGCTATGGCTACACAGTTCTGCTTTTCCCTTGCAGTTACCATAACACTGTTATGGTCATTCATTATTATTATTTGTAGTTAGCGTGCCGTCTTTGTGATTGGTGTTTGTAGCTCTCCTGAGTGCTCCATCTTAATAATCTGAATAGGCAAAGCAGAAAATCGACACAAGCAGGCGCGCAATCTGATTCTGAATACCAGGAACTTTTCCTGCATGATTACTTGTGTAAGTTTTGAAATTAATTCACTGACCAAGGTTTTACTTTGTTGATTATGTAAACTGCATAAAAATGTTAGTAAAAGTATGATGGACATACCATTCTAACTATGGTAGTGCCAAATAAAACCAAACACACTGATAAGAAGTCTTGTGAAGAAATGTGATTGTAAATATTTAGACTGTGGTAAACATGTTTGTTGCTGATTTTGCACATAAAATAAATGTGTAAAGTAAATGTGACAGAATTCATTTTTCCCAGGTAGCTCGGTGTGTACATGTTCGTCCCTCACGTGCCACTCTGACACATTGCGCACACATGGAGCCAGGAAAACCGATGCTATTTTTGAACATAAGCGATATATATGACCACAGACCGGCGTCTCGTTGGAAAGGAGGGTCCCCCTGAAGCCTCCCCCAAGGTTTCAGCGTGAATGTGGCTTGTAATTTGGCACTCAGGGAAAAGTGAGCGAAATGGCGAATCTTATAGATATCTCTGTGCCTGGCTGTCATGGGCGTAGCATATTTCAGATGTTAATAACAGGCTGCCTCAAAGTTCCTACTCGCTTTCCAATTAGGACACGTGCGTGCTATACTCACGCATGTAATTTCTAGAGCAACATTTTTGCTTTCATTTATAGCATGTAAAAATGTACTGTATTCTCCAGCTTTCCAGGTTTAAGCTCTAATTATATATGGGTTAATCTTAAAGTGTTTAAAAGCTTTATATAGCTCAGTGAGATCTATATCAGGATACACACATCAGGGCCAGGTCTTCCATTAGGCTGGAAAAGTGACAGTCTGGTGTTGTGAAGCGGCCTCATCTGGTGATTTTAAAAAATCTCCATCGTCCTCATGTTGCTCAAAGATGCATATCTGAAACCAATACTGAGCATGGTTTTTTTTCTTTGCACACAGGAAATCGTAATCAGAGATGTTGCTTATCTCAAAGACCAATGTTTTTATGGATAAAGTTATGAAGTAAATTAAAGTGAGCATGAGTAGCTGTTGGCAAGATCTACAATAATATGATATGCTGCATCACATGCTATTTACAGAGGTAGTCACGCTTCTTGATGATTAACTAATCTTGTGCATTGCATTAGTAACATAGTGTGTGTGTATATATATATATATATATATATATGTGTGTATGTATGTATGTATATATATTATTGAATGCTTTCCATTTTCTCATACATATACCATCATATTAGTCATTTTTAAATTGTCCCTTGCTTTTGTGTTGCATTGCATTAGACTGAACAACAAAGAAAACAAAATAAGATCTGTATCGTCAACCACACTTTTTTCAGCTTTAAAGACAAGTGCTTCAGAGACGTGAACTACATGCAGGTCTTTTTAATAATCTGAATGCAGAGCCCAGAAAACGACTTAAGCAGGTGCGCAGCCCGACTCTGAATACCAGGAACTTTTCCTGCGTAATTATTGACGTTACTTTTGAACATAAATCGCTGCCCAAGGTTTTGCTTTGTTGATTATGATAACTGCTATATTAGTAACATTACAATTTTGATAGACATACTATCGTGCCAAATAAAACATATTGGGACAAAAACATTGTGATAAGATAAGATGTATTTGAGGAAGAATGAGATTGTAAATATTTAGATTGTGGTAAACTTGTTGGATTTTGCATTAGTAATGTAGAGGAAATGGGAGCACCTCATTTGGAGGTGCTATCTTTTCCATCATCAAAGCCATATCCTGCCAAGTTCTCACACTCCCCTGTGGTCAGACCTCTCCGGCCACAACCAGCGCTTGTCTTCCTCAATATTTACAGCCATTACAACCTCGCTTCGAATCCCCACCAGGTTCTTATTTGGTAAATGACAGGGTGTGTTGCTTGTGTGTTTAGCAGAAGTTGCATGAAGATTTTGCACATGTGCATGTGGTGAACCTCATAAAGGTCCTGCTCTTTGTGCACTGCTTTATGAGTAAACCTGACACACATCGCCTGTGGTGTGTGTGGTTGTAGCAGGAGTGTAGTTTAGTTCCTAGATGTCGAAGGCTGATTAGCAGGCTATAGCACCGTGTCTAAATGCAGAAAGGTGATCTGAAACTTACATATTACATATTAACCATAGAGGTGTTAGAAAGAATTTCTGAGATTTTATAAGTGAGTAAATAACATGTGACATGCAAGATCTCTCTTAATATGTCAGCAAGATTTTAAGTGTAAATATGTCTTATGATTACACAGTTTGTCAGGTATGCGGCTAATTTGACCTAAATGCACCGATTCAATTTGTGTCTTATTGAATTCACATTACTAAAGATCAAAATCTCAAGATTTATTAATTTATTAAAAGTTAACATTCAATAAAATTTAAGCAGGTTTGTATCTTGGATAAATATCGAGTAAGCTTAAATTTTTGCTAACATTAGCACTTGACATGTTGCTAGTATTGTACAATGAAAAGAAAATAATAATCATAGTTATCATTAGAATAGGTTATCTTCACATCCATGATGCTATCAGTGAAATTAGCGGACTTCTGTTGGCTAAAGTTGGCTTTTGTATTGAGCTAGCTAATGCAGGTTTTTATATAATCTTCCCACAACAATTAATCTGCACAATTAATAAACCTACAAAATTAATTAAAAGCAGTAATTAAAAAAAAATATTTAATAAATAAAAATGTATTGTTATTTATGGAACATTTATGGAAGGGTGGTAATGGCCCTCTACTTTGCTTTGCGTCACACCCTGTCATTGATAATTTTCCTATTTTTGACCCCAAGTGATTTATTCCTTCCTTTATGCATTTAATACAAAAATGTTTACATCTTTATTTTATCAGGAATGTTAAATACAATTATTTGTGCAATGTCTTGCACTGTTTGTGTCTTTTTTTTTTTTTTTTAACAGAAGTTTATCTGTGTGAGTGGTCTGAGATGTGCATGTGCATTTTGCATAAAATAAACATAGCGTGCTGGATTAAAAAAAAAAAAAAAAAAAGGGCATAATCTATGACATTCTTCCATGTCAATTCTTCTGTAAGACGACTGCTTAAGTAATGTACAGAAGAGTGACTCAACTATAAAACTTCTTTTTTTTTTTGGACAACTTAAGCAATGCTTTTCTTCCTCCTCAAATGTTGAAATCGAGTTTTTTTGCACAAATTGTTGTCACTTCATTTTTCCTATAGATCAATTAATGGATTCTTTAATCATTTGATATTACGTTGAAGGTTTTCTCTGATGCAGTGTGTGGCCATGTGTTTGTGTCCCAGGGTGAAAAGGGGGATGCTGGGGAGCCTGGAACCGATGGACAGAACGGTATTCCGGTAGGTTAACCTTCTGAATCTTATGAACTTTTTTTTTTTTTTCCTAATGATTTCCTGGTAGTCATCAATGTCATCATCATCACTGGTGTCACTGCCATCATTGGTCATCAACCACAGGACTGCTGTTCTCTATTTTTGCTTTCCCATGCTACAGTTTTCATTGCTTTTCCATACACATGGAACCATTTCCGCTTTAAATTTAAATTAGAGTCATTTGATTTAGTTAAACCCCCTCTTTGGCATGATTCCAGTCTAAATAACAACATGACCACAGTGATTACGCTCTCCCAGAATACACTGCTGGGTTGTGGAGTAGAGCAGCAACTTTGTGGGCACACTGGAAATGAGATCGGACCCCATTCCAATCTGTAACAAATGACCAATCACGTCTCATTAGCTTCTGTAGTTACCACATAACTACAAAAGATGAATTCGACACAGACTGCAGCGTGGCTCATGACATAAGCCAAACAGGTGGTGGATAAAGCTGAAGAAGTCTAAAGCCACCACTGATGTATCTTAGAGGTTAGGGGCTCTTAATGCACAATGAAATGGAACAGCTTGGTGTTGGTTCTTGGTGTGGCGTCACTTCTCAGCAGACATATGCTCTCAAGCTTCTTACCAGCAGTGAAGGTTTTTGGCAAAGAGGGTTTTGCTATAAATTTAAAGCTTTAAATACTCTCAGCTAAGATTTGACGTTTATTCACCTTGGCAGGCGGTTCTTGCGGAGACGTTTTGGCTGCCTGAAGATTTTTCTTGTGGCTTCCTTGTGGGAAGCAAGATCTATGGAATCTTTTAGGTAGATAGATGCCTGTTTGATGTCACATGCCCGAGCACTATTTTGAGACTTTGTGATTAATCCAGCGGTTAATGCAGACCCTCGGGTCTGCTTGCGGTTAACCTCTGGATGTTCTGGAACATTTATGCTAAGGAAAAAGACTTCAGGTGCAGGGGCATATTTCCAGAATGTGAATGTGCCCTACTTCAGGTCATCAAGTCCCCCTAGATGCTCCTTATTTCTCTAATTGAAGACTTGCACACCATTCTCATTTTGATCCACTGGTAATTTATGGAAAAGGCTGGATGAGGGAACGTTCTGCTCGATTGCTGAAAAGTGTGGCGCTCATTCACTCGATAACTCACCCGGGTGGCACTTCCTGTTTACGACAAACCAAGCCGGTTCATTTGAAAAAGAAATCTTTAGCATCTCGGTGTTCCTGAGGCCGTTTGGGTGGGGGAGCTTATGAAAGGCACACAACCTGAACAGCTCAACGACTGTGCCGGTTTAAGTTTTCTCTCTCCTCCAATCTTTAATCAACTCTCCCTTGGGTGTAATTACTGCTCTAACGAGGGAGAAGTCCACTTGCCAGAAGACAAATAACAAGCGGCTGAGGGAAACTGAACACCCAGAAAACTAGACATAAGAAGCCCATTACTGAGGAGCATTTTTGTATCCTACAATTTATTCATTTCGGAGACACTTTTTTCAAAAATAATTTGGAAGTGAGGCAGAAGCCCATCACAGCCAAGAGCTGAGTAATTAAATATAAGTATCCACCACTGAATCTCAGACAAATGATGGGATAGGAACTCACAACCTTCTGACCACTAGTAGATCTACTCCTGCCCACTGTTTTTTAGGTATACGTTTAATTATTACTCATTATGGACTGCATTTGTGCTTATGTATGAGATGTTAATAGAATTTAAGCTTACATGCCTTTTACAGGGCATGAGAGGACTTCCAGGTGAAATGGGGCCTGCTGGACCTCAGGTAAGCTTTTGTAATAATCATATTTAACACCAGCAATGACACTTGTGTTTCATTGTCCTCAGAAATCAAGAAAAGACAAATATACTGAGCATTCTTTTTATAAATAATATTTTTTTGTCTTTCATTATGACATCCTGTTATAATAGCATTTCTGGTTTCCATTATACATTACTAGAGAATTGCAAAAGGTCAAAAGGTGTTGAGTTAGAGATGGACTATATATTTTCTGTGCCTTTGATGATCCAGGTGGTCAGATAAAGGATTTAAGTAAGGAATGAAACATGACACGGTGTTCTATTACAAGAAAATAACAGCAATTTGCCAATCCTAACAATGCTTTGTTTACTTAAGAATCATACTTTTTTTTAAATCTGTCTAAAGTTACATTTAATGTTGTGGAACATCTGTAAAACAAATGTATCACTTATGTTAATATGACAACAACAACAACAAAAAAAACACAGTATGTCATGTTTCTGAGAAACTGCAAAACGCAAAGGCTTTCCAGTGTCTGAAAACGTAACATTTCAGCTTCACCTCTAACTGTTACAAAGCGCTGACACTGGAGACTCCTTCCGTAAATGCTAAATAAACTTTGCTTTACAGAAAATTTCACCATATCACTGATTACACTTGTTTTTACTAAAAAAGAAATCTGTTTATGTGGAGTGTTCACTATACAAATCCTTGTGTATGTTGTTATTATAGAAATTATGTATAATGTATTAGAAGGAATATAAAGCTTGCAGCCGGAATTATTGTCAGAGGTGCTGTTATAGAAAATTAATCAACATCATCTGATCATAAGGTTCAAGAATTCAGTATTACTGTGTTGTAAAGGAATACAGTGTGGAGTACATTTTAGGACAAATGCAGACGAATGATCAATTTACTGTATACCAGACAGTTAAGAGTACCTAGTCAGAAATATCTGATTTCCGAGTACAGTGGAACAATGCTTACCTTGATCTACGTGAAACAATGTTATTTCTACAAGTTGGCCATGTCAATTCTGTGGTGTTGCTATTTGTGAACACAGTATTTATCATTTCATGAAACTGTAACAGGGCGAACGAGGCTTGCCAGGGCCGCCAGGTTCAGCGGGAACAAAAGGACCTCAGGTATGTATAAAAAAAGAGAAAAAGAACAAGTAAAAGTTCTTTTTTCTGGGCAGATTAGGGTCTAAAAAATTTGTTCTTCGTGTCATGAGCTGATGGAAAACAGTGCAGTCCTGATAGGACACTCTTGCCGCCTGCTGGAGTCTTCTAGTATTGCACCTCAACTTGTAACTTGTGTTCATAATGTCATACTCCTGTGTTCTGATCAGGGGTACTATGACTTCTAGGCTGATGCTGACTACATTGAGCATGATTATTAGGGTGTGTTCAGTGTAGGGAGGATGAAGAGAGAGGATATGTGTTTTATCCTGGTAGGGAACTTCATCGAAAGCAAAACTAAAAATCATTTAGAGAGGCCGTTGGCTTTTTTTTTTGGCCTCTTTTGCCAACATCTTTGTTTCACTTCCTAGGATTAGTTCAGAAGTTTTGCTTGGTTGATGTCACATGTCTGTTCTGAGTCAAACTGATACTTCTTTCACAGTGTATCTGTTTATGTATCTATTTAGTTTGCTCTAAACCGAGTCAAAGATGGGCACATTTGAAAGTAACACTCAAAAAAAATCTGGACTGATTTAACATGTAGTGAGCAAAATAGCTAATGTGACAAACATAAATTAAAATGAATTTCGTACACTTTTACACTAGCTATAGTTCAGTCAGTGTGACAGTGTCCTAGGTAGTTAGCTAATCAGCCTATCTTGGTGCTTGCTAGCTTGCTAATGCTTTGTAAGTTGTTACTGTTAACACTTACAAGACTGGTTCAACAGAGAAATATTATTTGTCTTTGTTTCTTTCTTAGAGTGACTTAAGCCAGTGGTTAAATTTTTCTATTTTTTTGTTTTGTTTTGTCTTTGTGGTTTTAATTTTGCTAACTTTACAGAGTGATGCTGCTCAAGCTAGTTTATGTTAGCTAGCCACTAGAGAGTGGAGCTTGGTTTTATAGTTGCTTTTGCACTATTTTGGCTAGAGTAACATTAAACCTTTAGGTACTTTTTAAGGAACATTTTAAAAGATTGAAAAAAATTCTTGTCATGTATGCAGTGATTCTGTGGGGTTTTGGTTGCGACATATTTTGCTAGTGTAATTTTGCTTTTTAAATCAAACTTTTGAATCATTTCACAGCAAGTTACAATCACTTATTTACATGTTACAACATGGTGATACACACATCAGACTCATAAACAGCTAAGACAAAAAATATATTGGTTTAACAAAACTAATCAGTGACTTCATTTCAGGGACCCCCAGGCCCAGTGGGACCACCCGGTCTAGAAGGTCCAGTCGGTCCAAAGGTACTTGATCGTAATGTAATAGAAATATGAACGCCTGTCTGTGATACAATGAAACTGATATATGTGCGTGAGTAGATTTTTGGTATAATGGCAATAAATGATACTGTTCTTTCAGGGGAACTCAGGGCCTCGAGGGCAGGATGGCATCCCAGGTGCCCCTGGCACTAAAGTGAGTTGTTCAGCATAATATGGGTTTTCCCTCACAAAAGGTGTGAAAATGTGGGTTTTCCCTCACGAAAGGTGTGAAAACAATATCCTGCTACTCAGAGCTTAGAAAATGTCATTGAGTAGAGATGATAAATAAAAATCGTTATATATTTTAAATAAAAATGCTGAATAAAAATCTTTATTTCCTGCATAAAGGGGTTGAATTGTGAAAACTTTACAAGAGTGGATGGTGGCATCAAATGAAAGAGGAGCAGTTTAGATTGCAAATATTGTCAGTAGTTACATTACAGTGGTATGTATACGGTAATTTATGTCTAAGTACCCAGGTATGAACCATATAAAGTGGGACTGACTCAGCACAGTTCCACTGGTTTTCCGAGTATTAAAACAAAACACTATAAATCAAACTGTAAATGAGCCAAGTAAGTGTGGTGTAATCAAGACCAACAATTCCAGCCTCTATTCTGTATGAGGACACTGAGCTGCACTGAGCTGAGTGTAGTGAAAAAGCAGCCATGGGACGAGCTAGTCTTGGAGTATAAGTGTCTATGTCTTGACTGACATTTATGTTCAAAACTAAGACAAGAGAAAATGGGCTCCGAGAGTCAGTTACCTACCCAGCTTTCCAATATAAGAGCTTAATTAATGTTTCATAATGTAATTAAATATTATGTGCTAAATATTATCTATTCATATTATAAACTCAGATTCACTTCCTCATTAGCTCTGGAAATGTTTTATTTAGTTTTTTCTTTTAAAAGATTTCCCTGTGAAGTGTGTTTTGCCACATTTTGAAGGTTAAAAGCACTCATTTCCTCACCTTCTCACCATAACCACATCCTCAGTATGTGTACAGAGACCCCACAGGGACATGTCAAAGTCCTGATGCATGCAAGGTGCCTTGTGTGTAAATCTGTATCAGTAACAGATATGTGATGTCGAGTGGTGACATTTCTACCAGACGCCATTTGATAGATAACTCAGTGTATTCTCAAATTAAGAATAAAAGTCACTATAATAAATGTCCAAATCAGTATCTAAGGAAAGATGCAGGGAGGATATCAGTTTTACACAGGGTTTACCATTTAAAAAAAAAAAAAAATGGGGGGGTTAGGGTTAGGGGATAATTATCCCCTCAAATCAAACATGGCTTTTAGTTTAGGTTATGAAACAATTCTTTTGCCTGGAACCAGCAGGAAATGTATAGTAAGTGTTAAGATGAAGTTAGTGGAAAGTTTTAAGCTAGGCTGTGAAAACATAAGAGCTGATAGGTCTGTATCTGCATTTTGTCTGTCTGTTTTTTTCTACAATGTTCTAAGATGTTCTTTTTTCTGAGGAATTTTGACTTTGTCTAAAATCAGCCCACTTCCATTTTCAGATGAAGCTGTATCAGGCACGCTTTTATGTTGGTCTCTAAAACAGCTTCTAGGCCGCAAGGGGCAAATTAAATGTAACATTCTTTCTTTGGACAGGAAAGACAGAGAAGAAACACCATTCACACTTTTCTGTGTGTTGCCAGTTACACCCTTTTATGGCACGTTTTCTTTACATTTTTAGTCCATGCAATTTCTGTGAATTTGTACGAGTGCCTCATTTTGTGTGTGTGTGTGTGTGTGTGTGTGTGTGTGTGTGTGTGTGTGTCACAGGGATCACAGGGCGAACCTGGAGTTCCAGGGCCTCAAGGCGTCATGGGTCTACCAGGTTTAAAAGGCCATAAGGTGTGACTATTTTGTAATGCTGCCAAATCCCATAGATGCAGTTTTCAATCAGTGTTCATTCTGAGATTAATTCAGCGCCAAAATGTCACGTTCACAGTCCCTAATTGTGTGCACCACTTACTTTTGCAGGGGGAATCAGGAGAGCCTGGTCCAAAAGGAAGTCAGGTACTGTAGCTCAATGGAGGGTGATGCACCGTTACATTTATTTTACTGCAGTGTGTGTTAGTATAGAGACTGTTTAGTCTCGGTGCGGTGGAAGGTGTGAACATGTGTGCTGAGCTTTGTCAGCTCTTTTTGCTTGCGCTGAGAGACAGACAGAGATGGAAACAGAAAACAAAAGACAAAAGGTGGAGGTTGCTATGTACAACCCAATACATTTATGTAAGAAATAAAACACTGCTATTACAGGAAAACAGGGTGGAGTGATGTGGAGCTACTGTTACTGTTAAGTTATTTTTAAAATGTTTTATTCCTTTATTAGCACAGCAGTATGCCAATGATGACATTTTTATTCATTACAGAATGACATGTTGTACTTTTTAACCATTTACAGCTATGTGTAATATTGTGGAACGTCCAAGAAACAAGTTATCAGTTATATTATAGCAGCTATAAGCTGTTGTTCCCTTTTACCAGCCTCACTTCTACTTTCTCACTTGAAGTTAATAAGAAAAAAAAACCTCAGCTTGTCATGTTACAGAGAAACCAGAAAGCTCAAAGTCCGCCCTGAAGACTTTCCAGTGTCGGAAAAAACGTACAGTTACAGCTCTGACACTTGAGACTCCTTCTAGAAATGTTAAATAAACCTCTCCTCAAAGAGAATTTCACAATATCAACATTTAAACACGTTTAATCCATTTATGTGGAGTTATCCATATCCACAGACTTATCCTGTGTAAGCTGTTACTATAGAAATGATATTCGAACGAACGCATTAATAAAACCTTGCACGTGGAATTACTGTCAGAGCTGCTGTTATAGAAAATTCATCAACCCCTTCTGACCAATCAGAATTGAGCATTCAGCAGCACCTTGGTATGACTAATCTACAATGAGTCAATGCGTTTTTCAAATTGCTGCTAATAGACGAATATGTGCATTTATCGTACATTATTATGTTATAGCACTGATTATTTAGCAGTAATTTTAAAGTTTTTAAAGACACATATCAAAATACATCAACTAAAAATGTAAAATAGCTTTTCGCTGTTTCAGTGCTACTAAAGTAGGGGGCATGAGTCACAGTTTCTCTGAAACACAGCAATAAAACGGAAACCTGTCATCTTTTTAACCACAGTACATGCACTAATACGCACATGCGCACACACACACACACACAGATCCATCCTTGTATAGACCAGGAAGTCTGTTGAGGAATGACATACATGAGCATACACAATTTCCTGAGAATGTGCTGGGGAAAAAAAAGGATACTAATATGCTTTTCTCTTGCTTTTCTCTTTCCAGGGAGAGAAAGGCAGTGAGGGATCACCTGGGCTCCCTGGAAAACCTGTATGTAACATACAATAATCTCATGATAATAATAGCCCATAATAATAGTATTATTATTAGTTTTCACCAGGATGTGATGCAACTTCAATTGTAAAACCATTTTAACATGTGTGTTATGTCATAGATGTAGAACAAATGAATGAATGTGTGTTTTCTTTCTATACCTGGGCCTTTGCAGGGTGAGCCAGGCCTCAGGGGGAGCAAAGGAGAGGTATGTATTCATTACTGAAGCACACTGACACTTTCACAACAGTGTTTCCTGCTTATTCACAAACTAGGAGCTCTTTCAGTTCCTGCCACTTTTCTAACATTGTGATTAAAGGTGCAGTTTGCAAGTTTACCAAATGCATAATAATTAACTCATTATAAACATACCACAGGACCTGGCTATTTCCTTTGTGACGCGCTTAGAACATCTCTTCTCAGAGATTTGCCTTTCTTCTTGATAAGTTAATCCACTAGTTTCATAAGAAAGGGGGCGGCATCAGTTGGAAACATTTGTCAATGATTTCACTGGAATTGCAGGTCACTTTGCATGCATCGAATTCTTTTGCAAAAGAAATTGTAAATCTCACAACCTAAGACACTGCACAACAAGAACAAGAACCAAGACTCTTATCTCGGCTAATGCACAGATATGTAACTCTAACTATTAGATTAGATAGTGAGATGAGAGGGAAAAAGTACAGAATGTTATCATATCAGGGATGGACAAATCAAAAAAAGTAAAAGTTCCAATAAGCCACCCGGTCCCATGTTAAAGTTGGCTAGAAACATAATTGACTAGGCTATAAAGTGGTACCTAACATAAAGTAATAAAGTATGGCGATTGTGTTAGCTAGATTAGTGCATTAATACAGATTAAGTGAAACGAACGGGTTTATTATCACGAGCACATGTAAAATATATTACTCGAGTCTGGCTAGTGTCTTTATTTTCCCTTAATATTTGTATCAGCAAGGTGAATGTTACGTATAGCAGAAGAGTTATATGATGGCCTTGAGCCTAACTTTATTTTACTCGTCAGTTTCATCAGTGTCCGTCTTTCATCTGTCTATGCTTATTTATGCTAACAAAAAGCGTTCCACCATCAACCAGATCGCCCCTCAGCCAATGCGTGTAGTGCAACAGGTGGCGAGATTCAGTATGAGTAGCTCTATAGCTCTATAATTACACCATCAAGGTTTGTCATACCACTGTGAATGGCATTAAGCTCAAACATAGCTATATACCAAATGAAAACATTTGAGAAAGTCTACAAGGAATAGGGTTTATTTCTGGTTGGTTGTTGAACATATGTCGTTGTCTGCTAGGCCACTAGGAAAAAATGAATAGCCTGAACACAAAATATGGCTGTTCCTGGTGCCCAGGTACTTAAATCCATGTGTAGTACTTACTAATTCATTTTCCAACAGAAAAGGTTTGGCCCTACCATCGGGAGATCACAAAATTTAATCCCGAGGATATGCCTTAGCCGTAGCAAAATTGGCCATGCTCTCTGGACGAGAGGGATGGCATACTTTCTCTCTCCTGTCAATCACAGCGACACTAGCCAATCAGGAGCGTCTGTGAGTTCATGTATACAGAAGAGGGCGGATAGTGCTTTCCGAGTGTGTTACACTGCCCTGTGAGGCAGCATGAGCAGCAGTTCGAAAAGATGCAGTTGGCTGGCTTCACGTGTCTAGGAGGAAGCGTGTGTTAGCCTTCACCCTCCCTGCTTGGTAGCTGTTTTATGATGGGGAGAGCTGGCTTGTGGGTGGGATCTGGCAGGTGACCAAATTGTGGAAATTTTTCAAGAATTACTTTAGGTTATTTAAACAGTCTGAATCTAAGTGTGTTTGTTTCATCCATTTTATTCGCATGTACATGTACAATTATTGTAAAGCTTGTTAGACCATGGCTTATGATCTCTCTCCTCTGTCTCTCTCTGTCTCAGCGAGGTGCAGCCGGAGATCCGGGAATCAGAGGGGCTGATGGGAAAAAGGGAGAAATTGGTCCAATGGGACCAGGAGGACCGCGAGGATTTCCAGGAAACAGTGGGTTGCCAGGGCAACCAGGTATCCCAGGTTACCCAGGAAAACCGGTAAGTGTTGCTCAGATCACAGGATTACACACTCCTGAGGAAGAACAGACAAAGGGCAACAAGTCAATGAGCAGCAAATCATGTCCAAGAATGTTCTGGTTAATCATCCTAGGTGATTATTATTTTTAAAATATGCCTATTTTTAAAAAAAAAAAAAAAAAAAAGTGATACCCAGCCTTGCTGAGGAAACATCATGTCGCCGCAATACATCTGAGTGCAAAAGTTTGCACTCCCTAATAATTTTTGACTGGGAAAAGGAGAAATTTGCTTCTTATTTTACAATTCATCTACAAATCAAAAGAATTGCAAGAAGTTAAAAATGAAATGTAGGTCGCCTAGGACTATGGCTACACAGTCGTCTTCTCCCGAATTCATATATTCTTTAGTTTCCAAAATTTGTCCATACCTGACAGATATCATTTTGATTTTTCTATTAATACCGATATGCGACAGCAAGTAGTGTTGCAGCTTCACAGCTCCAGCTTCCTCGGTTCGATCCTGAGCTTGGTTTACTGTCTGTACAGAGTTACCGTACATGTTTCCCACATGTCTGTACGGATTTCCTCTGGGTTCTCTGGTTTTCTAAACCCCAAATTGCCACTAGGTGTGAAAGAGTCCATGAATGTGTGTGTGCATGGTGTCCTGCGATGGACAGGAGTCCCAGCCAGAGTGTGTTCCTGCTTCACGCCCATCCTGGGATAGGATCCGGATTCACCACAACCCCTGACTAGAATGAAACGGTTACTGAAGATGAATGAATGAATGATGAATATCAACACTAAATGTCTTGGTCTAAATTCTTTTCTTCATAAATTCTTTTATGTTATCCCAAGGGATTTGCTCCTGATCGTAAATGCCTTAACCACTGATCTGTGTTTCAGGGGAAGACGCCTTCAGAAGAACACTTGATGAAGATTTGTGCATCAGTGTTGCAGAGTAAGTGTTCTTGCAGAGTAAGTGCTCATTAAAATATATAATCTTGAAACAGATTTCAAGACTCTAAGCTCTAATGGTCAACGTGGTCAAGTGACTGTGACTCACAGTGTGTTCCTGTTACTACACACACCAACATCTGTCCACACAAAAACTCAACCAGTCCTCAGTCCTGTCCTAACAGCATGTAACTGACCCTATGTATCGGTCAGGTGTCTGCGTCACTGTGTACTTGTGTGATTGTGCACATCAGCATATTGGTTAGCGTTGGAAAGACCGGCGCTGTCAGTTAGCAACAAGCTGGAAACATCTGTAGCTGTGGAAGAAGCAACTTCACTTTCAATTCTCTATTTTAGAGGAAAGCCATAAGTCTGTTTAACAGACACAGTTGCCCAATCCATATGTTTCAGCACATTATGGTATTTTTCATAGATGTTATAGTTCAGCAAGTATTCTTCAGTCATCTCAAGGACAAATTTTATATGTAAATAAAAGTATGAAAAGGTCACAGATTCGGGTTGCTTCTCAGAAACCTTCGTTTAGAATTGCAAATCTGAAAAACCACAAATCAGTGCAAAGTTTGGGAAGTTATCATGACAGGCTTCTACTTATTGTTCGTTTCTTTACATCTCAGATCTATTATTAACTTGGTAAGGTGTAACGCTTGCTGTAAATAATCCATGTGGGCCGATGCAAACCAGAGTTACTGTTGACGTCATGAAGCTGATTTTTTTTTCTATAACAGCATATCCTGGAGTATTCTTACTCTTAATACCCTTATACTCTTGTACACTTATACCACAGAAATTTGCCAATGCTTACAATTCTTTAATTTATTAATGGACGACACGTCATGCTTTTTAGCCATTTATAGTTACATTTAATGTTGTGGAACATACGCAAAACAAGATAGTTCCCGTTATCACTTACAGTATAGCAGCTATTAATAGCAATTAGCTTTTTTCTCTTTCTTGAAGTTAATATATGGAATTAAACTTGTGTCAGAAGTATTGATACAAAAAAAATGCAAACTTAACTTTTAAACTTGAACTTGCTTAAATAACAACACGTTTGTCTTCTGTTTACGATTAGCCTTACATACTGTTTACGATTATTTACATACCATGTACACTAACCGTCAATCGTGATGAGGGTTGTAATGAGATGCTGCTGCTTATAAATCCCTCCTAGCAATGACACTTAATGTATTAGCCAAAAGCTTCACTTCTAACCAAGTAACAAAACTTAATTTTCTCAACAGATCAACTGCCACAACTCCTTCAGGCAATGTCCTCCAGAGGCTGCCAACAGTGTGAGACCATTAAGGGACCCCCAGGTGATCCAGGCCCCCCTGGACCCCAAGGTCCAACTGGAACTCCAGGCTATCCTGGCAGACCTGGAGCTCAGGGATACCCAGGACAACCAGGGGCGATGGGGCCAGTGGGCCCGAAAGGTAAGACAGGACAATTATGGCAACAGGTTTTTTTTTTCTTTCTTTCTGAAACGGTTGACATGTTGTTGATTTAAGATGAGAGGAACTGTTGCTATTCATGTACTTTCAGTCTTCATAAATGAAACAGAAACTCTTTGCATATTTCAGTTGTTAGCATCTAGTGTTCATTTTATGTGCACTCTACAGGTGAAATTGGACCAATGGGCACGAAAGGTGCCAAAGGAGAGAGTCGCAATGGGCTCCCAGGTCCACCTGGCCCACCAGGTATTGTCCTGTTCATGCTTGATCCATGCTTGACAGTGATGTGACAAACCTCAATGCTGTAATGACAGCGCACACTTCTGAATCTCACACAACAGCTTTCACTAGACAGATTAATTCGTGTGCAGAAATTACACCTCAAGTAATGTCTTTTACATGTGATATAAAGAGCGAGCAATTACACCTCAAGTAATGTCTTTTACATGTGATATAAAGAGCGAGCACCACAGCTCGTCGTTGAAACTTTGACCAACGACTTGTTGACTTTTTTGTTGAACACAATGTGCTACTTTTTAAACTTGTTTGTTTTTCTTAGTCTGTATTACACCACAGCACGGCTCGGACAGTAGTTCTGGCTGTAACATGAATGACAGGTTAATATTAATGTGCTCGTTCTAATACGTTATTTTTTCTATAGTAATAGCTCATACACAGCTCAATAATCTAAGACTAATAATAATTATAATAATAAAATTATTAAAAATTATAAAAAATTGAAATAATAATTATAATATACTTTTTTTTAAAAACATGTTTAATAAAGGAAAACCTATAATCGTTTTTTTTTTGTTAACTTTTTCGTTAGGAGACATTTATTAACTAGCTTGCTACACATTATTAAAATTAAATTAACATCTATTAGTTATTAGCTAATAACTCATTATGGGTATGTTTCCTTATTCATTTTTAATTTATTGATTTACTTTTTTCATTTTTGTATATATATATATATATATATATATATA